>CATQJL010000112.1:11534916-11605566 GCA_958299035.1 Cylicocyclus nassatus
AAGCAGTGGTATCAACGCAGAGTACTTGGGAAAAAAATTCCAATACTTCAAACGAGTAGAATCAATCGAAACGCTTTGAAACTTTAAACTTCTCGACATTTACAAATAAACCATTTGTCACAAAAGTTTCTGCAAAAAAACTTGGGGAATTCTTGATTGATGGCGATGCTATTAAATTAGAAGAAAGGAACGCGCAACGGTTTCTGGTCGGGAGTAAACAGCATCGCAACAACGAAAACTTTCTAAAAACATCGCTAACGGTACTTGATTGCGCGCGCGTTACTCTTTAACTTTCACAGATCAAGGAGAGGCGCGGGGGGGGGGCAGCAGCCGCAATAAGTCAAGTCATATTTTTTTCGGAAGACGGTCTCTTTGCATGACAGTATCCAACAGTCACCTTCCTAACTTGTGTTGACATGTCGCGCCAAGCTCAAGCAGAAGCCGCCGCAGGATAGACGCGCACGAAGGTGGTCCTGTATGGAAGCCCTGCTTACGGTCGTGCAAATCTCCCTATATATGCACTTTTACATTCTCTTCGTTTTTTGCGGTCTTTGGCCACAGTGATCCCAAATTAAATCCCACAAAGTTTTTTTCACGTTTGCGCCGAGTCTGCAGCAAAACTGACGCCATAAAATGTGGATTACTACTTCCTGCTGCGGCAAAACTTTGCAGAAAAGTTTGTTTGCTTAGGAAACATTGTCAAAAATGTTAGAGACAGGCTGTGGATAGCAAACGTTGCGCGGAACGAGAGCGGAAACGCTTGCACAGTTCGTTTTTTTTCTTGCAGTTGTGCACTTTTTCTGGGTCACTTAGCAATTGTAGCGTTTATAGGGACTAGAAATCTTGTTACGGCTAAATTTGGGTAGTGAATAGGGAAAAATGGATGTGGACTCTTCAAAAGCGTTATGCACCAAATGTAGACATAATGGAGACTTCTCCAACATCCTAAACTGGTTTTATTGAGAGAATTTCAATTTCTCCATTTTCAAGTGCAACTGAGTTTCAAAATATCCAAGCCCCCTCCACATTGAAGCGCAAAAGATCTGATTTGGGGAGCGCAAGGGGGGGGGGGGGGAGGGGGAGACTAAAATTCGTATTTGATTATTGAGAGAATCAGGAGTGAGCAATGAAACTTTCGTTGCGTTTATTCTTTCAAATTTAAAAATCATTTTTTCAAAATAAAGCTCAATCGTAGGCTAAAATGACAAGGGAAAGGAGTTTCAAAAAAGTTCATTTGGGAAATTTCTTAAGCCCATATCCCTTTCCGGAATTTTTCAAAAATTTTTATTCAAATTTTGAAGTGAAAGGAAGATTGATTTCCAAAAGATGTCTATGACAGTCAGTTAGTACGAAAGCTCCTCCCCCCCCCCCCCCCCCCCGCCGTTTAGCTATTTTTGTCTAAATATCCTATGGGGACCTCAAAGTTCCATTGTGTAAGGCTAATTTTGGGAGATTTACTGTGAAGAACTAACAAGTCGATGTTTGTTACTGTAACATTATTGTACATCTACGGTGGGATTACGGTATACAAGCATCCAGCAAAAGCGCCCCTCCCATACCTCTACCTTCTGTCCGCAAATTTTGTTTTTTGCTTTCTAGATTTGCACCCTCTAACTCTTGTCCAAATCTATTCAAAAACCCGTTACAGAGTGAAACCCATGACTCATGGCATTATCAACACTGTGCCTCTTTTCACTTCCGAACAGGACCTCAAGTGGCTATCTCTCATCCTTCAACACTTCTGCCCACTTTCACTCTGCCATTCTAATTGTCGATCAACAACTTCCTACTCCTTATATAGTTCTTAATTGCCATGAATCAACTTTCTCGAGTGCAGCAAAATTATCTTCAAAAGAAGTGAACTTTTTTTTGTTGGACTGCGGTGATTTTCTAGAATATTGGACATTTTTTTGTCAAATTTGGTAGCGAGGTTTTGAAGGACTGGCTAGAAAGGTTGGCAGGACAATTTGGAAAAGGTTTTCCTTAATGCTTTAATCAACAGATTGTCAAAATTCTGCCAATGAAGCTAAAAAATAGACCTCAATTTGTTTGATTTTTTACTTTTTACCCAAAATTTAATTGTTTTAGACTAGATTAGTTGGGTTTATTTGTCCTAAATCTCTAAGATGATTGGATTTGTGTAGTGTTAATCGACCTAACCCTGAAAAAACCCTGCTAACTTTCTCACTCGTTCACGTTGTTTACCCTTGAACAAAAGAACCTAAACGTTAGCAACAAGTTTTGATGTCAAGTTGGTTGACTCAAGTTTTTTTAGGGAACAGGGAGGGGGGGGGGTGGGAAGGGGAGTGAAAGAATGTCAGCATTCCTGACATTCTTATCATGTCTATTTTGGACTGCATATAAAAGTAAAGTAATAGGAAAACTTGATAAACTCAGCGCTTAGGAGAAAAAAGCGAGAAAAAACTTTTTATTTTTGATTTCATGTTGTCCATAGAGTACTTAAATTGCCCGTGTTGCAGAAACTTGACAATAATTTGTGAGATTTCGGAAGAAAATGGCAAGATGAATTAGAGATTACAGTGCTATTGATTTTGCTTAGATACTATGGTTTTAATCGTCAAAAAGTTGACAGACAAGCCTAGAGAATTGAAGAAGTTTTTTTTTGATAAACCGTACTTGGACATATTGAAATCATCCTTTATGAAGTTATAAAATACTTATATGATACGTATTTTTATGGGTCCTAGCCCATAGAATTGATTTTCAATTACAGCGCTAAAAACATAAACTTGGTCAAGCCGTCAATAATATTTTAAAAATAAAAAAAACGGCTTTTACAAGGGACGCGCATTCAGAAAATTCAAAAACGTTCAAAATTTCAGTTAATTTCTTTATTGGGTTTCTTAAAATCGGTTTAATCCAATCTAATCGGCTATGCTTGTAGCTCCAAACTGGGAGATTCAATCAGTCAACTTTTCAAAGCCATCTAACTTCCTTCTGAATTCACTTCAGTTTAATTTTTGAGCTCTTAAAAGAAAGGAAATTACTATGAAGTAGCACACATTTTTACTAAAATCTGGTCTAGCATTTTTACTTTGGAGAAATCTGACTAGCGTTTGCATCCCCTAAGTTTTTGTTTGACAGTTTTCAAGTCGGGAATTAAGAGACCTTGGTCAGTGATGTTTCTAACATTGGGTTGTGTTCACTTACTTCTAAGATATAATAATCGAGAAAAAAGATTTCCATGAAGAGAACAAGGCCTTTAGAGTGCATTATGTTTACTTAGCTTATTAGGACCTTATGATGGAACAAATTTTCTAAGAAAATCTAAGTTTCAGCGGTTTTGATGTTCTCAAATTGAAGAGATAAGGTGAAACGACGGGTATCAAATGAGTAAAATTTAAGAATTATACTGGGTTTTTTGAATGGTTTCGGAAAATCATTGAGGGGGTGGGGGGGGGGGTGGGGATAAATTTTTGGATATCTCTTTTATGTTAACGGTAAGAATACCTAGATCTAATTTTTAAGAAAATTTCAAAGAATTTTCAATGGATATCCGCTTTCAAGAAAATTCTTGACTCAGCTGGATGGGGGAAATAATGGGCCTAAAAACGTACCATCCCCTTCCAAGAGGCTTCTTATTGTTGTTTACTATTGTTTTCGCTATTCTTATCAATCCAAACCTCCACCCCCCCCCCCCCTTCCAAGCATGTTTTTATTGTGTTGTCGATGCCGACAAACGCCAAAACGCCACACTCTTAGGGGCGGCTAACCTGGCATTGGGGCGACCTTGGCCGTGCGTGGAAACATAGCGCATGAGATGTTGGTTTTGTTCGGCTATTCAGCCATTCATAAGCGGACATTGAAAGAAAAACATGCGAAACGCATCCAAAAGAACTCGGTGCAGCGGCTAGGCGTCGAGTGGTTTCTTTGGAGCCGTGGCCAGTTAAGCGTACATGGACACACTCTGCTATTGTTACAAGAAGAAGTGTGGCTTATGATCGGTCAAAGTCTCGGCAGAATATTCTGGCGGGAAAAAAGTATGGGCAAAAAACTTGAGGGCCAAGATTGTGAGAGGAGCATGAGGGAAATTGTGACTTACCCAGGTGCACATGTACAAATTTGCCCATTGAATAGTTGATTCACAGAGCATACAGGTTGAGCCGCTGTTGTCGTATCATCTTGTGCAAAAACCGTAACGGCGGGAAGCACAGCGAGCACGACGACAACGACGGGCAAGATCATGACTGTTTCGAGGCAGATGTGAAACAAATGAGTTGTTCGGGGGCGGTTGTGGGCGGTCGCGTCAACGCTCTGCTGCTGTCGTCGTCTGTGCACGGGGGCAGGCGGGCCGGGGGGAGCGAGCGAGTCGTCGTCGACGGGGCGGCGACCACGGGGCGCGACCACCATCCACGGGGGGGGGGGGGGTGACGATGGAGCGATGGAATGCGCGACGACCGAAGATGTTGACAGCGTTTCACCTATAGTTGCTTGGTTGCTTGGGTGTACTGCGATTCTTCTGATGTGATAGAGACGAGGGAGCAGAGGTAGGGGGGGGGGGGGGAGAAGGGACAGAGACAAAGACATACAGAAATTCCAAAAATTCCAGAGATGGGTAGTGCCCCTAGAGGCCTCGACTTCGGGGTAGGTAGGGGGGGGGGGGAGAGTGGGGGACAGGTTACGTTGCGCGTTTTGTTGACAACAAACATATTTTTGTGAATATTTCCCAGTTTACAGCATATTCGCTGTCTTTAACTGCCAAGTTGATTGACAGATAGTCCAAATCGTTTTATTTACGCTCAGAATTTCATTTCAAGATAGTAAACATAGGGAACTTTGCCAAGAAACTTTTTTTAATAATTTAGAGAAAGAATTGATAAACTATGGAAAACAACTGAAAAAATCCTAAAATTTTATCGTTTTTATCGATCATACCTCTTCCCAACTGCTCAATAAATCTTTAGCACTGTAAATCAATATTCTTCTTCCGAATTTTTTCCTTAAAAGATTCGCGAATTTGTTTGAATTGATTTGATGTATGATCCGTACTCAAACTAGTTCTTCGCCATTGAAAGATTACCTACTGAAGAAGGTGTTTGGCGGGGAAAACGGTTTTGCACTTTGCTTTTTCTTAGTTCTAATCTTCTTTTTATAGACATTATTTTGGCCGTGGAAATGGGAGGAAGGAGGGGGGGGGGGGGGAGAAGACGGGAGGAAATAGACAAAAAACTTGGAAATTTTGAGGAACTTTTCTCTTAAAAGCTACATAGTCACTTTCTATGATTTGAAGCAAGATGCTTAGCTTAAAAAAAATTTTTTTTCATGTGGCTTTGAAGGTGACGTGCCAGAGGGGGGGGGGGAGGTTGACGGCTCGATAGAATTTTATTTATAGAGAGCAGGGCGCATGCCTCTTTTGGAAATTTCTTGGGATGCTGCTTCAACTCGGCAAATTTATAACCTCACGGATTCTAACAAAAATTGAAATTTGATTTTTTTCTATAAAATTTGTCAAAATGTTTTGTTTAAATACAATTCAATTGATTGTTAAAGTCATTCTTCAAACTCATATGTATAATTGCATAAATGTTTTTGAAAAATTTGGACTGCCCCTTTGCCCCCCCCCCCTCCTGCCTCCTTACTTTGCTGCAACAGTAAATTTGAAAAGAAAGGATAATTCTAAAAGGTTTAAAAGATATTTTGGTCCTCCAAAAGCCCTCTGGAGCTGAAAAATATTGATTTGCATATATTTTCAGTTAAAAGATACTTTGTCCTTTCTATTTTGTGTTGTTTTGTGTAAGATTGAATGACCTTGATGAGAAGTTGAAAAATCGGTCACTACGTAATTTTCAATATAGATTTGTTTTGACACAATTTTGCAGTTATCTGATGTAGTAGGAGAATTCTTACCTTACAAACAAAAAATGTTGAAAATCAATGTGTTTGCACTACTTGCCTCCAATTTTGTATTGAATTACATAGTCAAACGTCATTGCTTCAGCTCATATTCCTATAGCAACCATAAAAGTAAAACTGGTTCTGAAAGGGTTTGAGAGCGAAAATTCTCATAAATAGCTGCAAAATTCGTAAATTGTTTTTTAAATCATGCTTATACGAGCAATTTGCACATTAGGTTGGAGTCTGAGGGAAAGCGAAGCTCTAAGAGATTCTGCTATTTTTAAAATATCTAGTTGTTAATATGTAGCTAAGTTAATAAATAAGTAGTACAGAAACTAAAATCTTTAGAAATTGTTCTGTAACTACCGAACACATACATAATGCCTGCAAACCGACATTCCTTAATTTCCTTAGATTTTCTCTCCAGAAATTAATAGACTGTTACAAAAAAGAAAAGCTATAGACTGTGTCAACAAAATTATGTTTTTTTTCTTGAGAAAGAAATCTATATGAGATAGTCGTATAGTTGTGTGAGAAATTCAAACAAATCCGAAGATTCAAGGCCAGGATAAATTACACTCAAAAACTGCCTCTTTTTCTACCATTGAGAAAAGTTCTCAAATTACCAATTTGAGTAATGAAGAACCTGACAGTAAGTGACAGCCACAATTTCTGGTGACAGGAATGTTCTTGAAAACTCTTACATCGCATCGTCAGAATGTAATGCCCCCTATTTCCAAAATACCGTGCAAATGGAAATTTAAAAAACACGTTTCTGGGTAATTTTTATTTGTCTGTGGATTTTTAAATTTTTGGACCTTCTGTACCTTAGTATTGGATCTGCCGTGATGAACATTTCAGAATTTTCCAATTTATGTGGATGGTATAAATCTGTAATTAGCCACACACAGTACTTTTTCAATATCGAACAGCCGCCGCGAAGGGGCAGAGGAAGCTAACAGCTTACACACCTGAGCGGCTATTGGCTGGCTGGTTTTTCGCGCCACGCCCACTCAGCGTTAGATCTATCCTGACGTGCTGGGAAATGCCAAGATCATTTCTGACCATATTAGAAAGTCGAATAATGGGCAATAGATAGATATGTGGAACATATGTGAGAGTTGTCCTGGAAGCGTGTTGTCCCAGGTACCTTAATATGCGCTTACCGTGCTACCGCAACCTAAAACTAAAAGCGTTAAAAACTGCAGAGAAGTGTAAAAAAATCAATCGTACTTTAAGGGGATCCTGCAAAGAACTAAAAAATGATATATAACAGACTCGGTATGACATGTATCAGCAAAACTTTTTACTTTTTTGTATAATCAAGTCTCAGCCAGGTAGGTACTGTTCTCTGGGTCGTTATTTGAGCAAATTAGGTCGATCTGAAGCGATTCTTAAGATTTGTCATTAAAGCATGAAGTTTCGATTCCATCATCCCCTTTGTGGCGCCGACGCATTTCACTTCTCCTCACATTATAGGGGCAATTGAATGTGTGTTTAGGCTGTCACCATACCTGCGGAGCCAGGCAGGTGTCTTCGCACATCTTTTCTCCCATTTCCAACATTTCGTGAAGGGGACCAGGAAGATTTAGCCATGGGTCGAACCATTAAACCTGAAGTCTTCAAAAGAGGAATTGACCCTCATGAAAAAAGTACGAAGTTTCTATTACTGAAATAAGAATCGAATCCCCCAATAGCCATGACAGAAGTTTTTCTCCTTTCAAACGGAGATTGGATGATGAATGTGATACGCTTATCTCATGGGAAACAGACGTTTAAATTCTGCTTAAGAAGAGTCAAGATGGATTATGCATTCATTCGAGAAGCTAATAATTTGTTGTTCCATAAAAGCGTTTAAATAAAGATAAGTGATGGTATTCGAGAAAACAGTTGTGTCACTTAGTCATTATTTCTCTGGTTTTTGTTTTATACATAAAATGAATAAGAACGACAACTTGAGCAAAAAAAATTGTCCATTCATGTGCTAAAATATTCTACCCAAAAGACTCGCAAAAAGCCGCTGTTGCAAATATTCCAGCCCTTTCTCCCCCCCCCCCCCGCCGTCTCGTCCTAAAATTCATCTTCAATTTCCACTTATGTATCCAGTTCACATTAAAAATTGCCATTAAAAAGGTGATTGAAATTTCGGCAGTAATAAGCAATTCAGAGGTAATTTTCTGTTTTTTCTGTATTTTTTTCTTTTTAACAGTTACAATTACCTTTGAACGAGAGGACAATTAATTGGTTACTTTAGAAAGTTTTATCCAATTTCTCTCCTTGAATCTCCTTCTTTTGTACAAGTAGCCACAATAATTATATTTCAGGGTTGTAGCAGGATAGGAGAGTGGGCTGGGCCCTTTTTCTAACCTTTCCTCATAAAGTTTCGGACTGCTATTCATATGATCTTGGCAACGCTTGCATAGAATGATTGAACTCAGTGAAGGAAACAGTACTGGAAGAGTTTGCAGGGCTAGGAAAACAGCTTTTCCTCGGATCAATCAGGCATTGCCTTTTTTGGGATTTGCTATACATGCCAGTCAGCTTATGTCATGAAAACTGTACATGCATGTTTGGTAAGTCAAGCGCATAAGCGAATTTTTTCCGAATTCTATACAATGTAGTCACACAGTAGTGACGTGAATAGCCTTTATATTTGAACAACTTCATATGCAATGCAATAAGCTAAGCTAAAAAAACATTTTCATTTTAATCTGTATTGAAGTTAGAGCGTTAGACAAGACAAATATTTGTTGCTCTTTGCTTAGGTAAACGAAGAAATTCTTGCTCTTCAATACAAGGAAATTAGAAGCGAAAATGAGCGAGATTTTTGGGTCAGTGATTACGGTATTTTTCTAATTACGAGAAGTGACATTTCGACTACTTACAAAATTGTAACAACCGCATTTCCGGTGCCATATTTTTGTCTTACTCTTTGATACAAGGAACTTGAGATGCTCCATCATCAATTGTACTTTATTTTGTACTTGTGATGCAGACAGACCATAACAACAACAACAACCATAGTAAGTTGTAAAAAGCAGTAAAAGCATTCCGATTTCGTACACTTTACATCAGGTTTTGAAAGGAGCCTTTGTCTGTGCTTATTGTTTCATTGGGAAGGATTTGCTACATTAGTACAAAGCTCTCCAGCTTTTCCTAAGCGAGGATTTAAAGGATCCTCAGAGAACCAGCGCTACAGAATGATTTCAACGGCTGTGTTCAAAAATGACCTAAGATATCGCTTTACTCCAAAAGAAAAATATAGACCTCTAAAAGTTTCTTCAAGATTACCTAATCAGCTTTCGAGAAAAAGTTTATGCTTAAAAAAGCTATGACCTCAAAGATACTGTCAGTCCAATGCCAAAATCCGGTTTAATCAGACGATCGCTGATCATTCAAAACAGGGGAGAGAGCATGTCTTTCGCTAAAATATCCTATCAAATTAAACCGTAGTTTTTTTCAGGGTATGTACATCAAACATTTTTTGAAAAATTCCCACACTTTTAGTCTTTGAGTTATTATAACCGTTATTTACGAATCTAATAAACAACTCCTCTCAATTAAATTTTAAACAGATTTCCTTTTAACACCTAAGCTACTGAAGGAGATTAATGGTGTAGCAGAAGACAATGTTATAAATAATACTAATAGCATAGAAAAATAGTAAAATATTACTGCACTCTGGAACTACATTAATGTATTTAAAAAGTACAATCGCCTTAGTTCGCTTATCCGATTAGATAAGATCTTTATGCAAAGAAAAAGCAAGTTATTTTTTAGCTTATAGGTGCGTTCACACACTCCTCTTCACCCCCTCCCCTCTTAACTCCAAGAAAAAGTTCGAGCTAAGGGGTTGTTCAGATTTTTCCTGCTTTGCAATAGTAGGTTTACACGAAATGAAAGAAGGAATTTTACAACTTCTTTACAATTTAAGACTTACTGTAGATTCCTCCCTATTTACTGAAAAATCCTGGGTAGGGCCTTGGAGAACTGAAGCTTTCTGCCCATGCCATGGGAAGAGACGAAATAAAGCGCAAAATGACACTTTATAACATTCTCTAAATAATATACTTGTTTGCCACCATTCAAAGTGGGAAAAGTTCAGCATCTATTCTAGCAAGGAAATTACAGGAAAGTTTTTTTTGCAGACTTCGGAGAGCTCAATGACGGTTGCTGCGAATTAACTGCTAGCAATCTCAACTTGCTATGTTTGTGGTCTGATAAGCCTGCAATATGGATTTTAATGAGAGCTATGAAGTATGATTTCATTCTCTGATTGTTATTCCATCGAGTGGTCATGCCTGTATTAGGCGACAAGCTACAGTTTGTACATTTCTGGAGGTTCGAAGTGATGTCAACGTTCTCCATGAGAGATTCCGACAATTTCGCTACAATTTACGGTCCACGAATATTTGAATGGTAGGCTATTTATTCTCATCTGACATCATGTTGAGATAAGGGATTTTAGGTGTATTCGGATAGATCGCGGTGATAGCTTCGGTTTTCGAGGACTTGAAAATCGTGGGATTGAGGTGATACTTCATCCTATCTTTCAATGGGAAGAAAGCCAAAGGGCCAATTTTCAAACAAAAAGCTCCACTACTTCCCATTCACATATTTAATGAATCTGTTACTAGAAAGCCTATCATTGGGCTAACTGCTAGGCTAAGGCAAAACGGAAGATCTTCGAACGATCTACATACTGGTCTTACTGGTTCCTCTGCAACTTTCCTTTCCTAATCACGCAATCATTCAAGCCGACGATTTGTGTTCTCTATAATTACATCAAGGGTTTTCTTCCCAATTGTGACTTCGACCTTCGCAACACCTGTCATAAAGCATAGTCTATGGACCTCAAAGCCAGCGAATTCTGGAGGACGCGAAGCTCGCCTAGTGTTGCTCACCTCCATCAGATCATGGTCATCTCTTCTCTGGCATAGCCTAATCCATGATTCAGAGCCATGATTTCTCATTATTTTGCTTTATATAGAAAAAAAAGAAATATCAAAAAATGTTAAGAAATTGCGAACGGTTAGCATTCAGGCAGCGTTCAGAATTGAGCGTGTGTTGGCAGTGTGCACCACTGTGGCGGCATCTGCATAGACGCACCTCGTGTTCGTCCGACCTCCTTGTTGGTCCAACTGCTGGCGCAGTTCCGGCACGTCGCTAGCATGGCACATGAACGGCGTTTGAACGGCGCGGGCACGTGCTACTCTGGACGCAGTCTTGAAGATAGATGATTACCGTTTTAAATGCGTTCCAGTTTGAACAGACCCAAAGAAGGTCGATCCACACTTTGCAAACTACAATCTAGGAAATATTCTGCTTTTTACGTTTTGATCATGTGACTTTTAAGACGTTGACGACGAGCGTTTTTTTGACGCCTGTCCGTGTGGACGAACCGTTTCCTGGTATTTTCACGGCCGGCTGCATGTATGTATTTATGCATCCATGCGTGAGGTACAAAAGTGCAAGCGGGCTGGGTAGCTCCGCCCACTTTTGGCAAGCCCCGCCCACTTTTCAAAAATGCTGGAAATTGCTCAAAATCAATGAATTCGTGCAAATTCCGGCTTTTTTGAAAAGTGGGCGGAGCTTGCCACTTAGGGGGTGGGGCCTGAATAATGGAGGGCGGGATCAAAATTAAGATTATTTAAGGTTTCCCAGTCATCTACGAGCTTTTCTATGCGATTTGAGAACGAAAAAAGTTTTTTTAGAGGACAACGGAGTGGGCGGAGTTTGCCGAAAGAGGGGCGGGGGCAACGTGAAGAACTTCTGAGCCTAAATTGATACAATGTGTACACAAATTGGAGCCATTGTGCACATTAGAACTGGTATTTAGGGTGTCGCGCACCATTGCGCGACACTGCCGTCAACGTGTTAAATTAGTAATCATGAAGCTGACAATATCCAAAAAACCAAAATTTCGAGATTGATGTTTTAGCTATTTGTCATCTTTCGATTCTTAGCTTTCTGTCGAACCGACAATACGATCTTTCAATGCAAAGCTGCCACAAGAAGCCACATGTACTTTCAAACTTAGGGTTGTAGAACCATCAACTGATAGAGGTATGTATTTGCCAGGTTTCTTCCTATTTGAGTTTAAGTGTCAAATCTCCGATTTCAGTGTTACTCAAAGGAGGTCCCCATACATGTCCAATAGTAGATGACCCACACGGCAATCGTGGTTTCTTTCTGCCACTAGCATCCGACACTGGTATAGTAGTGCAAAGAATGCTAAGAGGGAACGAATATTTTGGTGAGGAGCGTTAAAATCACTATATTGGAATAATACTCAAAGAAATCAAGTTATTGTATTTTTTAGGTAATCGCTGCGAACTCACATCTGTTTTGAGCATACCCATAGTCTCTTTCGATGTGGATAGAATTGAAGGTGTAGCACCTCGACCACCAACGGAGCCGGATTTTCGATTCAGAATGCTAACTGACAAGTATCTTTTCAAGTTTGCATGAGCACTCTATTCCAGAAGCACAACATTTTTATCAAAACGTATTTGAGCAGAATCTCGCTAAAATAGTTTGCATACATAGTTTGAATATTTATCTGATTTTGCTTCAAAAGTCCTTTGCAAAAAATATTGACTGAGTGAGATCCTCCCCTCCTGTCCTCTTTCAGTTCAACCTGACAAAACCTAGTTTTGAAAACATCCCGTTTTAGGTCCCGCCAAGACTTCACAATTCGTTGCCGAGACGGCGACATTCTCGTAGCAAAAGAAGGAATTTTCTTGGCTTCCGAATACTTCCGTGATTATCTCGAAAACGCTGATCACAGCGATGCCAATTTTGGTGATGTGAACAAACAAGCTGTCGAAATTGTTGAGTTTATTTCTGGGCATTACTGCAAGGAATTTCTAGTTGCTTAGGCTTTGCATTTCACCTTAACCGGGACCATGATGCCAGTGGAAAATATTTCATCAACTTTGGTTGTCGACATCATTGAAACTGCTAGAAGGTAGGTTCACGCTTGAGTGTACTGCTGATCAGTTTTTCTTGAAGACTGCGATCGCTAAACTTTCCAAAATTGAGAAATGCTATAGAAGAAGATGCAATCAAAGCAGCAGAAAAGGTAATAAATCTGGAACATCTTTCAAAATGCGCATTTTTCCTGATAAGCCGGAGTCTACCAGGAAAAACACATACAATTTTAAAAACCAAGAACGCGGCAGCTAGGCTGTTTCGGTAAGCTCTTTCGCTCTTCGCGATGCGCGCGCCTAGAAGTATGAGGCCTTAAAGGCACCGTCCAGGCAGATCTGGACCTATGGGGCTTTTACGTGTAAAGTACTTTTGGGGTCCTAATTAAGGCACTGCCCAACGGCAGCTCAGGTAGTGCTCTAATGGCTGAGATGATCCCCTCGAAACTGGCCCCCGCGAACGTATACGCATGGATTCATGGCAGTTTCGCGCCAGGATCCACGCTTTGCGCCATGAATGCATGCGAAACACGGTCGCGGGGTCCAGTTTCGAGGGGAATATCTCAGCCGTTACAGCACTACATGAGCTGCCGCTTGGGCAGTGCCTTAGTTAGGGCCCCAAAAGTACTTTCCACGTAAAAGCCCCATAGGTCCAGATCTGCCTGGACGCTGCCTTTAAGCATTGATTTGAGCCGTGCTACCGGGCGGCCATTACGATACTTTCTCACGCTTGTCATCCCCTCCGGACCCCCGCTTGCTTTGGCGCGCTGCCAGCCAAAAGGTTGTGGCAGCAGCGCCTCATTCCGGCGTCTGTTCGCCTTCCTTTTCGATCGATGATATCTACATCGTTTTCAATTGTGCTCGTGCTCGGCAACTTAACTTTTGATGTCGCTTACGCAGTAGCTGTCGAGGAATTTAGGAATTATACCATCCTAATTTTACGCGTATAAGGCGCACTTTTTCGAATTCTCAAGCGAGCCGCTCAGCTGCTCGCTTGAAAATTTTTCACTCAAAAAACTCAAAAATGAAAAGCACTGTATTCCGGAAAGAAATCCTTACATCGCACGATTCTCTCAAGCAATATGCAACACGCTATAGGGTCCTTTGGTTGTAAAGTCCTTTGGCTTGTCTGGGCTGGTCGATTCTGGGAAAAATTCCTCGCGCCTTATACGCGTGAAATTAGGGTAGAATGAGTTTCAAGTCGGATTCGAGGTTGATTTCGGGCGAGCCACTTTTGGAACTGGTATTTGAGATCTCAAGGCTTTATGAACTTTGGCGGAGAGGCTGTCGCGCCTGTCATTCGGCGACGCGTAGCGGATATCTATATGAAGCCTCGGAAACACATTTGTTCTTTGTATTTATAGACGCGCACCATCGGTAACACGGGACAGGACATCCTGTGCTTTGGTTATAGCACTTTATGATGTTGTTTTTTTATTTGGTGTCATAAGGATAAACTCTCAGCAAAATATTGATGTGCAGTCGCGCTAAGTGTACTGGTAGGCTAGGTCGTGTCGTAAGTATTGAGCAGGCGAGCGCACTAGCGCACTAAGTTTTCGTTGCGCACGTCACGCGTTGCGTATGCATAACATGACGGCCTCGGAAAAGGAGCTTGTGGTGGCTCGGCGGGCCCTAAGCACCTAATTTTACCCGGGAGCTAGTGCGCTCGCAAGCTTAATACTTACGTTTTACATCCTTCACTTCTATCCATAATCTCTGATTTCTACTGTATTTCCATACTTAATGTTAGGAGATCTCAAGAAGTAAAAATTTAGGACTCTGAAAACCTTGAGGAGCTACTCTCTTGGTTCATCTGTTCTCACGAATGCGGCATGCCAACCTTACATATGGTTTGTTTGGCTTATATCGTTGGCATGCATTCTAACCAGTATCTGCGGGATTTTACGGAAGGCTCTATGGTAAGGTCGCAGTCTCATTTTTTTGAGTGTAAATGTTCTCGTTGTGAATAATAATGTAATGGTTGAATATTTATGTATCTAGATAATTTCCGTGGCTAAAGCATACCCGGAATTGGCCGAGAAGCTCAACAGAAGGCAGGGCATTTTGAGGCCCACACCGCATGTTCGTCCTCTCTTTCGTGGTTCTTATGCAGATTCAGCATCTTTTTTCAGCAACGCATCATGACTAGCATACGTTGCGCGAGCAAAACTCGAACCGTATCGCAGCTTGAAGTCACTTGAGGCGCTACTACGACTATCACGAAACCAACATCACATACAACATCTTCATTCAAAATAAAGGTTTATAAACTTTGTGTCTGTCTATGAAAGTGTTAGGTCGTTTTGATTTCAACATATTATACCGAAGGATGCGAGTTTTTGGTTGTATGCCTTTCGGGTTCATGGCCTTTCACGAATCAGCCAACAATTTTCAGACAAATTCGCGCATGCTGCCACCTACAGTAGCTCAGAGAGGCTTAAAAAGATGGAGATTGTAGGTTTAGCGCAACTTTAAAAGTGAAGTTAAATACATTTAAATTTAGCACCCTTCAAAAATGTTTGTTCCGAAATGAAGGGCGCTCAGCAAGCAGGATAACATCATCCTAAGAGTAAATAAGCACTTTACTAGTACCACATTAGTCTTAGAAATTAAGCTACTTTATCATCAACTTTATCGATTTTTTGCAAACTTTGAGCTGGACTAGGAGCTGATACCAGTAATGGGAGAGTGGCTGACATCAAAACATAGTGTGGACAACCGTCATATGGAAGTGTGACATGGATGAGTCATGTTGTGCTAGAGGGTTAGGAGTGACATCTTCTTTTAGTTGTTGACAGGGCTGGATAGAGCAGATATGTTAGCTAGTATGCAATATATCTGTGAGCAGATTATGCAAAAACCTTGAATAGTTATCTGGAACAACGCATTTTCACGCCAAG
This sequence comes from Cylicocyclus nassatus, assembly GCA_958299035.1. Classification (NCBI taxonomy): domain Eukaryota; kingdom Metazoa; phylum Nematoda; class Chromadorea; order Rhabditida; family Strongylidae; genus Cylicocyclus; species Cylicocyclus nassatus. The sequence continues at coordinate 11,550,602 of CATQJL010000112.1, forward strand.
GGCTTCCCCTGTGAACATTCCAACATTTTTGCCTTCATGCCATTTCCCCATGAGTGTGCTTGTCTTGGAGAAAGTAGTTTGATGTAGCTTGTGGCAAACCTTATCTTGGAGCGGAGTTTTTCTTGAAGGCTCAATTTTACTAAGGCTGTCGCTTATTCATCTCCAAAACTCGTGTGCACGAAACCCTGCACTCATTTGTGAGTTTCCTTGCCGTAGTCAGAGACTTTGACGCATAAGGGCCTAGGGTATTCTCTGACTGTACGGATATCATGATCGATTTTTTTGATGTTGCTGAAAGAATAAGGATCTCAATCGTAGGAGTGTACGTTTTATCTGATCTCTAGGTTTTGTTTTGGTTTCCTTCACAGTACATGTAAATCTTCAAGGCTTCAATAGCGGTTGGAATTATAGAAGACTTCGCATAATTCTGGCATAGTAAAAGGAGCTTTTTTGAAAACTTCAAAAGCTAACTAGTTTCGGCCATTGCAAGGTTCACCTTGGATGGTGGTCCTTAACCGCCTCAGACCCGCAACCCGCACCCATTGTTTCTTAGTAAAGCAAGAATGTGCAATTCCATATTTTGTCTATAGAGCTCCATGACGACTCTGCGTCTCCAAACTTGATGGGTTCTTCTTCACAAGTTCAGATTCGAAATCGAGACTTCGAGAAATTTCCGCTGTACTTTTGGGATTGTTAGAATAGAAAGCCAGGTGGGAGAAAAATCTCCAAAATCCGAGGATTTGCCAAAACGCTGCTTTGAAGAATCGTGTGGAAAACAAAGTCAAGCACTCATCTGGTAGTCACATTAAGCCTCTGATTACTCATGCATATAAACAGAGTAAGTTGCAAAGTCAATGTTGGATTTTTTCTTCCAGATACTTGAGTAATATTTGCTTTTAATTACGAAACTAAATTGTCATAAGGCATCATCATAACCACTTTTTAATTAAATCCCTCTTTGGCACTAATCGTTCCTTCTTGAGTATAAAGGTAAGCAATCAAATCGTTAAAGAAACAATTTACTAAACAAATTTTTTATGATATCGCTGAATTTTTGCCTTTACATCTTTTGGCAGTGGCGACGAAGATGGAGTTTTATCAGTGAACGCACATAGTGAATAAATGTAGTTGTAAGTCCAAAAGTAGTCGGCCATTCGTTCTCTAACCGGTTGGCAGAAAAAATGTCTTTTTTGTTGGAACCTCTGAAATGTTCTGGTCAGTCGAAGAAGGCCAGTTTTTTCTTTATCGCGATAATCGCTGCTTGCTTTCTCAAGATTCAGTACCCGTCATGTGATGCAAGTTGCTGTTTGCTCATTACGCAACCACCTATCATAGACATTGTGCTAACCGACGATTAAGAACCTCTTAGTTATCAGCTGATAACTAGAAGTTTTTGGTACTCTAATTTTAGCAAATTTTTGATATAATAGGTCGTTCCTATTGCTTCCCGTTTTTTCAACCTGTCATAAAACACATGTGATAAGGATGGGAAAAGAAGGAAGGATACGTTGTAGAAACTATCTGATGCAGCTTTTCCTCCTCTTTTTATAATATTTAGCATGTTTCTGAACTACTTCACTTTGTGCTCGCTAAAATAGTGGTCAAAAAATCGATTTAAAGATTTTTGAAACTCCCAGGTTCAACGATTTTTTAAATTTTTAGTTCACATTTTTGTAAGAGCCTTGGTAACTGGTGGATAGGGTAAACAAGGGCGATACAATAAATTTCTGGCATCTTCGTCTATTTCTTCAGTATTTCCCAAAATGGTTTTTCCAAAGTTTTCACTTTTGCAGAGTCGTGTAGAAACAAAAGCATCGAACACCAACAAATTTCTGAATTTTGATACTTCCAAAAATTATTATCATTAACACTAATTCTACAAGGCAAATGAGCGTGTACCGCTTCGAAATAACAATTGTTGGAATTTCAGGTACGCCAGTTGGTGAGCTCGAAAATTCATATGACATTCCGGCTGCTAAGGTCTCACGAATCGCTGAGAAAAACGCCTGAAAAAAAGCTGTATCAAAAACATCCATGCTAATTGGTTGATGTCTGGCGAGATCGCGGACTCTGGCGAATATGTTTGATTACATTTTACACTGAGTAAGTAATTTGAGAAATCTTGCAAAGGGCCGAATATGCCAAAAATTTTTGTTGTATCGCATTTTTCGCCGTATCCCAGTTATCAAAGCTCTTCCATAAGTTAAGATTGAGAGATTCGAAAATCGCCAAACTTGGATATGGTGTGTTGCGGCTCGCGATCGACCGCTCCTCACAGCATGTGGCAGGGAGTACCCTGTTGCCGCGCAGTTCGGTCGTGAGCACTGTCGCCGCGCTTTACGGCGGCTACTTTGTTCGCTTCTGAACCATCACGTAGGCACGTCCCCAACCACCGCTATAAATAGCGCGTACGCGCGCCATTGCGGCCTCTCTCGTCTTATCATCTTGCTACTATCGTCGTGCCGCTTTTGTTATTGATTGGTTGGGTTTACACGACATCGCCGTCGTGTCTACGTCCCCGTGCGCGATTGTATGGATCGTCGATGAATTGTTTGGATGTACGCGACAGGATAGAATTCTAGGACGATGTACAACATGGAGCGCCTTGGAGGCGCAGGACTCGTCGGGAGCTTGGCTTGTGCTGCTGGTTAACACCATGGGGTCGGTGTTGCCGTGCCGTCGCTGCTGCTTTGGCGGTTAGCGCGGCCGGCCTGTGGGTAGCCCCCTTGGAAGCTGGGAGAGAGTAAGAGTGTGCCAGTGTGAGAGTGTGAGAAAGTTAGATCCCCATCGGTAGCCCAGGGTAGAGCCTAACTCTCCCCGTGGTAAGTATGTTTCATAATCATATGTCGTGTATTTTCTGTGTATTTTGATGTAGTAAATTTATATATGTTTATGTTTTGCGTGTAGAGTAGGCGTAAGCGCCGTTGTGGGCAAGAGCTCACCGGAAGTCCCTTGGGGACGGGAGCTGAGGCGCAAGGCAGTCGAGCGCTAGGCGAAGGGCGCAGAGCACACCGAGCCGCAACATGTTGGAAATCATGGACTCAAAATTTTGAAGACTAGTTCAGTAAGCACGAAGATTAGTAGTGCTGAAGCATGACCAGCCAGTTAAAAAAGGAAGAAAAACTGCGAAAAGTTTTCACAATGTTTGCCCATCTTTATAACAAGTATTTTTAGATGGGTTGAAAGAAAAGGAACTTCCGGAACGACCTAATTCTAATAAATAAAGCTGAATATCTGTATGTTTGTATGTCTGTACAGTCGAATAGATTTTCCGCTTATGGTGCTTGCACTGAAGGTGAAAAGCGGTAAAATTTGAGCGTAAGGAAATAGCTACGCCTGTGACGCCGGCCATCTGCTCGCGCAAAATGTTGGCATTACTGGCGTGGCTAGTTGTTGCGCACAAATTTTACCGCATTTCACCTTCGGTGCAAGCCCACTATATTAAGCGAAAAATCTACTCGACTGTATGTCTGTGTATACGTATGTGCGGAATAGAGACTTTTATTTCTAAACCGATTTGGACCAAACTTGGCACATATACAGTGCTGGCCATAATTATAAAGATACTCTAGAAATCGTCGTAATTTTCGTTCTTGTCAGTGAATCTGTCTGAAGCTTTGCTGTGTGGTGTCCATATAAGCTTACCATAAGTCCTCGAAACGACGTCCAATCCTGTTGATTTCGAACGGAGAAAGATGGAAAAATTCGAAAAAAAAACCCGTTTTGGAAGCTAACAAGGGAAGGGTGATCGGTCGAAGTGGCCATTTGGAATGAGCTGTATATTAGGAAACCGTTTTCGGTAAGGCAAACTCAAAACTACTTTCGCTAGGTGCCGAGCGGTTTTGTGAGGGACTTACAAGACCATTTTCCTTCGGCGCAGCCGCCGCACCCAGTGATGAGCGAGGCGCTAGAACAACACCGCAGTGCCACATGGCGCAGTGGCAAGACAGTGGAGTGCGAAGCAGATGGTCGAGGGTTCGAGTCCTGTTGCTACTACTTTGTTTTGCAGTTCTGTAAAAAGTCTATTGGGTGACAGTAGACGAAAAATACTCATTTCTAGGCAGTTGAAACAAGCTATTTACTGCAAAAAGGTCACTATTTCTACAATAAGCTATAATCTTCTACAATATGTAAATCTGTGGAGGTTATGGTGTCACAACAAAAGATTCAAATGATATGTTAACATGTATGGAATACAACCGCAAAATGCTCAAAGCAGAAGAGCTTCTCGCAGCGCGCGCACTTGAAAAATTGCAATCGATTCACATCCCATGTATTGGCTCTCGATCTGAACTCTACCTTGCATCATAGGGATTTAATCCTTAAGGTCTTATCGCTCATTTACACACAGTTTTGCTCGCCGCGATTCAAAAAATTTCCTTTCATACCCATGGCATGCAGCCGGATACATTGATAATCACCCCGCCGAATTCGAGTCTTCTATTCAGTACTGTTTTGCATTGACTTGATATGTAGGCAATTGTGAAGCTGCTAATTGTCACCGTTCATATTTTATTCGATGTGCGCGCTGCGAGAAGCTCTTCTGCTTTGAGCATTTTGTGATTATATTCCATACATGTTAATATATCATTTGAATCCATTGTTGTGACATCATAACCTCCACAGATTTACGTATTCTCAGACAAATGACCGGAATTTTCGCAGAGCGCTTGTGGAAGTTCCGTAAACGTGCTGCGGAAGTTCCGAAATGAGACCGTGTGGAAGTTCCGAAGAATGCCAACCACACCAGCAAAAGAGAACACCGAGCGAAATTTGAACCTCACTCTATTGACTGTGAGACCCACCTACTCTCCTCTACGCTACGGCTGACATGTTCGATAGTGCACTCTAGTTGTTGGCGAGGCAACACCACGAGATAACACATTCAAAGTCCTGCGGAAGTTCTGGGGCCAAAGTGGTGCGGAACCTCTGGCATTTTTCGGAATTTCCGCAGGGTTTTGAAGAAGGTTCTGCGGAAGTTCCGGTTTTCAACCAGTTTAGCATGAAGATCCCGCGGAAGTTCCGATTTTCAATGTTTTCATTTTTGCAACAGTGAACAAAATCCTGCAGAACTTCTGCAAATTTGGCTTTCCTGCGGAAGTTCCGGTGATTTGTCTGAGTTGTAGAAGATTATAGCTCATTGTAGAAATAGTGACTTTTCTGCAGTAAATAGCTTGTTTCAGCTGCCTAGAAATGAGTATTTTTCGTTTACTTTCACCCAATAGGCTTTTTACAGAACTGCAAAACAAAGTAGCAGCAACAGGACTCGAACCATCGACCATCTGCTTCGTAGTCCGCTGCATTGCCACTGCGCCATTGCCACACTGCTGCATTGTTCTAGCAATGCCTCCCTCATCACTGGCTGCGCTGGCTACGCCAGAGAAAAATTGGCCTCTTGCCAACTCCCCCCGCAAAACCGCTCGGCAACTATCCAAAGTAGTTTTGAGTTTGCCTTACCGGGGACGGTTTCCTAATATACAGCTCATTCCAAATGGCCACTTCGACCGATCATCCTTCCCTTGTAAGCAAAATTATAAAGACACCGGCGTACTAGCTAACATACCTGCTCTATCCAGCCCCGTCAACACACTAAAAGAAAATGTCACTTCTAACACTCTAGCACAACATGACTCGTCCATGTCACACTTCCATATGACGGTTGTCCACACTATGTTTTGATGTCAGCCACTCTCCCATTACTAGTATCAGCTCCTAGTCCAGCTCAAAGTTTGCAAAAAATCGATAAAGTTGATGATAAAGTAGCTTAATTTCTAAGACTAATGTGGTACTAGTAAAGTGCTTATTTACTCTTAGGATGATGTTATCCTGCTTGCTGAGCGCCCTTCATTTCGGAACAAACATTTTTGAAGGGTGCTAAATTTAAATGTATTTAACTTCACTTTTAAAGTTGCGCTAAACCTACAATCTCCATCTTTTTTAAGCCTCTCTGAGCTACTGTAGGTGGCAGCATGCGCGAATTTGTCTGAAAATTGTTGGCTGATTCGTGAAAGGCCATGAACCCGAAAGGCATACAACCAAAAACTCGCATCCTTCGGTATAATATGTTGAAATCAAAACGACCTAACACTTTCATAGACAGACACAAAGTTTATAAACCTTTATTTTGGACGAAGATGTTGTATGTGATGTTGATTTCGTGATAGTCGTAGTAGCGCCTCAAGTGACTTCAAGCTGCGATACGGTTCGAGTTTTGCTCGCGCAACGTATGCTAGTCATGATGCGTTGCTGAAAAAAGATGCTGAATCTGCATAAGAACCACGAAAGAGAGGACGAACATGCGGTGTGGGCCTCAAAATGCCCTGCCTTCTGTTGAGCTTCTCGGCCAATTCCGGGTATGCTTTAGCCACGGAAATTATCTAGATACATACATATTTAACCATTACATTATTATTCACAACGAGAACATTTACACTCAAAAAAATGAGACTGCGACCTTACCATAGAGCCTTCCGTAAAATCACGCAGATACTGGTTAGGATGCATGCCAACGATATAAGCCAAACAAACCATATGTAAGGTTGGCATGCCGCATCCGTGAGAACAGATGAACCAAGAGAGTAGCTCCTCAAGGTTTTCAGAGTCCTAAATTTTTACTTCTTGAGATCTCCTAACATTAAGTATGGAAATATGTACAGTAGAAATCAGAGATTATGGATAGAAGTGAAGGATGTAAAACGTAAGTATTAAGCGTGCTAGCGCACTAGCTCCCGGGTAAAATTAGGTGCTTAGGGCCCGCCGAGCCACCATAAGCTCCTTTTCCGAGGCCGTCATGTTATGCATACGCAACGCGTGACGTGCGCAACGAAAACTTAGTGCGCTAGTGCGCTCGCCTGCTCAATACTTACGACACGACCTAGCCTAACAGTACACTTAGCGCGACTGCACATCAATATTTTGCTGAGAGTTTATCCTTATGACACCAAATAAAAAAACAACATCATAAAGTGCTATAACCAAAGCACAGGATGTCCTGTCCCGTGTTACGATGGTGCGCGTCTATAAATACAAAGAACAAATGTGTTTCCGAGGCTTCATATAGATATCCGCTACGCGTCGCCGAATGACAGGCGCGACAGCCTCTCCGCCAAAGTTCATAAAGCCTTGAGATCTCAAATACCAGTTCCAAAAGTGGCTCGCCCGAAATCAACCTCGAATCCGACTTGAAACTCATTCTACCCTAATTTCACGCGTATAAGGCGCGAGGAATTTTTCCCAGAATCGACCAGCCCAGACAAGCCAAAGGACTTTACAACCAAAGGACCCTATAGCGTGTTGCATATTGCTTGAGAGAATCGTGCGATGTAAGGATTTCTTTCCGGAATACAGTGCTTTTCATTTTTGAGTTTTTTGAGTGAAAAATTTTCAAGCGAGCAGCTGAGCGGCTCGCTTGAGAATTCGAAAAAGTGCGCCTTATACGCGTAAAATTAGGATGGTATAATTCCTAAATTCCTCGACAGCTACTGCGTAAGCGACATCAAAAGTTAAGTTGCCGAGCACGAGCACAATTGAAAACGATGTAGATATCATCGATCGAAAAGGAAGGCGAACAGACGCCGGAATGAGGCGCTGCTGCCACAACCTTTTGGCTGGCAGCGCGCCAAAGCAAGCGGGGGTCCGGAGGGGATGACAAGCGTGAGAAAGTATCGTAATGGCCGCCCGGTAGCATGGCTCAAATCAATGCTTAAAGGCAGCGTCCAGGCAGATCTGGACCTATGGGGCTTTTACGTGGAAAGTACTTTTGGGGCCCTAACTAAGGCACTGCCCAAGCGGCAGCTCATGTAGTGCTGTAACGGCTGAGATATTCCCCTCGAAACTGGACCCCGCGACCGTGTTTCGCATGCATTCATGGCGCAAAGCGTGGATCCTGGCGCGAAACTGCCATGAATCCATGCGTATATGTTCGCGGGGGCCAGTTTCGAGGGGATCATCTCAGCCATTAGAGCACTACCTGAGCTGCCGTTGGGCAGTGCCTTAATTAGGACCCCAAAAGTACTTTACACGTAAAAGCCCCATAGGTCCAGATCTGCCTGGACGGTGCCTTTAAGGCCTCATACTTCTAGGCGCGCGCATCGCGAAGAGCGAAAGAGCTTACCGAAACAGCCTAGCTGCCGCGTTCTTGGTTTTTAAAATTGTATGTGTTTTTCCTGGTAGACTCCGGCTTATCAGGAAAAATGCGCATTTTGAAAGATGTTCCAGATTTATTACCTTTTCTGCTGCTTTGATTGCATCTTCTTCTATAGCATTTCTCAATTTTGGAAAGTTTAGCGATCGCAGTCTTCAAGAAAAACTGATCAGCAGTACACTCAAGCGTGAACCTACCTTCTAGCAGTTTCAATGATGTCGATAACCAAAGTTGATGAAATGTTTTCCACTGGCATCATGGTCCCGGTTAAGGTGAAATGCAAAGCCTAAGCAACTGGAAATTCCTTGCAGTAAGGCCCAATAAGTAAAACTCAATAATTTCGACAGCTTTTTTGTTCATATAACCAAAATTGGCATCGCTGTGATCAGCGTTCTCAAGGTAATCATGGAAATTTTTGGAAGCCAAGAAGATTCCTTCTTTCGCTACGAGAATGTCGCCATTTCGGCAACGAATTGTGAAATCTTGGCGGCACCTAAAGGTATAACTGTTTGATATGCAAACCTGACTTTTTTAAAACATTCAGGATGAACTCTTCACTGCTACGGCTTATCTTTTTAGTTTTCGTCGCTCTTTCCATGAGATTCCAGAAATTATAACATCCTGTCAAACTACTATGCAGTCTAATTGAGTGCACTTTGCTTTTTTTCTGAGTGCTTTTCGGGATCGGGTATACTGTTCCAGGAGATGATTCCTACGATTCCTGTAATTCCTGCAAATCCTGTGATTCCTCCACTCTCAATGTGCTTCACTACAAAGCGCTTTGCAAATTTCAATATACATTGCATTTTCTCAGTATATATTGGGACCCGCAGGAAACATAGGGATCGCAGGAATTGCAGGAATCACAGGAATAATATGTATGGCTGGTCCCTTCGAAATGGTGCTGATGCGGACCAATAAACAATCGCCCTTGTCAGTTAGCATTCTGAATCGAAAGGCTCTGTTGGTGCTCGAGGTGCTACTCCTTCAATTTTATCCACATCGAAAGGGACTATTGGTATGCTTAATACAGATATGAGCTCGCAGCGATTTCCTGAAAAAGGCTCTAATCATATAAGCTACACAAAGTATTTAAAGTAGCGATTGTGACGCTTCTCACCAAAATATTCGTTTCCTCTTAACATTCTTTGCACTACTACACCAGTCTCGGATGCTTGTGGCAGAAAGAAACCACGATTGCCATGTGGATCATCTACTATTGGACATGTATGGGGACCTCCTTTGAGTAACACTGGAATCGGAGATTTGACACTAAAACTCAACTAGGAAGAAACCTGGCAAATACATGCCTCTATCAGTTGATGGTTTTACAACCCTTAGTTTGAAAGTACATATGGCTTCTTGTGGCAGCAGGTCACCTCACCGTATCTTTTCAAAAAGACGCTGTAATCCTCAAAGACCATGATCTTCGTAAAGAGCGTGTTCGAAAACCTCTATAAGCGAAGTTGTCTTCCAAATTAAGATCATCAACATTTTGGCCAAAATTCATTGGCCAGCTTTAGACCGTAAAACAAGAGAAAGAAGAAATGAAATCACTCGAACATCTCGGATAACTTGCTCGTAAGGGTTATCCGATCGAAAATCAAATCTGCTCAGTAAGAGAGCTTCATATTTTAGAGTTATGGTGAGAAAAATTTAGAAAAACATGTGATTTTTCAGAATTTACCAGCCCTTCTATTTCCTTTGGAGAGAAGTGTCAGCTATTTCTTGACGCCCCGATCTACAGAAGAAGTACTATCGAAAGGTTCTTTCTGGAATCTACAGGGGGCATACGCGCTGCTTTACACCTTGGGAAGAGACGTCCGCAGAAGATTTCAAGCACTGAAATCAAAATATCAAGGACATTCTGTACATGTGAAGATTCGCCTTGATGAGCTGAGCACAATGCTTTTTTCAGATTCAGAAATTATTCACTCTAAAGAAAGTTACGGTGAGAAAAATTTGGAAACGCGTGATTTTTCCAGAATTCACCAACGCTTCTGTCTCTTTTGGAAAGAATGCTGCGCCTATTTTTTAGAGTTCTATAATCTACAAGAGCAGCACTATCGAACGGTACTTATTGTATCTTTTATGTTGCACAGGCGCTGCGTTACATCCTTGCGAAAGGAGCTCCGCTGATTAGCTAAGTTGAATGGTACTCTAAAATATAGAATTCATAAACTTTGAATCAACATAAGGTCTTTCAATGATTTCTAAGAAAGTTAGGCTGCGGCCGCCGAGGTTAGGCGCCCGCCGCCTAACTTTGTAGCCTAACGCGGTGCTTGCCGCCTAACTTCGGAGGTCGCCGCCTGATAAGCGGCCACTTCCAATTTTCACAAATATTACGAGCGTATTGTACTAGCTTAGATTTCCTCAGTGTCCGCTCAGTAATTGGCAGTGATCTCTAATCCATAATTTTCACCATTCTTCAGTTTGACTAATTTCCAAAACTTCCATTTCCAACTTTTGGACTAGTTTCGATAACAGCTGGTTAGAATAAACAAAAGCAATACAATACATTTTTCTGGCTTCTCCAGCTGGCTTCGCAAAATTTTTGAAAATATTTTCCTGATGCTATCAAATTCCATCTTTGAGCACCTGAACCCTCACAGGACAATAAACGTCTAGCAACCAAGGCGTCATTTATTGTAGCTTTTTCTCCTCTTTCTAATAGACTTCTTTTCTTTCTGATTTGTACAATATCTGAAAATAAAATCATTATAATTTTTGTTTTCGGTCGCGTCCCAGGCTATACTCAGAAAACTCGGACTTCACTATTTCGAACCGCTAAACGCTCAGTCCATTACACATTTCGTTTGTTCTACACAACTTTATCAAATCTAGTCCAAAAGCTGAAATTGGAAATTTCAAAAAGTTGCCAAACTGAAGATGGGTGAAAATCATGGGTTGCAAATTCTTGCCAATTACTGAGCGGACATAGTGGGAATGAACAAAAAAACGTTGAAAAGAGGAAGAAATCCTGCATTGGAATGTGCTCACAGCGTTTGTCTATCTTCATTCTTAGTGGTTTGGGCATGGGTCTGAAAACATCGCGAACTTTCGGACCGACCTAATAGAAGATATATGCAGAGTATTCCAAAAAATGTGCACACTGTCCGATCGTTAATAACTCTCTTGCTTTCATGTCTTTTGCCGAGCTTGAGGTACTATTCTTTAGAGCGAGGTTCAACTTATATTTGCCGTGTGGAGCGAATATCGATTGCTTTTCATTACTGTAAGATTACGATAGAGATTTCGAGGAGGATTTTAAGCCATTGAAAGCGTTTTTGCCGGTTTTTGCCTCAAAAAAGAAACCACATAAGCCAAAAACTCTTATACTGGACTAGTCGAAGTCGTTAACTCTAAATATGAATCTCGCACTTCAGTATAGTGATTCCTTAATAAGTTATTTCAGATCTAGTGTAACAACTGTTTTCCCGGTGTTCGTTAAAAATGTGAATACGCCATCAAGAAAGCTCGAAAAACTGGTGGAAAGCTATGTAGTGAAATCAGCACGCCTTAAAACCTTGCTATACAAATGTTCAGATTTTTTGAAATTATTTCGTCAAAAAGCCTATGCCACAGTGACGCTGTATGCTGAAAGTTCATATCGTAATCCTACAGCAATGAAGAGCGATTAGTAATTCGCTCTATATAGTTAATCTAAGCTAGACCTCGCTCTACAGCATGGTACTTCAAGCTTGGCAAATGACATGAAAGAAGGAGAGTTATAAACAATCAAACAGTGTGCACATCTTTTTGGGACACTCTGTATATACAGGGTGCCCCAAAAATGCGCCTACTCTTTGATTGTTAATAACTCTCTTGAAAGTCTTTCGAGAAGGTTTAGGTATCATTTTGTAGAGCTGGCTTCAACTTAGATTTACAGTATAGAAAGAATCACCCATCTCTCTTCATTTCTGTAAGATCACGGTAGATACTTCAAAGGTTTTGAGCCATGAAAAGCTATTTTTCGCCACAAAAAGGAAACGAAACAGTCTGAAAACTTCTATACTGGCTTAATTAGAGTTGGTGATTCTAAAAGTAAAGTTTGCAACTGGTTATGATGCTTCATTGAATAGTTATGCCAAGTAAGCAAAAGCGGCCGTTTTTTCAAAGTTCCTAGAAAAAGGGTCACACCCTTTAGGCCCGTATGCACGTACATCCCCGCTGGGGAAGGGAGGGGATGTGAGGGGGAATGCGTCAAATCTCGCTACTCTAGGCATCTTTCTTCTTCCTTCTCTATCTAGCTTATGAAGGTTCTCATACCCTAATACTTGCGCATAAGTGTCCCAGGGGATCAGTTTTCTCAATGAAAACGCAGTAAATTTGTACTGTGGATATACTATGGCACTGCTAAAGATGTTTATAGTAGAAATAAGTGAAATCTCAGAATCTCAAAATTTCGGTAATCCCTGGCTCGAAAGCTAGGGATCATCGAAAATTCACAATCTTCAGATTCCATTTCTTTTGTCGAAAATATGCCTAGCAGTGCCGTAGTATATCCTTATTACAATTTTGCGGCGTTTTCATTGACTTTCAAAAAAATAAATGACTTTGAAAATGAGAGATGATGCCCTGGGGGATCCCTTGAGGATCATTTCTCACAAAATGGCAAAAACCAATCTTGTATGGAAGTAACCTGGTATCCATTATGCGCAGGTATAAGTGTATACAAAACTTCATAAGCAAGATAGAGAAGGAAGAAGAAAGATAGGTAGAGTAACGAGATTTGACGCATCCCCTCTCAGATCCCCTCCCCTCCCCAGCGGGAATGTACGTGCATACGGGCCTTAGAAGGCTTCTAATCTCGTACATAGTTGAGTATTACACTCAGCATCTGCGAAAAACTTATTTCACAAGTTTTCACATTTTTTTGGAGAATTTTGAAATTGCCGGTTTTTTTTACAATGACACCATATACCTGAAGTTTCTACCGTAATTCTACAGTAATGTAACGCGATGGGTGAATCGTTCTATATTGTAAGTCTAAGTTGAAATCAGCTCTATAAAATGGTACCTGAAGCTTCTCGGAAGACTTCATTATAAGAGAGCTATTAACAATCAAACAGTAGGCACATTCCTGTATTACTCAGTCTGTAATGATGTTGGTTAGGTTGTTCGTTCGTTATAAAAACGTCAGCCTTGCACCGATTGAGCTAAAATTTTGCACACTTATGTTTTCGACTCCAGCGGTGGTTTAGGGCCACTTTTCGCGGCGATTCACTTCTATCGATTTATTGATTTATTTACTCAAATCGTCGAGAAAAATGAAAAATTTTCATGCTTCAAGCGATCATTCTTCCATAATCTTATAAGTAGGGGCGGTAAGTCGTTCATTTCAATCTCAAAGATGCGACAATTCGTCTTAAAGCGCTTTTCGCGCATTTTTGAAGAAGTTTTGAGGCGTAAGTTCATACGTTCTGTCAGCTAAACTAATTTGGAACCTCGGGTGAGACCGGGGCTACCAGCTAGTAATAATTATTTAATGACTGAATAAATATCGGGCTGGCAAAAGGATTAGTTGCTCTTTGAAGTTCTCATATTGGTCTTTCAATTTATTGCTAAGAGCTGAAGATGTTCTACTTTAGCTCTTCTTTGTCTTTCAGCATTAACGTTTATATCTCTAAGTAGTTGAATGTATGGACTACTGCTAGTAGAAAATTTTTCACAAAATTTTTCTTGCTAGCTAGCGGCATTTTAGTAATTCTTGCGACCAATCTCAAAATCGCGTTTGAAATGCCTTCTTTGAGATTCGGTTCTACGAGAATAGTCAAAAGATAGCTTCTGAGTAATTGTATTGAAACGCATATCTTTCTTATTTTCAAATACAAATCATGAATTTAATTTTGATAATTTGAAGAGTTAACAAACTTTATTCGATATAGGAATATTCGCATCGACCTGATATTTTGAAGCATTTGAGTTTGTTAGCGAATATTTGGTGAATTTAACCTTCTTTCATGATTTTTATAGCGTTTATATGAGTTTAGAAAGAAACACTTATTTCAAAGGCAGGAGACTTTTTCCACTCACTTGTTACCTTAGAATGAGCTGAGGAACACATTCTCAAAAAATCGCCATCAAAATATGCAAAATGGTCAAAAATGGGCTTAGTCCCAGCTCACCTTGCTGCTGGGAGTAAAAGGGGATTTCAAGTAAAATAGAGGTAAATCCCATTTTGCCCCATTCTAAATGGACTTTTCGCATGATTGTTTCGCAAGCGAAAGCTCAGGTAGGATTGAATCATTTTTATCACACCGCTTTGCCTCGTGGTTGCGATGAGATGAAAATTTTTGGATAACGTCAGCGAGTACTCAGACAATCGCCGGGGGCAGGCGGGCACCGGAAAAATAGATTGCTGATTTCTCGCACCCCGCTCGCGGATTTTTTGGAAAGCAATCAGGACTTTTCGGAAGACGCTTGCTGAGTCAGCGGATTTTTGAGAGACCGCCTGTTGAATTTTTTTCGCTCTTATCTTTTGCAGATATATTGCTGAATCTCTGAGGAATCGAGAACTCAGCAAGCGGTCTTCCGAAAAGTCCTGATTGCTTTCCAAAAAATCCGCGAGCGGAGTGCGAGAGATCAGCAATCTATTTTTCCGGTGCCCGCCTGCTCCCGGCGATTGTCTGAGTAGATTCCGACCAGTTTCTACCGCGAACGAATAAAATGGGGTTTGGAAGTCCATTTTCCTCCATTATGGACTTTCGTGGATATCATTCCAGGAGCAGCTCGGATAAATGATTTTGCATTAGTCCCTAAATATTAGGTCGTTTCAAAAGTAATTTCGCTTTTTTCAAACGGGCGCCACATTTAGTGGATCAAAGTTTTCTGAGAGATCTTGGAGCATTCGATGCAGCATTTCAATCTCTTTCTAATGACTATAAAATTGTTGCAAATCTGTCAATGAGCTTCCAGAAAATAACCAAAATCTGCGACCCATGCTTTTTGAGATGGTTTAGTTTCACGATTTTTTAAAACTTTCATATGAATCCTCAGAAGGAGTTCAAGTAATGATTCGATAGAGTAAACCTTATAAAATACAGTTTTGCTTTTTTCTCTTTCTCGTAGCTCGCCATACTTTTTTAAAACATTTTAACAGAACCATCGGATTTTAGCAGGCCCACCTCAGCCATATTTGCACCAAACATCATAATTTTTCGGAATTTGAGACTACCAAGATGGTACTATGAGTTAGCATTAATTTTACAAAGCAAGTGAGGGTTTACGCGTTTGAAATATCAAGTTTCGAGTTTTTTGGGTACAGTTTAGGGGGTCGCTAAAGAAATGAGTTATGATGATTTCTCCCCGAAAACTAAACGAATCGGAAACAAAAAACATCTGCTAGAAAGAGAAGAAAATGCTGCATCGAATAGTGCGCGAGCTGCTCTTCTTTTGATGTTCTACGAGGTTTAGCTGCCCAAATATGGAAATCGGTAGCATCAGTTAAAATTCTGTTAAAAAATTATGACAAGCTATGGAAAGGAGAAAAAAGTAGTTTTGCATTCTGTAGGGTTTGCTCTATAAAGCCGTTACTTGCACTTTTTTGGAGGATTGATATGAAAGTTTTAAAAATCGTGAAACTCGACCATCCAAAAAGCATGGGTCGCAGATTTTGGTTATTTTCTGAAAGCTCATTGACAGATTTGCAACAATTTCATAGTCATGAGAATGAAGATCTGCATCGAATGCCTCCAAGATCTCTTAAAAACCTTTGTTACATCAAATGTGGCGCCCGTTTGAAAAAAGCGAAATTACTTTTGAAACGACCTAATATATAAAGCAGAAAATCTGTGCGTTCGTGTGTCTGTGCACATTTCTCATAGTAATAAGGAAGGGCGGTAAGCTCAATTTGATCTGCTGGTTCAAGATATGGTAAGGACAGTAGGAAGCGAACTCAGGACGAGTATGGAATCAGAAGGGTAAATTTTGCTACATGAGAAATCAAGCACGATGAAGTGGCTCGCTCCAGAGCGGGGTGGAACCCGTGATGTTAGCACGTAAGATTATAAAGGCCAAATTCATGAGAACTTTACGGAATCATAAACTTTTGAGTAGTTTTCAGCTGAGTTGCCTTTTCTATCATAAAATCACAAATTCCTGCATTATAAAGAGGGAGTGAAGGCACATAAAGACTCTCGAACTGTTCCTCCTTCTGAATATTTGACTTCCGAATTTTTGCAGTTCTCTTTAGAAAACTGGTTTCGTTTGTGGGAACACTTAAACGAGCTAGAGTGAGCTATTCTAGCAGCCGCATTGGTGTGTTGTTAGGTAGTAGCTGCAAAAGCAAGTAAGAGAAGTGGCCTGGCGTATACCACTAATTGACGACCGCAATTCTCCTCTCGGCTGGGTACCTATTCCCCCCCCCCCCGGTTAAGAGACATCGAATTTTGGTCACTCTACCTTGAAGCTTTTACGAGCTATTGTTCATCATTGCCTCGCTTAGTACACTCCATCAATGGGATGTGTATGGTGCAGCGACAGTGCGTGCTGTCAACGATCATCGAAGGGCTCGATCGCGCGTGCGAGCAAAATCTCTGCGGCGACCAAGGCATGGTCATGAGCAGCATATAATTTAGTTGCACACGTTGTGACGTCGCTTTCTTTAATTGTAGTTCGGGGATTTACTAGGGTCTCGCTGTCGCTTTCCTCGCCGCTGGCAGAGGGCTTCGATGTATAAGGGCCTAAGATATCGCTTTACCTCTTCGGACAATATATTTATTTATATATAATAAAGTATAATATAGTATTTATTTATATATAATATAGTCGTTGTTCTAGCTGTTTTGTTGATCTTTTTGCGTGCTTACATCGCATTGATGTTGTTGAAAGAATGAACATCTCATAAGGAAAGCTACCTAAGTTAGCTCGGCCTTTCAGTGAAAGGCATATATATAAAAAAAATAATAATCTGCATCAGTTTCAAATGGTGATATCAAATATGCTATTCCTAGCTGCCACACACCATTCCGAAGCGAGTTATGGGCCTTTTTCTAAATTGGCATACTACTGAACATGAGAAGACTGCCTGCAAATGAAAATCTGCAAGAAAAGGTGCAGAGGTATCGAAATAGTACAAATCCAATCTTTTCTCACTAAAAAAACTTAACGCAGGTGTATCAGCACTCAAATGATGATGACATGATGCCCACGAGTTGATGAGCATGCCAATTTTGCGCAGGAAAAAGGCTAGGAATAGCATATTTGAAATCAACGTTTGAAGCTGATTCAGACTACATATGTCCCATTTCAAAAGGCCGAGCTAACTTAGGTAGCTTCCCTTGTCAGTTGTTTGTGTGTGCGTGTGTACGTTTTTTACTTGACTCCCATGTTTTGTCCTCTACAGTACATGTGAAACTCTAAGATGAGGTCAATGGAGGAATCGAAGAAACTTTTTAGCGTAGACAAAAGGAGCTTTTTCCAACTTTAAAAGCCAGTCCGTGTCGTGCCCTGTACG
The DNA here is from genome assembly GCA_958299035.1 of Cylicocyclus nassatus. Lineage (NCBI taxonomy): Eukaryota > Metazoa > Nematoda > Chromadorea > Rhabditida > Strongylidae > Cylicocyclus > Cylicocyclus nassatus. The sequence continues at coordinate 11,568,202 of CATQJL010000112.1, forward strand.
AAGCTTGCCCAAGGAAGGTCCGTAACCGCCTCAGACACGGACACCGCTCCACCATTGGTTTCTTAGCAAAACAAGCTGCGCAAATCGCACATCATGATCGTAAGGCTCCATGGCGACTCTGCCTCCTCAAACTTAACACGTTTCGGACCGCGAATCGCGCGCGATGAAATGTTGTGCTTTGCCATGTGTAGCACAAGGGACGATAAAGATCGACTTTTTTCTTGCATAATTTGGGGCTAAGTTCTTGTACAGCTTGCGCCAAGTGTTGTGTTTCGCACTGCGCTTACCTCCACATTGTATCATTTGACGTCTTGGTCCTGTATCTTGTAGTGAAAGCGGGAACTATATGGCTACTCACAAGGGAACGATACTTAGTGTCCGTGGCCTTTTATTATGGATATGTATACTCGTTATACTCGTTTCGAAACGCTGATTCCGAATCTAACTTCCGTTTCTGCTGATCGTTTTTCTGAAGGGAGTTACGGAGGCTTTGCGAGCCAAATTTGGCCGCTCGAAGGAAATAGGATGGGAGTGCCAAACCTCTGGTAGGCTGTGGTGTAATGGTTAGAGCGATCGCCTTCTAAGTTGATTCAGATGTAGGTTCGAATCAGGGTAAAGCGGGAGGTGCGGCACGCCACACCCGGGGGGTCGTATTGAAAGGTCAGGGAGGGGGGGATCGTTATCGAGGCTGTACTGAGTAAGCATCAACATAATATTCGAAACAATGTCAGATAGGCCCATTATGCCAAACACTAGCACAATGATTGTTTAGCCTACCATTATACATAAATTAAGCATGAGAAAGTCCTAGAAATGTCAAATAATCCCTATGGACCAAGTTTCAGCGAATTCTGAGGTTTCCAAGTATTGGGTCACCTAAGTGAAATGGTCATTTTCGAACATAATCAACTTTGTTTCTGAAGTGAATTAGCTATCCGTTTTTGAACTCAAGGCAAAGCACTACTCCTTCTTTGTCCAACTCAGAAATTCCGTTTCAAAAGACCTCCAAACTGTGGAATTAGAAGCCGACCAAATCATTTTTCCCATTCTTCGCTTTCAATGGCTGTGCTTTCATCAAATATTACTCAGAGCTAAGAAGACGAATTAGGCAAAACATTCCTATGGAATCTACGAGGTTTAGGCTATCGATTCATATAAATAATGTTTACTAAAAATGCCTTTTTGATATAGTTAATGGGGTGCGGCACCCCCCCCCCCCCTCACTCAAAAGCTGCGGCTGCCGCAGCTTTTAAGGGGGAGGGGGGTGCCGCACACCATTAACTTACCCTTAAAGCCGTTAAATATCTACCATTTCAATGTCGTTGCTACCGCTCAACCTTCTTCTTTCTATAGTACGATTTTCATCCAAAACTTTCCCGCACAGAACGAGATATAGCGCTCTTATCCATGGTGCGGCTTCCAAAATATCGGATTGCGGTAGCACGCAAATTCATCTTGCCGCCTTTCTGCGTTAATGCGTAAACGATGCAGAAAGGCGGCAAGCTAAATAATCTGGATGCCCTCCATTGTTTTTGAATTTGTACTTCTTTTCGTGGGTTTCCTTATATGAAGCCTTTCTTTCAGACGCCGAGACCTTTTAGGGAAATGGGACGACAAATCTACAGTCTGGTTCTTGATTCTTCCCAAAAATGGAATGGCGCTTACAGCTTGGTTTTTCATAATTAGAGGGATCTTTTTTGTTTTATGCAATCTGACATTCAAAAGAGTAAGTTAGCTTTTTAGTCAGCTTTCATCACAATTAATAGTGAAAACTGCCATAGATTTTAGGTCAGTTCTGTTGTCTCATTGCTATTCGCTCTCGGATGATTTTCAGTTTTAGTCGATGTTCTATTAACCTTTATGCCCAAGTACATATCTAGTTTTACCGTTTTGTCTCCCATGATGATCGATTTCAAAAATGAGCTTTCCTCATTGGGAACTATTATCAACGAGGCTGTCAGCGCATGTCTAACAGTACGTTGCAAGATCTTCAGAAGTTTGCTTCACCGTGCTTTGGTAATGATTTTGCTCAGCTTTTAGATTTATCTCACCAACGGTTCATTTGAAATGTTTGCAAAGCTTCCAAACACTGGCCGAAATACAGTTGTTATGAATTTTGGAGACCCATTTGTCACAGAAAATTCTGCCATAGTAGTGCAGTGTTTTGACAAGCTCATTCCTAGGTGAGTCACGTTCAGCCCTTGCACTTTACTCTATATTTCTTTTGTTTCTTGCTCATTTCAGTCACGCAATATCTGACACATTCAATTGTAGGTTAATGGATCATAATGTATTTCTAAATGTACCTCAGTGTAGTGCTTTTGCATGGAAGGATATGCCTAGCTTACTGCCCTGTTTTTGTATAAATTTACTGTTGGCAACTAGATACAGCAACTATCTTTGAATCTAGGCAATCTTTCTTGCTCGAGATTGAGCGGAAAGAAACGTTATGATTTTTTTAGGCGATAGTCCCATTAGCGCTTTTTCAAGAAGTTTTGAGACTTGTCGTTACAGTTTCTTCTCTTCACCTACGTGTCATCCGATGCTAGAGACCTGTACCCGCTTTTATCAAGTGATCTTTCTCGTCTGAGTGCCTCAGCGGTGTCTTCAGGAGACAGCGTCAAAATTACTGCTCTGACTTTTCGGATAGTGCGTCATGTGAATCTGTTACTGAATTAGGTGAACAAATGCTCGAAAGAGAAATCGGTTCAATTGTTTTCGTTACTTCAGGAAAACCCACTCAAAGCTCGATCTTTTGTATCTTCTTGAGCCGTAGCAATTATACTACCTTTTGAACTCGTTACGGTTAGGATGCATTCCTGTCCATCTCTGGATATCGTGCTTCCATTCCAAGGTCAGTGTTTTGTAGTATGACCAAAGGATAAAGTTTAAACTTCACCTTTCCAGATCATATTGACTGGCGCCTCGATCCGTGTCCCACTAGCTCGATTTCTCGAGTCTCACTTCATTCTGCACTCTTTCGAAATGGCAGGAGTATTAGAGCTACGAAGGATGGGACGAGTCTACTTCGAGCGCTATCTCATAGACCAGAAAGGTTTGTTGCAATTTTTTTTTGCTGTTCGTGACTGTTGTTTACATCTTTACATCTTTTCATACTTTCATGAGAATTTAATTGCTTCTGTGCTTCGTACCAAATATCAAATTTCCCTTCAAATTGATTTTCTTTGTAGCTGTGGCTAGAGCCCTGATTGCTTCGCTTCGTGAGAAGTTAGGCGTACCATCACCTCCGGAATGTCAACAAGGTGAGCATTAACTCTTCTTTGCTCTTGTGAGTCTGGAAATTGTTTCTAGTTGCGTATGTACCTAACATTGCAATTGCCACAGAGGCTTGTCATGCTTATCTTTGTGCTTATTTTTTCACTTTTCGTCTAAGTGAATTTTCGTTCTATGAAAGAAATAATATTACATACTCTGATCTAGTGAAGGCAATTTTGTTCTTAATTCGAAAAAAAGTCATGGTTATCTGAGAGAGTATGTCGTAAAGTTTTTTTTCTCACGGAAAGCTTAGCTATGTTCTTTTTCTCAGGCTGTACCGCTGTTCAACGACTCTTTCATTGCTCCAATACTTACGCCCATCAACTTATAACCTTTGGATGATGAACAGGGTCAAGCGTGGGGTGCGGCACGCCACACCTGGGGTGTCGTATTGAAGATCAAAAGGGGAGAGGGTCGTAGTTGGGTAATCTGGTAATAGTGATAACATATATCCGTATCCTGTCCATAATTAGCATGTCAAATTACCCCAGTAGGCAAAGTGTGAGCGAATTTTGAAGATTCAAGATACTAGGCTACCTAAGTGAAATGGTCAAATTTCAACATGGTTAACTTTGTTTCAAAGGTGAATTAGCTATCCGTTTTTGCACTCAAGACAAAGCACTGCTCCTTCTTTCACCTTAGGAATCCCGCTTCAGAAGACCTCCTAACTTTGGATTTAAAAGCCAACCAAAATCTCGTTTTTCCCATTTTTCGCTTTTGATCGCTGTGCTTTCACCAAATATTACTCAGAGCTAAGAAGACGAATCAGGCTCCAAAAAGTCCTATGGAATCTACAAGGTTTAGACTATCGATTCATATAAATAATGTTTACTAAAAATGCCTTTTTGATATAGTTAATGGGGTGCGGCACATAATAACGGTTTGTTAAAAATGTTCTTGTGACATAGTTAATGGGGTGCGGCACACCCCCTTAAAACCTGCGGCCGCCGCAGCTTTTAAGGGGGTGTGCCGCACCCCATTAACTATGTCACAAGAACATTTTTAACAAACCGTTATTATATGGATCGATAGCCTAGATCTCCTAGTTTTCACAGGAGTGATTTAGCCTGATTCGTTTTCTTTGCTCTGAGTAATAGTTGGTGAAAGCACAGCCACTAAAAGCGAAAAACAGGAAAAACAAGATTTTGGTTGGCTTCTAATCCAAAGTTAGGAGGTCTTTTATAGCGAGATTTCTGAGTTGGCCAAAGAAGGAGTAGTGCTTTGTCTTGATGCAAAAACGGATAGCTAATTCACTTTAGAAACAAAGTTGATTATGTTCGAAAATGACCATTTCACTTGGGTGACCCAATACTTGGAAACCTCAGAATTCGCTGAAACTTGGCCCATAGGGGTTATTTGACATGCTAATTATGGATATGTTGCCCATTATGTTTGACAGGGCCTTCAAATAATGCTATCTTAAGTGTATAGTTCAGGGGGGGGGGTCTTATTAAGACAGCAATCAGTGAGAGGGGGAGGGGATCGTAACCAGCGATCGTGTGCCACACCCCTTGCTTGACCCTGATGATGAATAACTCGGTAGGGTCTTCCACACATGTTCAGTTTGTGACAATCTCCTTTCAGGTCTTCTCGAAGGTGCTGTCAATTTCAGTAATTCTGTTAACGTACAGTCGTGATGCTGTGCTAGCAGCTTCACTAGAGCGACCTCATCGTCTCCCTTACCTGAATAAGGTCATTATCATCTGGAACAATGTAGGCAGGGAACCTCTAGGAGCTTGGCCTCGCCTTCATGTGCAGTCGAGTATGCTTTTCTCGTTATTGTGCTAATTAGGATACTTCTCTTATCTTTGCTTTTTCCTAATGATTTTCTGACGGAAGGAAAGCAAGTGGCCATATCTTTAGGTTCACCAGAGTGACCGAAGTAATTAATATGCTTTTTGGCATCAAGATTTCTCGCTCCTTATAGACTTGTTGATATCTCACAAGACTTTGCTGCTTTCACTCTTTTCTACTCTTTCCTTTTTTGAATTATACTGGGGGTATAAATGATGTATGTTTCGATGCTTATACATCAAGCTTCAAGGATTCTAAGGATCTTTTACTCGATCTCAATGACTTCTTGTTTTTTTTTGTTGATATATTGTTAATAAAAATTATAAAGAACACTATATAATTTGAAAAAATAATTGTACTTAAAATCTGGGCGTTGCTTATGGGGTGGAGGGAGGGGGGGGGGGTCGTGCCGAGGTCCGGCCCAGGGGGGGGGGGGGTCGTATCCGACGGTCGTGTGTCGCACCCCCCGCTTTACCCTGGTTCGAATCCTTCTGCGTCTTTAAGTTTTGCAATGCCTCAATAAATCTTTTTTTTTTGGTTAGGCATCCTCGAGGTAAATGCATGCCCATAACCAAAAAAACCAAAGAAGAGTCATTTTGATATAAGTGCTTCCTATATTTATTCTGAAAGGTGCTTGCAAAAATGATAAGGAATGGAAAATCATGTTAAACACGTGATGGAAATCTATGACAAAGTGATTAAAACATAGGAGATGCTCGCAGTGAGCGCACCCAAGGCCCGGCACGAGGTGGGCAGACGGGGTTTTCCAAAACGAATTCCCCTTTGACCCCAATAGTTTTTACGAATACCCCCTTGAGCCCAAAAATGATGCTTTGTGCTTGTGGAACGAGAGCACCGGCCACACTTCGCCTAAAAGCGCTCAAAAGCGCCCAAAATGCTCAAATTCCTCTAATTACTCCTCACCTGTATCAAGATAGAAAACAGGAAGAAGAATAAGCAAAGAAAATGATGAAGGAATGAAAAAATATCAAAGGAACGCAGTCATAGGACTGAGAGACGCCGTTCCCGCGTGTATCGATTGATTGGGGCGCGCTTTCCATCTTAGAAAGCTAGGCTGCTGATGCAATTTTGGGCTTTAACAAAGACAAGAGGAGGAGTTTCGGAACCAAAATCTCACCATATAGTAAACTTTAGGTGAACAACAGATTTATGTAAAAATTTTGAAAAATTATGTGAATTGAAAGTTTTGCCCACCTCAGGTGGGCATTAGGTGGGCAATTGCCCACCTAATTTGGAAAAAGTTAAGCACGCTTTTCATTCACATAAGTTTTTGATAATTTTTCATACATTGTTCCTTAGTCCTACTGCGCGTATACACACCAAGTCTCGCGCGATTTCGTTTTCTCTGCGCTGCAAACGAGCCATTTTTCCATTTTCTTGATAGTGGGAAATTTTCAGAAAAAAGCTTGCCACAACCTTCATTCACATAATTTTCCAATAAAACTTCTAAGATAAGCCCTGCAGGCCCGTGTTCATGTACCTACCAAGTTTCATACCGTACATACCGTATGGTCATCTGTGCGCTGCAAACGAGCCATTTGAATTCACATCTTCATTTACCAGTTTTGCGAAATTTTTGGAAAAAATGCTTGTTACATCTCCCATTCACATAAGTTTTTCATAACATTTCATGCTTTGTTTCTACTAGCCTCTCTTTGTTCGCTTACGTAATTTGGTGCTATATCATTACGCCTGCATTGAGAACTGATCATATAATCATGCTGATCAACGGCATCGCTCATGCGACGTCGCGCAAGCGGCAATTAGCGGCAGCGCGGCGTAGCGCGCGCGAACTCTGCTGTGCGTTGAGGTTTATGAAAACTGTCTTCCGATGAATTAGATGTATAAGGTAAGCATGATTCGACCTTCTTTTGCTTGCACTTGAAATCTTCTTCCGGGAATCGCCGCGAATCCCGCAAAAACGATATCCCCTTTGATTTTTGGCCCCAAAACGATTTCCAGCTTGTCATTTGCCCACCTCGTGCCGGGCCCTGAGCGCACCGGATAAAGAATAAGTCGTTGCAGTTGGCTTTCTCGCACTCACCCAGCAATTCACGCGAAAAGTAGTATTGTACTGGGGTTTGGAATTGATCAGGATGCTCTTGTCATCAAGGCAGCCTGCGGCATACTACGGGTTTTGTTCAAGTAAATTTACTCAAATTATGATTAAAAGATACATTTTAGGCAAACAGTAATTATTTCTCCGAATTTTCCATATTTTTTTAAAGGGGAAGGGCATGCATTTACCTCTAGGACGCCTAACTTTCAATAAAAAGATTAGTTGAAGCAATGCAAAACTAAAAAGCACAAAAAGATTCGAACCTACATATGCATCAACTTAAGAGGCTATCGCTATAACCACTCACCACAGCCTACCAGAAGTATCTGGCACCCCGATTGGGTTTCCCTCGGGCAACCAAATTTGGCTCGCAAATCCTCCACTCCTTTCAGAGAAATCAGCGAAACGGAAGTCAGATGCGGAATTAGCGTTTCGAAACGATATAATGGCATACATCTCATCTCAGAAGGCTACGGACACTAAGTATCGTTCCCTTGTCAGAAATACACCCCGAAATTTTAAAATCGTCGATTACCTTCAAATTTGGTCCATGGGAATAATCTGACATGATGACCAAGAATGTCAACCTTTTCTTGCAAAAAAACCCTTTCGTGGTGAAGGTGGGTATATAGTAAGGTCAAAAACTCAGATGTGCTCGAAACTTCGTATAGAAGGCTTCTTCGACATCCTACTTACGATTTTCTCACTTGCGCCGTAAAGATCTTTTTGGCTGGTTTCATACTGATTTGTAAGTTCCGGAACACTTCCAGCACAACGCACTCTTCGGGCGTGTGCTGGAACCGTTCCGAGACTTACAGGACGGTACGAACCGCCTTTATGCGCTTTAAGTGGGTGATGTACTATAGCTTTGACCATATATGAGGTTTTGATCAAATCCCGTTGACCATAAAAATTGTAACATCAGAAAATGCTACTCTGCAAAGTGCACCATATTTGTGATCAGCGTGCTGAAGCCCCTACGGACTAAGAAACCACCGGATCTGCCATTTTAACATTGATGCAGCATGCCTTTCTACTATAACCATACAGGGAGGGTTTACGTTTCAAATAGGAAAAGATTTGTTTGCTAATCAGCTCTTGTATTTTCCTATGCCTTGCAATAAGCCGAATCTCCTTGAATATAATAGCCTGCACAAAAATGAATCGCTCTGAGGTTCTATCGCTTGCGAGTTCGCAATGCCGCACCGATTCCCAAATACTTACTGTTTGCCACTCGTTGGTGCGAACAAAATAAGCTAGCGCAGGATAGAAAGGTATGGTGGACATAGACTTGAGCCTATACGAGCATTTCTCATATCGGAAAGAGACCGATTTCGAAAGCAGAAACAGTTGCAAACTGTAAGTTTCGCTTCACAGGTTCAAGTTTGAAATCGAAACGTCGAGCGGTTTCCTATATGCACAAACAGTATTCGCTTTTACTTACGATTTCAATCTAAGATGTCTTGAAGCACTACTACAAACACTTTTTTGATTAGACTTGACTTGATTTTCTGCATTCTTCAGCATTAGTCACTGTCCTCTGTGATGATCAACTGGATAAAGCTATCAAAATCAAATTTTCTGAGGAGAAAAATACAATTTTTTATAGTGAATATGAATATCCACAGATAAGATATATACAGAGTGTCCCAAAAAGATGTGCACACTGGATCGTTAATAACCGAGCTTTAGGCACCATTTTGTAGAGCGAGGTTCAACTTAGATTTACAGTATGGAGCGAATCCCCCACTATTCATTACTGTCGGATTACGGTATGAACTTTCAGCATACAATGTCGCTGCGGAATAGGCCCTTGATGAAATAATTTCAAAATATCTGAATATTTGTGTAGCAAGGTTTTAAAGCGTGCTGATTTCACTACATAGCTTTCCACTAGTTTTTCGAGCTTTCTTGACGGTGCCTTCACATTTCTGACAATCATTAAAAAAAATTGTCACCCGATATCCAAAATAACTTATGAAAGAAGCAGTATACTGAAGTGCAATTTTCAGGTTTAAAATCAGCGATTCGGTTAACCCACTTCAAGAGTTTCCGGCTTATTTGGCTTTCCTTCTGAAGCAAAATACCACTCAAAGGCTTAAAATCTTCCTCGAGGTTCCCACCGTAATCCTAAAGTAACGAAGAGTGGCCATTAATCCGCTCCATACTGTACATCTAAGTTGAACCTCTAAGGAAGAATACCTTAAGTTCAGCAAAAGACATGAAAGAAGAGAGTTATTAACGATCAAACAATGTGCACATCTTTTTGAAACACCCTGTATAAGATACTAGCTTGCTTACCTGGCTCCGTCCGGCTTCTCAAAAACGATGAAGGTCCCTTTCTTATCGCTGTACAACCTTTCCCTGTGTACACTTCTACATGCAATTCCCTATTCCCGCTGTGTTAATAGTCAGCATGCTCACCTACCTCCCTCAACAACCCCCAGCCCCGTAGCTCAAACTTTGCAAAAAAATCAATAAAATCAATAAAAGTAAGGGTAATTCTAGAAACTGATGGCGCTATTCGGCTATCCGGGCCTCAAAATGTCTTTGTAAAGGATCTTGCTCAAACTCGGTATATAGGGGTTATTGAAGCCGCTGATGACAAACATCGTAGTCATTTCGCGTGATAGAGGGTAAAAATCATGAACCCGCCTGAAACCTTGGCAGAACATTACCTAAAGTGCTGTTTCAAGAATATCGTGCTTAATCTCCACGATAAAGGGAATTCGTGTGGTATAAAAGTTTCCCACAACAGTAATGCCTTCCTTATAGGACCACTGCCGCGCGCGATACACCCTTCGGCGGCTTTCGCCTAAGCAAAAGCAGGAGGAGGGAGATTTGCCGCACGCGTTACGCGTTAAAACAGGTTATGGATGGCACTGGAGACCGCCATGCAAAACGACCGTTCCCCCATTTCGTGAATATCTGGGATCTAAACTCTCCCGAAAGCAAAAAAATGTTCATTCAAACCCTTTTCATTCACATTCAAACCCTACAACTCACCATAACTTCACAATATCACAATAATACTTCACAATGTTATGACAGCGAGCAAGCATCATATTCATAAGCAGTAGCTTGTGAACCGTTAGAAGGTAAGATTTTGAGCGAATCTGGAACTTCGACCCAAGTACTGAGACAATCGCCGGGGGCAGGCGGGCACCGGAAAAATAGATTACTGATCTCTCGCACCCCGCTTGCGGATTTTTTGGAAACAATCAGGACTTTTCGGAAGACCGCTTGCTGAGTTCTCGATTCCTCAGAGATTCAGCAATATATCTGCAAAAGATAAGAGTGAAAAAATTCAACAGGCGGTCTCTCAAAAATCCGCTGACTCAGCAAGCGGTCTTCCGAAAAGTCCTGATTGCTTTGCAAAAAATCCGCGAGCGGGGTGCGAGAAATCAGCAATCTATTTTTCCGGTTCCCGCCTGCCCCCGGCGATTGCCTGAGTACTATACACCCACCGTAACCCAAGAAAATGCATTGTCCTGCGAAATCAGCACGGTACTCATGTTCAGCGCGCTAAATGGCTACCCTAGACGAAGTTCAAAGCAAATCTATGTTTTTGATCCCATATAACCACCATAACCACCATAACTCTATGAAAAGGTCCCAATATGCAGAGAGAGTATGATATTCGTAATCAGAGTATGATATTCGTAGAATAAGCTCTCTGGACCGAACTTCAGCAATTCATGAATTTGACTTCCTACCGTACACCTATCGTAATCACACTGGGAAACGTTTTGCGGAGAAAGTGTGATATTTGTAATCAGCATGTAAGATAACCCTTATACATGAAGTTCGAGCAAGCTCCACGGCAAAAAAATTTTGGGGCCCGGATAGCCGAATAGCGCCAGACTAATAATAATGTACTCGTAATCAGCGCCGAATAGCGTCAAACTAATATTGTACTCGTAATCAGCAGGTTCGGTTACCCCCTGTGCCAACTCCCAGCCCCGTAGCTCAAACTTTGCAAAAAAATTGATAAAATCGATGAAAGCCATGGATAATTTCAAAAAAATAACATAGTATATGTAATTAGCATGCTCGATTGCCCTGCGTGCCAACCCCCAGTCCCGTAGCTCAAACTTTGCAAATAATCGATAAAATTGATAAAACTAATGGATAATTCCAAAGACTAATACTGTATTTGTAATTAGCATGCTCGATTGCCCTCTGTGCCAACTCCCAGTTCCGTAGCTCAAACTTTGCAAAAAAATCGATAAAATCGATAAAACTAATAGATAATTCCAACGACTAATATTGTACTCGTAATCAGCATGTTCGATTACCCCCTGTGCCAACTCTCAGCCCCGTAGGTGAACTCTGCAAAAAATTGATTAAAATCGATAAAATCGATATCGATCGATGACGAAAAGTGGCACCATGACACCCGCCTGGTCCCGAAGTGCATGTATGCCAAATTTGGTTTGAATCAGTAGAAATGGAATTTTTTATTCGGAACATAGTACAGACACACATACATACATACATACATACAGACAGACAGACATACATACAAACACACATTCAGCTTTATATATAAGATTTACTTTCAAATTACAAATTTCTCATCTACGTTAGTGAACGCACAGTATAGCCCACGATTGTACACTACCGCGAAAAAACCATATGGTTCCGTAAACACTCTGCAGTAGAATTTGGGTTTTTCTTGGAGCATCTGAAAAATGTCCATCGGTAGTCGACAGAAGACCGATTTCACGCTCAGCAAGAAAATTAGTTTTTTTACAGTGGATTGTTCCTTGTTGTTTTGATACTTAGACCCGTAGTAAACCCCCGCTCGGCTTAGTTAAACTGTGATGGACCTCTCAAAAAGCTTCTTAAACTTGAGATCTTACCTTCCCATGCTTTGAGATGGCAAGTTGCATTTTCGACAACTGTGATTTATCACCGATATGCATGCGAAGACATTGCGAATCTGTTTTAGGAGAAAAAAGAGTAGGAAAAATTTATAGCGGTTATCATCGTTTTTTTATAGTGGCTCTCTCAAATTGTCCACTATGCAGCAAAAATCTACCCGCTAGCATCCAAACGATAGCTCACTAGATGCTGGACTGAGGATGTACGTTTGAATTAGGCCTACCCCAACCGAGTTGCATAAAGGGAGGGTTTACTAAGGGCCCTAGTGTCAGGCGTGTGATGAAAGTTGCTATCTATATTACAAATCACTCACCATTAGACGTTGCCAAGCAACGATCAAGAACTCTCAGTTATTAGCTAAGAGCTATTAGCTAGCAATAACAAAGGATTTCTGACACCATGCTAGATCCCCATCATATATTCTGAACTAAGAAACTCGAGGCCGCATTCACTGTCTAATGCTTGTAGCTCGTTTTTCCCTGGTCCCAGAACTAACAAGGAGAGGATACTTAGTCGAAAGCATCTCTCAACGCGCTTGAAACGCTGATTCCAAATGTATAGTTTCTAGTAGCGAAACGTTTTTGTAAGAGGAACTATAAGGGGTGTTTTTCTCGGGTTGAGGCGCTCTCCAGCTGGTCTCCCCTTATCTATGAAAACTGTACTGAGAATATAGAATAAAAATCATTATAAAAAGGTTTTGAGACTAAGTACCTCAAACAACAAGTACACTCATAAATTTACAAAAGAAAAGGTAATGTTTATTCATATTATTTATTTATAGAAAAAGCATCTACAGAAGCACAAACTCTTTCCGAGCATTTATAAATACGTCCCTGAGCGTTACAGCTCCATGAAAATTGATCAATCTTATTTCAGTAATATAATCAACACTTCTTTGTTCAAAGCTACAACTCTTTTGGGTATATTGCGACGGTAAGTGAGCACACAAAATCAGTTGATTTCTGAATTACATAAAATCCCTCATATCTCGCGACACAGAAGACCTAGAAAAAAGTCGACGGTCTACGTCGATTCTCCATGATCTCAGCTTTCAAATGGTATACAGCATGTTAGGGCTTCTTTGCTTCCCGGCTCTAAAAAGCACTTGCTCCGGTGACCCATAAAAGCCAACACATTATAAGAACGAGGTGGAGCAAGCTAATAGTAAAAAATGTGCTGTGAATTGACATCGTTATCAGCACTAACGGAAACGCGAGCGAACGCGTCTATTTAAGCGTGCTTATCGCTGTTACATGTTTATGTTTTTTTAGTAAAAAGTGCGATTTTGATCGACAGTTGTGCCATCATTATCAGCACATACTCAAGAAACTATGGAAGATTGGTGAATTTCCACACCTTCACACAAAAATCCGCCCATTTCTGGAATCTGTATCCTGTAAACCTAGTGCTGAAGAAGGTCACTTTCGTGAAAACGCTCTAGACTCACCTAATTGTAGAGAATGGTTGGTTTCAATGAATCAAAAACTTTAAGGCATTCAGAAGAACAACGTGTTATTGAAATATCCTCGATGTTTTGGAAAGGTTGGCAGTTTGAAGAAGAAACGACAGGCAGAATACTTTACAAAATCGCAGATGACTCGCATGTGTTCCAGTTCAACTGCGAGACAGAAGAAGAATCTTACGCCGACGAAAATGGTGTCGACATTGATACAGAGTTGACAATTGAGCGAAAATCTCTATTTCGTACCTCAGAAATCCGAACAGATTGCCTAGTTTCAATGAGGAAATGTCCAAGAAGTCCATTGCTGATCTTCAGGTTGCTCAAGATTTCAAGGCTGCTAAATTCACGAACATGGATATGAACAAAAGGAAGGTGTTAGTACAAAGCATAGCTACTGCTCTTAGATCCCGACTGGAGTACGAACTTAACTCTGTGCGTTATGCTGCTGGAAGTATCTCGCCTTGTGACATTAGACCTATGATATTGAAAAAAAAAACCAACGCGTAGCATAGTATCTACTTTTCTCGGCTATGCCGCAGATGCTGTTGAAGAAGAAGTTGAGCAACTTTCTCGTAAGCTAACAAGAGGTATGCCAGAGGAGGTGCCAGAGTTCGACAAGGCCCAAAAGTAAGCAATATTTCCTTCCCGTGTTGCGAAAGCATATGCGATCTGGCTCTTTCCCTATTACTTACCGCAAAAATCTGATGGACTTACTAGCAAAGCTAGTTCCCGTTCCGACTAGCACGGCAGAGGTGGAGAGGGGATTTTCTATTTACTCTGTTATCAGAACGCAACGCAGAACTCGTACAACGGTGAAACATCTAAGCAAATAGTTGGAATTTGCCAACCTTCTACTAAACATATTGTTATCTAAAAACTTTATTTAAAGGATTGCTGTAAGTGGTCCAGACAGGCTGTCATCGTATGACTTTTTAAAATATTCTCATAGATGGTATGAGGAAACTGGTCACCTACCTGCTGACTTCCTGGGCTACCAGAGGGTCAAGAAAAAACACAAAAGCGCTTAGAAGAAGAAGAACGTTTTAAATCCATTTTCGACTCACAACGTTTTTTAACGCAATTCTACTTCTACTCCGATGATCTTTTGAAGGAAGAAGAAGATCTTTCAGGCAGCGAACTTGTTGTCTCTGACGTTAGCGATAGTGATATTGTTGACGATGACGTGCAGGAATTGCAAGTTGTTCCTAACTTTTACATCTCTTGGGATAAACCTTACTGCTTTCGTTTTTTGTTGATGCAATGAAATAGGAGCACAGATCTTCATAAAGTCAGTTTTTAATTTATTATTTTCTTTAAACTCTAAGAAAAATTTTTTTTTTCAATTTGTACCTAAATAAGGTACAAATTAGAGCTTACCACGCTTTTTTACCTTTTCTCTCTTCCCCCCCCCCTAGCACATACCCCCTTCACCCTGGAAGGTCGGAAACAACCGAGACCCCCTTCACCTGGGAAGAGCCCGGCTCCCCCTATCGCACCTATGGTACCAACTGGTGGCAACTGGCCTAGTGGTAAGTGACTTGCTTGATAAGGAGAGTGTTGTGGTTTCAATCTCCTTTGCATGTGCAACTTTATCGCAGCTTTGCAAAATTGAGCTTCTAAATGGCTTCGGAGCCCTAAAGCCTGTAATTTTTGATGATTTTGATGCTTAAATTTAGAAGTGTTAAGAAACCAAAGTAATTTGAGTATTACAATCCTTTTTGTAATCTTCATTCAAATTACTTGCCACTAGGCTAGTTGCCACCAGTTGGTACTCCTCTACAATGCTCACAGATAGAAGAAGACCTGCTGGAGGGCGCAGCAACCCCAGAGGAAAACCCCTCATAACTCCTTCTACAAAACCGTTCCGCTGCTAGAACTATAGGTTTGGATTTAACGTTTCAAGCGCTTTGAGACGATATATGTCTCCACTGGATTGGTGCTTTCGACTAATTGTAAGTATCCTCTCCCTGTAAGTAATGCTAGAGAGAGATAGAGAGAGAGAGAGAGAGAGAGAGAGAGAGAGAGAGATCACAAGTACAAACTTGTTAGCCACAAGTTCAAGCTTTTTTTTACAATATACACAGTGCGCATTTGAGTCTCTTAGCAGGAAAAGCACCTAACTTAGCTCGGTTTTTTGAAAACAGACAAATACAGGGTGTCCCAAAGAATGTGCCTACTCTTTAATTGTTCATAACTCTCTTGTAATGAAGTCTTCCGAGAAGTTTTAGGTACCATTTTGTAGAGCTGGCTTCAACCTAGATTTACAATATGGGATAGTGAATGTGAGTGAATCAGTGACCGCTCTTCATTACTGTAGCAACGCAGTAGGAACTTCCGTCATATGGCGCTACTGTGAAAAAGCTGCCGTTTCAAATAATTTTTGAAAGAGAAATCTGGAAACTTATGTGATAGGGTTTTCGCGGACGATAAGTTCGACACTCAACTTTGTACAAGATTGTGAAGCTTTCTAGACTTTGAAATTCCATTTTTAGGACCATGGGAATAACGGCTCCCACTACACGCCTGGCATAACTTTGTATGGAAGCGTCATATAAGATGCACTGGAAAGAGTAAATTACGAAAAATTAATTTTCTTGAGAAATTGATCTTTGGCATTTTTTTTTTCGAAAATAATTTTTACAGAAGAGCTCGATTAGCACAAACTTTGCTCAGTTATAAAGGTGAGGTCAGAAATACTCATGATGCTGGCTGTTCTGGATTTTATTGCCGATTTTTGAATTTTTAACGGGCTGTTTTTCGCCGTCTTTACGCTCTCCAATGTGCATTTTCCGATTCAGCGTAGCGAATAAGCCCGGGTAAGCACAGAATCTCAAAATCGAGTTTTTGCCCGGACACTGCCCTTAAGCAGTAGAGAATTTCTCATTTTCGCGTTAGAAGCAAAATTTCCCAATAATCTTCACACTTCTTCACATTTGTGAAGAGGAGCCACAAGATTCGATATGAGATACGTAAAGGGATCCGCCGCCGGGTGAAAGTGTAGGGTTTTGGAGATTTTTATAAAATACTAGAATACATTCACATCATTTATGTCAAATTTACCAGAAAGTCCTGTAAATCACGCTGTTTTTTCCACCATTATTTTGTCCATGTATATATCTGTCCAGAAGGCCGAGCTATGTTGGGTGTTTTTCTTTGTTAGTCTCATAATAAACGATACCTACCGAGCAAGTTTGAAGTTTTCTGTAATCTTTTCCTTCATTTTGGGTAATCATTTCTTGAAGCATATCTTCTGCCATCGTTTGCACGTCGCAGCTGAAACTTAGTTATTTTTTTGAAAGAAGTGTGAGAATGACCCAGACAAGAAACGGCCGTTCTGCACCGCCAGGGCCCTTCACGCGTTGGTTTGGAGGTTTTTAGGAAACGAAGTCCCCCATGACTTCGCGAAAATTTACGAAGTCGCTCTCGACGTGAAAATCGGTAGGGAAATCCTTAATCAACCAAAATAGCAACAAAAAAGCGAAAAAAGCGCATTTTGAGGTATGTAATATAACAAAAAAGCAAAAAGAAAACATTTCGAGTCGATTAAAGGCTCTGCCATTGGGTATAGTACCAATTTGATGCTGGGAATGCCGAGAATCTCCTAAGCCAACCAAATCTGTAGCCTCAATAATCCTGCGATGCATTTTTCGCCACATATTTCAAAGGACACCGCAAGTGATTGGAGCGCGATATCTATCAACGCGTAGAATTATACTACTTTTGACTCAAAAAAAGGGGAGAGGCAACGTTTTGATCCGCTCTCTTCACTATGTGATAGATTTTTGACCGTTCTAATCGTCCAAATCAAAAAGGTCGGAAACTTATGTGAACTCTCGGCTATTTATGCTCCGAACCAACCCAGCTGGTTTGGTAGTTGGTCTAGAAGCCAACAAATTCGTGAACGGATATTAGGACACATAAGTTTTGGGAACTTTTTACATAACATAGTTTGGAGTAATATTATATACATATAGCCCAAATTCAGCCATGTGATTGTTTGTGCGCTGTAAACAAGCCATTTGTTCGTTTCAGTCTTGCATTCGCGCGCTTGCGAAAGAACACGTTCAACTCGTAAAACCTGACATGTTCGTCGTGTTTTTTGGCGCTTCCTCCAGGACCGCATAAAAACGATGTCTCCGTTGCTTCTAACTCCAAAAACGAAGTTGACCCCAAACCATCGGTGCCGGGCCCTGTGCACCGCTAGCCTTAGCAGCTTAATTACTGCGCGCCTTAGATTGATCGGCGCTGCTGCGAGAGAGCTAGGCCGTCGCTAACGACGCAGTCGCTCTGAACTGGACGAGTTATGCAAAAGCGTTTCTCCAAAGAAAAAAATTAAAGAAGATATTGAGATTTACAGAAACTCAAAAAATGTTTTAGTGTGTGCCTTAACAACTAGGTTTTTCAAATGAAACATGCAAATTTTACGGTGTTTTAGGAAACTGGGAAAGGAGGTTTAAGAAGTAGTGAACATACGGTGTTTTAGGAAGCTGGGAAGGGAGGTTTAAGAAGTAGTGAACAAAAGCTCAACCTCGACAAATCCTTTCTTCATAAATAAAACACCGTCTCTATTATTGTTCGAAAATGTGCACTTGCTTGTTCTAAAATACTCAATATTTGAAAATTCTGCTATTCAAAGGAGTAATTAGCGCCCTCTAGAGCAGAGTGATTAGCGCGAGGACGGAGCCGTGCAGAAGGACATACACCCATCCAAAGTAAAGTGCGGTTCATAATTATACGAACACCAAAAATTTTGTAAGTTTTTGGACTTTTTGAGAGAAACTCAAAAAGCCGTTGGTACCACGCGATAGAACACAGCCGAAAACGGTATATGATTCATAAGAATGGAAATCGATATCAATATTAGGAGTGTTTTTGCGCCTAATACAAATTTTTAGCGGTTCATAATTATACGAACACCTCAAACAAAGATCCATTTTTCGTTCAAGATTGCAATCGTTTGAGTCCAAATTTTTTGAAGAGTTACAGTAACAAAGTCTGACATATCTGCTATATACTAAACCCAGTGCAGTTCAAAAAGATGATCGTTACTTTTTTCAAAAGGGGCTAAATGCTTTCGGAGTGATTTGGCTCCAAAAACATCCGTTCTTCTGTGGTTTACGCGCTCTAATTAGCTTCTACCAAAACTTTGAGATGAAATAAGCTCTTGCGATAGGTACTTTGTTTGACGCTTTAAGAATCTTTGCGTTTTCGTGCCGTTTTTCAACCAAGTTCCAACCTTACCACAGAGTTACCACGACTTCGAGCCTCAAAAATCAGCTTCTGGAGCCGTACAATGAAGTAAGCATGTAGTATGTAGAAGTTTACAATACTTTATATTTGCCTAGAAAAAATCAGCAGCGTTGAGCGTTTGTTTTGGTCACGCAGAAGTTATTTCACCAGAAATACTGTTTTTACTATTGCAATCTCACCTTTATTTGGTTTGTAGCTCCACAGCCGCAAGATAAGTTCTGGAAAAAACCCAAAAACTTTGGTACAGAAATATCATCATGCAAGCAATGCAGGTGCTTCATATCAAATGTTTGCGCAAGAGAGAAGCTGAGTTTTGAGGCTCGAAATCGTGCTAACTCTGTGCTAAGGATGGAACTTGGTTGAAAAAACGGCACGAAAACGCAAAGATTTTCCAAGCGTCAAACGAAATACCTATCGAAAGAGCTAACTTTATCTCATAGCTTTGGTAGAAGCTAATTAGAGCGCGTAAACCACAGATGAACGGATGGTTCTGGAGCCCAATCACTCCGAAAGCATTTAGAGCCTTCTGAAAAAAGGAACGGTCCTCTTTTTGAACTGCACTGAGTTCAGTGTGTAGCAGATATGTCAGACTTTGTTACTGTAACTCTTCAAAAAATTTGGACTCAAACGATTGCAATCTTGAACGAAAAATGGATCTTTGTTTGAGGTGTTCGTATAATTATGAACCGCTAAAAATTTGTATTAGGCGCAAAAACACTCCTAATATTGATATCGATTTCCATTCTTATGAATCATATACCGTTTTCGGCTGTGTTCTATCGCGTGGTATCAACGGCTTTTTGAGTTTCTCCCAAAAAGTCCGAAAGCTTACAAAATTTTGGGTGTTCGTATAATTATGAACCGCACTTTATTAGGACTCACTTTTTATTTCCAACTCTGAATATACGCACTTTATCTGTTTTCTTCCGACCCTCTCCGTGTGCGATGATGTGTTTGAAAATCCAAGTACAGAACTTCTGAAATATTCTCTCAATGGGGGAAAACTGGTTCAAGCAATTCAAATGATTTGAGCGATTCTTGTCATTCTTCTTATATATAAAGCTGAATGTCTGTTTGTCTGTCTGTCTGTCTGTCTGTATGTCTGTATGTACGTATGTTCCGAATAGAAAATTCCATTTCTGAACCGATCGGGACCAAACTTGGCACACATACACTTCGGGCCCCGGCGGGTGTCATAGGCTACTTTTCGTCATCGATCAATATCGATTTTATCATTTTTTGCAAAATTTGAGCTACGGGGCTGGGAGTTGGCACAGGGGTGTAATCGAGCATGCTGAACACCCCCACGGGGGTGATCAGCATGCTCGATTACACCCCTGTGCCAAATTCCAGCCCCCTAGCTCAAATTTTGCAAAAAATCGATAAAATCGACATCGATCGATAACAAAAAGTGGACTGTGACACCCGCCGGGGCCCGAAGTGTATGTGTGCCAGTTTGGTCCGGATCGGTTAAGAAATGGAATTTTCTATTTGGAACATACGGCGGAGCCGGGTAAGCCAGCTAGTTCCATATATTTCCAAATTTTACCAAAACTTAGATTTGATGATTGTAATATGTCTTCGATTTAAGGTTTGACGTTTGGGCAGTAATTCGAGAGAAACTGAAGCTACTTCTAGACTGACCAGTCTCAATGTGTCACAACGGCAGTAATCTGTTAATACTTTTCTCATGGGTGTTTCCCAGTCCTGTCCAGCGCACCAGTTATAAGCACCAACGCCATGGGAGATTGGCAACAGCTGGAAAATGTCCGTCATTACCGAGTCTTGAAGGAATGCAACTCACAGTAAGGAGAAGATAAAGCTTTGGCATGGATCTCATATAGAGCTTTTCAAAAATATTTATACTGACAATTTTTAAATGTGACTAAAAGAGTGCTGACTTTGCTCTATTGTCCAAAGTCGTATGGGGATAGAGTACATTCATGTGTAGGCGAGTACAGTCGAGTAGATTTTCCGCTCAATGTAGTGTGCTTGCACGTAGGTGAAATGCAGTAAAATTTTCGCGTAATAATAATGCCGGCATTCTGCGCGAGCAAATGGAAGGCGTCACATGCGTAGCTATTTCTTCACGCGCATATTTTACCATATTTCACCTATACTGCAAGCAACTATATTAAGCGGAAATTCAACTCGACTGTACCATCGAATGAATCGTACGCTGTGCATCGTACAATGTGTCATTTTCCGTCTATGAATAGATGTAACAAAATCCATTACAAAAATAAGTTATCATTTCAAATGTCATTTCGTCATTAAGAAGATCGTCTTTATTCATTTTTATCTTTGTTTGCTGATTTACACTATTTATATGTGAACATTTGCGTCAATGGATAATGTCTGCGGGAGCGACAGCAAATCTGTAATGTATCTGTATACTTAACAATTTTGAAGGATGTACAGCGTAAGCTTACAACTATCAACATGCAATTCTTGACTCTCATGTTTTAAAGAACATAATGCGAACTTAATCAAGCAACATCCCGCTTTGGTGGTCGTACACTGAATTTCGCTAGCAAATTTCAGCCACAAAAGTATGGAAGAAATTTCATGCTATCTGAGTTGTGATATCATTGAAATTATTTCTCTTTCTCTGGAAAAACTGTTAATCATGAGGCTAGAGTGAAAACAGTTGCTCAAACGGGAGGGCCCATCAGAAGCTTGTTAATTACGAAACTGGGTATCTTGTTTGGGAAAGAATTACAAGGAAAGAAACTTATTCGCGTAAACCACCAGTGAAAAGATGTGTTTCTCAGAGGCAGCTTCAAAGCTTAATCTAACTCGGCAATTCTTCAGCTGAAATTCTTTCAAGAAGGTTCTGACTGGTCCAAAATATTTTATTGCAACAGCCCATGCACCTAATTTTTGCTTATGAGACGTACTAAGTCGCACGGGGCAGAGCAAATGGGGGTAGCGCTTTCTGAAAGTGTTTTCGAAGCTAGAGGACCAAGAATTGGTTTTCTGTGGTGTGCTTTCTGTCAATTCCTATAATATATGCTACTGGAATTCAAACGGTGTTATTGTTATGTAGGTGATTTTTGAGACAAGTCAGAAGACAGATTTCAGTTTGAAACAAATCACAACTGAGAAAAAACAACAAAAAAGGAAAGCAGAAAGTTACTATTAGTCTACTAAGTGAAATAGGTAGCAGTCGGCTGCTTGTGCGGCTTCGTGCACCGTTAAATATTAGGTCATTCCGAAAGTAATTTCGGTTTTTTCAAATTGGCGCCACATCTGAAGGAACAAAGCTTTCGGAGAGGTCTTGGTGGCACTCGATGCAGATTCATCCTCTTTCTAATGCTTATAAAATTTTTGCAGCACAAATGAGCTCTCTGAAAATCCCCAATTCTGACACCGATGCGTTTTGCTATTGTCAACTTTAGCTATTTTTCAAAATCTTTGTATCAAGCCTCCGAAGGAGCCCAAGTAGCGAGTGGGTAGAGCAAACCCTATAGGGTACAAAACAATTTTTCTCTCCTTTCCATAGCTCATCATATTTTTTAATAGAATTTTGGTACTACCAATTTTCATTCTTGGTCAGCTCAAACCACATAGAACATCAAACGGTGAGCAGCTCGGTTGTCATTCGATGCAGCTTGTTCTCCTCTTTCTACTGGTGTTTTTTGTTTCCAATTCGTTCAATTCGGGGATAAAATCATCATAACTCATGTTTTTGAACGCACCCAAAACTGTACCCGAAAAACTCGAAATTTGATATTTCGAATCCGTAAACTCTCATTTGCTTTGTAAAACCAACAACAAGTCATATACCATTTTAAAAGTTTCAAATTCCGAATAATTACTGCTGTTTGATGCGATCGTGGCTGACGTGGGCCTGCCAAAATCGATGGTTTTGGTTAAAAATCTTTCAAAAAATTACGGCGAGTTACGAAAAAGAGGGAAAATCTATGCGGCTTGCTCTATCTGATCGTTACTTGAACTCCTTCTGAAAGTTGATATTAATTCTAAAAAATTGTGAAACTTGGCCATCTCAAAAAGCATGCGTCGCAGATTTTGGTTATTTTCCAAAAGCTCATTGAGTGCGCTCCAGCTATTTTATAATCGTTAGAAAGAGGATGAAATGCTGCATCGAATGCTACCGAGGCCTCTCTGGAAACCTTGCTCGTTCAAATGTGGCGCCCATTTGAAAAAAAGCGAAATTACTTTCGGAATGACCTAATATATTTTATCGCACCTCAGCCCGCGCACGATGAAAGTAACGCCGGAAATAGGACGCTTCACTATTAGGCAAGGGAACGTAATAGGATTCTTCGGACTTATCTGAATAAGATGTATATGCAACTTTTTCTGCTTCGTACTAGATATGAATTTGATTAAAAATCGAAGTCATTTGTTTGTTGGAGTGGCCATTTCAGATTACCTTTATGTTGCTAAAGTAAGTGATAAATGCTGATACCAAAACTGTGGTCCTAACTTTGGAAAGTTTAGGAAGACCGTTCATGCCAAGCTCCAATCAATGGTTACGTCTCTGATCGCGGATCCTGATCGGAGTCCAAATGCACTTACTACACCACTCAAATTCAATTTTGATTTTTAGAGTGTCCACATTGCCATTTATATGACAATAGGCATCCATGACTACACGACTTATTGCCTTCTAAATACTCCATGAATATCCCTTACTAGGGAGCACCATCAGATGGCTACATGCACGTCGCTATTTTGAGGGTGCAGGAACTTTCTCACCCATACTCGAAGTATTTGAAAAATTATTTGATAATTTTCCGCAATAATTCCTCATGATACCACGACCAAGCTAGTTCCTCCCTTATATGCTAATAAACAAAAATTAGCTGGTTGTTATTGCCTAAGGTGCTATAGTTTTTAAATTCCCAGAGCTGAAGTCCAGCAGCGATAATAATTCAATCAAAACAGATCAGATTTGAGGGTTTTTAACAATCCAATGGTCAGATTGGTTTTGTGCAAATTCTATACACATAAAACCCAAAGTTTATGATTAAGTATGCTTAAATGAAATGTACTTCGAATACACATATTTGTGGGTGAACCGACGGAGCTGGAACATCGCACGCATATGTTTCCAAGCCAGATGCTTTTCATAGACTTTTTGTGGCGATTAGCTATGCCCTGCATCGATTTATTGATTTTTGCCGCTTTGCAATGAGAATGAGCTTTTATCAAGCCAACAAATCGTTTGTAGTCGATCAAACAGTGTACCATTGTAATTCTTTACCAAGGAAGCTCGGTGAAGAGAAACGCTATGTATCGTCGATTCGTTGGCCGTACGGACTGCTCAACCACTGCGGACCACGCGCGGTGCGGTTAAAAGTTGCGAGAGCACGATTTTAATAATGGCGAGTTTGTATTGGAGCAAGCGTTTTACCTCGCGGCGCGTGCTCCGTGGTTATGTTCAGTCCGTACAGTCAACGAATCGACGATATCTAGGCTTTCTTCGACTCATTTTCCCGATAAACCATGCGTTGCGGTGCAGTCACACCATATATGGAACGCAAAACATATCAGCTATCTTTTTATACAGTGAAACAGAAGATTCTTCAACGCTGGAGATGAAAATCCTTGGTTAGAGAAAGTATGAGGTTGTCCCGAAAGTTTTGTCGGTTTTTTCAAACCACTGTAAAACCACGCGCAACAAAGCCCTGAGTGAGTTTTAACATGCATTCGATGCAGCTTTTCCTTCTTTTCCTTACGGATACATTATCGTACCACAATCTTGTATGCTTGATAATTGCCGAAATTCTCCACCTGTCAATTTTGCCTGCTCAAAGTTAGGCCAATTTTTAAAAATTTCATCACAAAATATCGAAAGGGATTAACTATGGGTCAAATATAGCAACTCTCGGACTACAAGGTAATGCCTTCAGATTCTCCTAATCTCCTGATTTTAGCTTCAAAAAATTATTTCTCCGGAGGTCTCGATTTTTGGCAGTGTCATGAAACAAGCAACTGCATAAAACACATAAATGTAACCGGGGGTGTCTAGTGGTATAACGGTTTTAACCGGATCAATAGACAACACGGATTGAACGACTAAACGTTTATCTCAGAAAAACGGCAACGAACAACAAGAAACAACAATGCGTAACTTGAACAAGGCTTAACAGCGAAACGACGGGCTTTACCCTCTTGACCACTTCGGCAAGCTTACTAGTTACTTTCTATCTAAAGGGGAGCTCCGCCTCTCTTCGACGGAGTTAGCTCCCGCTAGCGCTTCCTCAGCGCGGACTCTCAGACTCCCCCTGACTCCCGGTATTTATACCCTGCCGAAGGGGTCAGCGCGGGCTTTTCTTCCCGCCACTGAAGATCGGTAGGTCGGTGATCCGCGCCCTCTGACATCCCTCCTCTCCGGGGAGCCGACGTCCTCGGCGGCTGCTGCAACTTGCTGAGCTTTGCACCGGGAACTCTCCTGCGGATGTCGTTGTAGAGGTAGCGCGCATATCCGTCCCTGAAATGCGTGTCGTATACCTGAAAAGAGTTTTGGGGTCCATCTGCTCCCATGGTCCATTTCCTATTTTCTGTCCTTGAGGGAGCCAACGTGAACAACCGATTTGGGTTTGCCCATTTTTTCAGTACTGATTCAATCACCGTCCACACTTTTGACTTAGTTTTCCACATACCAATCTTCTTCAGCAATGGTGGCGGCCACACGGATACAATCTTTCCTCCTTCTTCGAGGTACTTCTTGCATGTCCGCAATGTCTCAATGATAGCCTCATCCTCCCTTCTTGGGTTCATGGGCCATACTATGATCCACATACGAAGTTCTTCAAGTATTTCAACGCTTCTTTGAGTTGAGTGAATGATACTGCCACCTTGGTCAGTACTCCAAACTGTTTCAGCTCAACTTCCTCAAATGATGTTGCACATCTCGGTGCAATAAACGCAACAGGACTTCTTTTCTGGGCTTATCTCCTCCATCAACAAGTGTGCTTTTCTCTCATGGATATCATCTGCACCTCTTTGCTTCTGAACCATATCCATGAACATGAATGTACTCGGCAGCGAAATGCTTCGCCTTGCCTTTACACTCATCGGTAATCAACGCCGCACGCGAAATCGCGCGTCTCAGCTGATCGAAGAGAGTCAATCACAATCGATACTCACGCCTCTGTTAACCGTGGATGATTTGATCAATAATCACTTTTCCCTCAAATCTTAACTGCCTACGTATGATATGATAAAGACTTTTCTCCAGTTGATCTTAGATCTGGCCTTCTTGGCCTGTTACATACGTCACCTGCTTGATGACGTATAGATCTCCCACCTTTTTGGTCTGTTGGTTTCGCCTTTTTGGCCTGTTCTACGCGTTCTATGCTGTCTTGCATCTGAGACAGTCAATATCAGATGCCCCGTGTGTATTTCAATCGATCCAGGTCGGCTCGGCCCCCATGTAACCGGGTGTGTCTAGTGGTATAACGGTTTTAACCGGATTAATAGACAACACGGATTGAACGACTAATAGTTTATCCCAGAAAAACGGCAACGAACAACAAGAAACAACAATGCGTAACTTGAACAAGGCTTAACAACGAGACGACGGGCTTTACCCTCTTGACCACTTCGGCAGGCTTACTAGTTACTTTCTATCTAAGGGGGAGATCCGCCTCTCTTCGGCGGAGTTAGCTCCCGCTAGCGCTTCCTCAGCGCGGACTCATTGACTCTCAGACTCCCTCCCTGACTCCCGGTATTTATACCCTGCCGAAGGGGTCAGCGCGGGCTTTTCTTCCCGCCACTGAAGATCGGTAGGTCGGTGATCCGCGCCCTCTGACATGAAAGCTTTTGAAGTTTCTGCGTACTGAAAGATGATTCTTACTAAACATCACTTATGCAACATAACCAGCTTTGACTCGCTTCGAAAAAGCAGCTTTTTGGAATTTTTGGTGCTTTTACGTGTTGAACTTAATCAAAAAGCCGCGGTTTTTATTAAATAAATAACTATAACGGACTTGGTAAACGCGGTTCATGTAATCTAAAATACATAAATAGATACAGTGTAGCCAAAGGTTTGCTCTACATAACGGTTACCAGCGCTCTTTGAAAATATCAGACTAACAAATTCTAATATTCAGGAAAGATTTGGCGATACCGTAAAGCTGCTCGAAAAGCCGTGGCGATAACATTGCAAAGACAGGGTAGATCAGAGAGCAAGTATAACCGTAAGAAAGAAAATAAAAATCTGAATCAAATGGTGCCTAAGCCGTTTATGGATTGGTGTTCTGTGAGTTTTAGTGAGCGATGAAAAAACCGACAAAACTTTCGGGACAACCTAATATAAATTTTTGAGCATATACAGGTTTTAAGTTCTGCCTTATGACTTCAGAATTTTTCATAGCTTTCTTGCTTCGTGATACAATAACACTCATAAAAGTGCGCGCGCACCTTCATATGTGTAAAGTTGGTAGTCGCATATTTACATGAAACTGCATAGACAGTTGTAGGAATATGGTGTACCAAATACGGCCCCAAATTTCAGACAAAAACCTAGAGTATTAGGCGGGAAAGACCTGGTACACCAGCTGGTTGACTATAAAACTGATTTGTCAACTCTTAGTTTCATTTATTGAAAGTATCTTCTTAGTGGCAGTCAAAATTGAGCCGCAAATCAGTTTTCCGTGCAAACTTCAAAATTTTTTTTTGAAATACAGCGCGAGATGCAAATTGCGTGCGTGTTCCACACCATGTTTTTTTTTTCGAAAAGTTCATTCAAGGATATACAGGGCTTATCAACTGTAGTGTAGGGTGCACCAGCTGGGCCGTCTCGTTTAGACTCTGCGCCTCTTTCGCGAACATGCTTGAGCATGGAAAAGATGTAGCCTCAATTGATCATAAATGATTAAAGAACATGTGAGGAAGAGGTAGAGTCTCGCGCGGGAGCCTAGATACTGTTGCATCCGATACTGCAGTTGATAAGCCCTGTAACTTCTCAAGTTCCCTTGCCCAAAATAGCACAGGCGTACAGCGAATATATCGATAGGATATAGCGCCACCGCAATCCAGTCAGGTTTTATTGATATATCCATATATTTATACTATCAATTGATTTCTCACGACTTAATGTCTTCGCGACTGATATCGTATGTGAAAACAATCCTAATTTCGTCTATTCTTCAAATAGTCCCATTTGGAATAATGTACTAGCGACCCTACGGGTCGCTAGCAAGTGGGTAAGGGCAGATACGATATAGGGGCTTAGTTGTGATTATATATTTTTCTAAATAATTTTCCTATGCCTTTCCTGAGAACATTTTTGCGAAAAGCATTCTACAAAAGGAGATGTTCGAAGAAGCAATAATCTCCACAAATCTCAGCATTTCTCGAAATTCCTGCTGCCACCATGCATAGGAAATATTATTTTTCTCTCGTTTACCACGCTCTTTCTGCAAATTTCCCCTCCTCACAGAGACATTCAGATAAACCCCAACCCCCCCCCCCCACTTTTCTACCCTCTCAAAGAGAATTTGCTCTTCCAGTTCTTCTCAACAATTAGATCGTTAAGGAAGTAGAAGAACACCTATCGTTTTGGAAGTAGAAATACCCACAACAATTAAGTGTACTACAAAAAACACTTTTCTCTCGGAATCAACTCCGACAGCAACGAAATCAATCGTCTAAGAACTTTGTCAGAAAATCCATCAATATTTTCGCCAAAGGAATACAAAGCTTTAGTACAAAAGGAGATCCCTCCCCGAAAAGCACGACTACTGAGCCACCTAAAGACCGTCAATTATAAGAATTGCATGAACGTACCAAAAATTTGTTTCCATGTCCAATTAAATTGCTCTATGCTCTACGTGCGCCTGAAGACCATTTAAAAATTATAAGAACTGCCCCAAACGTACAAAAATCTGTTCGCTGCCCGATCAAGTTGCCCTACGTGCCGCTTACAGACCGTTTGAAAATTATAAAAACTGCCCCAAACGTACAAAAATCTGTTTCCCTGCCCGATGCAATTGCCCTACGTGCCGCTTACACACCGATACCTAGTTGAAAGCACCAGCGGGACCCATTACACAAGCAAAAGCAAGGCTGTTATTAGATAAACGCTTCCAAAAGTACCAGCGAGACTAAATTACTCACGTACTCTTTTGTCTAAACGTGGAAGCAAGACAATCCTAAAGTGACTGTTCTTAGATAAAGCATTTTTACCAACAGTTGGGAACATAGATGAATTTAGCTCAAGTCACGCTGTTACGCAATTTGGCATCATTAAAGCAACTTTTAAGAGTACAACATATTTGAAAGACACATTCTGGGATAACAAGCTCGAAAAAAAAGCAGCTACAAATAACACACCCGGACCTGGCGACTCATTCTCAAAATCATTGCGATACTCATGATTGCCTTTCAAAATACGTGTGACCCTTTTACGGAAATATGCTTGGTCACTCGTTTTGAAATTTGGCAGCGTTCCAAACGCATGCCACTTGGCAGCGATCCAAATCCAAAGATCAGTGTAATTCATCATAATTTCTCCGTCTGCGGCCTCCTCGTTTCATTTCATTTATTACATGGGGGGACCCATGTCAGGTAACAAACAAATAACAGTCAAAGAACACAATATCAAGTGAGGTGTTATACCTAGAATAACAACATCAAACCGTGTTAGTAACAACTTCAACTATCGGACTGCAGATAATCCTTCAAAATGTTTTTGAATAAAGAAAGCTTAGCAGGAAATGCCCTTTTTCTTAAGAGCGAATCCATATCATGAATAATGCGACATGTAAAAAAATTTCGCCTAACCATTAGCCTTGCCCTGGAGATGATAAGTTTTCTGGGACCACCTCTGGTATTGGATGGTCTAGTTGGAAAAAACTCCGAAAAATCCAATCCACAATTTCCAAACAAGATTTTATGGGCCATTATAAGGTCATTTTTACGTCTTCTATACGCAAGGGATGTCAAACCCAATTTCTTGTCACGAATCTTGCTATTAGGAATAAGATCGTACGCAAAACCCAAAGTGCGAATAAATAGCTTTCGCGTAAAACTTTTCTGAACGTTTTCCAAGTAGCTTATAGTTTTACACAGATGTGGGTTGTATATCACAGTCCCATATTCTAACATAGGTCTGATGTAAGTCTTGTATGCTTTCAAAAGAATCCCTGTGTCCTTCGTTGAGAACGCTCTAAATAAGTTATAGACCGCTCTCATTGCTTTATCCGCTATAACCTTGCAGTGCTCCTCAAAAGTAAGACTACTATTTATCAAGAATCCAAGGTCTCTGACCGACCCTATTGCCTGGAGAACTGAATTTCCTAATGAGTAACTAAAATTAGAAGTACGGTTTTGCGGACCAATGCTCATGAATTTGGTTTTTTCTCTTGAAATTGGCAAATTCCATTCTTGCGACCATTTATAAACGTCGTCTATCGCTTCTTGCAGGCGCCTGCGATCACCATCGTTGATGACCGTGGTGTACAGCTTAAAATCGTCTGCGAACGCACTGCAAGAAACGCCGTGCTTTGTAGGTATAGCGGGGAGTTCATCGGTGTAGATGTTGAACAGAATAGGAGACAGGACTCCTCCCTGGGGCACCCCGCTACCCATGAGTCTAGGCTCGGAGAACGTGTTATTGATACGGACAACAAATGTCCTATCTTCAAGAAAAGCTTTGATCCAGTCGACAATACGAGGATGTAATCCCACAATCCTTAGTTTTTGAACTAGCTTGTTGTGGTGTACCTTATCAAAGGCCTTAGTGAAATCCAAGTAGATTACATCCGTATTGAGGCCTTTATCAAAGTTGAGCGTCCATTCATTGAGTGATTGCAACATCGCAGTAGACGTGGACCTACCACGCTGAAACCCGTGCTGTGAAGAGGAAATAATGCCATGGTTATTCAAGTGTTTAACAATATGTTTCTTCAGAACTTTTTCAAATAACCTGGCAAAGACTGAAGTGATACTGACGGGACGAAAATTTTTTGGACAGGTATAAGGTTTCTTTTTCGGAATGGGCGTTACATATGAGGTGCGCCATCTCTTGGGGACTTCAGCCCTAGTTAGACTCATATTGAACAAAAACTGTAATGGACCAGCAATTATATGCGCAATGGACTTAATGAATTGGAGAGGTAACATGTCGGGAGTGAGAGATGAAGACCTGGGCCAAGTAATCAACAATTTATAAATTTCTTCACTATAAAACCACGGCCCCTCTTCCATCACTGCACACACTGGACTAACTACCACGTCATCTGAAGCCTCATCTGAGAAGGCTTCTTCAAAAACACTAGCAAAACATTCAGCTTTTTCGTAGTCATTGATCAATACAGATCCATCATCAGATAAGATCGCACCAATTCTACTCTTTTCCTTAAGCCTAGAGCTGACAAATCTGTAAAAAAGAAGTTTATTTCCGGAAGAAATAACCTTCTTTTCAGTGACTGAATTGTACTTTTTCAAACGTTTGGTGAAGATGGCATCAAATCGTCTAAATTGTTCCCAGTAAAGATCATTTCCGGTGCTGTTAGCCTTTTTCCATGCTTCATCCCTCTTATAGTGAAGCCTCCTCAGGTGCGTTGGTAGCACCGTAGCATGCAGTGGAAGTGAGACCCATGGGACAAAGAGATCTATAGCCTGGTGGAGTATATTTATAAACAGCTCATACATGGCATTGACTGTAGCGGCCGAGTTGAGAGAGCCGTACCAATCAATACCGCTAAGGTAGGCAATAAGTCCCTCATTATCAGCGTGTTTGAAATCCCTGCGCATGACATAGTTCGTATGCTCAGCAAAGCTTTGAACAATGAATTTAACCGTAGCGTGATCACTTGTGCCCAGTGGAGCATCAACTCTCACCCCCTTGACAAGACAAGAATCATTGGTGAATACTAAATCTAGCTTATGTTGGCCCAGCGTATTAGAACATACCTTTTGAGAAAGCCTAAATTGATGGCACATATGGACGAACTGTCTGGCAGCACTGTCAAGTCGGGCGGGCATTGTAGCAGCGTGGTATGACCAGTCAATACCAGGGAAGTTGAAATCACCCATTAGGAGCAAAGAACTGCCGCAACTAAGAAGGTCCGTAAGTGCCTTGATCATTTGCCTAGTCTTATTTATTGCACAGGAGGGAGACCTGTAGACCAAGACAACACGAATCGCTCTGTAGCCCACAATATCAGAACATATAATTTCGTAACCATCAGGCACAGATTCATTAAATACCAGATAAGAGTTAAGATTCTTCCTAATAACTAGAAGCACACCACCGCCTCGCTTACCCACACGGTCGCATCGGTGCACTATGTAATTATCAAAGCCACCGAACATTGAACTGTCACTAATTTTTTCATGCAACCAAGTTTCAGTTATTCCCCCAATGGCAAGGTCATTGTTCATCATATAATATGTAAAGCTCTCAATATTCCTGCTAAGAGATCGTATATTAACTAAGATACATTTCAAAGAAGATTCGGCAGTCCGCGGAAGGTTCATACATTTAAAGCATTGGAGGAAGAATTTGGTTGGGTTTGCATCAATACAACATCCGACATATTCATAGCTTCGGTGGCATCCGTGCTTGAGCGAACCGAGTTAACGGTACACTTAACACGGGTGTTACGACGAACTTCTCTATCCCTTCGAAGCTTGTCCCTCTCTTCCTTAGGAAGTGAAGGACGTATAAATATCCCATGTTGGAAGGGAAATGATTTCATTTGTTTAGCTCGTCGTAACACAGTGCCAGTAAAATACGAATTTGGAAGGACGACTTTCAATAATCTATTATAAGTGCGGTGGGGTTTACCCAACCGATAAATGGAAACCGGCCAACAATCGATACCTAGATAGTCAAATATCTGCCCTACACAAGAATAATCATGAGAAACACGAGAACTACTATTGACACTTCTATCCTCAGGAACGCCGATAATTACAATCGAACGACGTCGCTCAAGTTCATCACAAGGCAAAAAAGCTTGGTTTGAAGAGGAAGAATGGTTTGGAGGAACTTCATTGCAGTTAGGGTTTTCAGGGCTGCGGGCGGCAATGAGAGATCGTAATCGATCGTTGTCTTTTCTCAAAAGATCGATCTGGGCATGCATACTATTTAACTGCTCATGCAACTCACGGTTGACCTTTAGTAGTTCATCTCCTTGTCTTCTTGTCTCCAGAAGATACGTGATAATCGTCCGCGCATAAATGGGGATGTTCTCGTCCTTGGCCATTTCTTTAGCAGCGATGTCCAAATCGGGAGAAGTGCCAGGAGAATCGAAGTTGATCTTTCGCTTTTTGAGCCGATCGATTGGTTGTAGCGGGAATGACGGCGTCTCCGACATGGCAAAACAGAATCCGAATAGACTAGCAAGAATTCAGGGAACTGGGGATACCGGGGAGCCACTCGAATCTCAATACGAGGGTCCGATCCAGAATATAGCAGTTGAAAGACTGACGGATGCCTGAGCGGAAGGGTAGATGGGACAAACCGGCGGAGCTCAGAGATAGGCAGCCGCTCGGTGGCAGGTCAGGGCATCGAATGACAGGTCAGGGCATCGAATCTGTTTCCCTGCCCGATGCAATTGCCCTACGTGCCGCTTACACACCGATACCTAGTTGAAAGCACCAGCGGGACCCATTACACAAGCAAAAGCAAGGCTGTTATTAGATAAACGCTTCCAAAAGTACCAGCGAGACTAAATTACTCACGTACTCTTTTGTCTAAACGTGGAAGCAAGACAATCCTAAAGTGACTGTTCTTAGATAAAGCATTTTTACCAACAGTTGGGAACATAGATGAATTTAGCTCAAGTCACGCTGTTACGCAATTTGGCATCATTAAAGCAACTTTTAAGAGTACAACATATTTGAAAGACACATTCTGGGATAACAAGCTCGAAAAAAAAGCAGCTACAAATAACACACCCGGACCTGGCGACTCATTCTCAAAATCATTGCGATACTCATGATTGCCTTTCAAAATACGTGTGACCCTTTTACGGAAATATGCTTGGTCACTCGTTTTGAAATTTGGCAGCGTTCCAAACGCATGCCACTTGGCAGCGATCCAAATCCAAAGATCAGTGTAATTCATCATAATTTCTCCGTCTGCGGCCTCCTCGTTTGCCTGTTCCAACGATCCGGTGGCTATATATTACGTAGTGATGTAACGTGTAAAGTTGGGCTGCCTTCTACAATCCATGTCAACCATGTGCCTCCTTTTCCGTACATCCGCATGGGGGACGGTCAGGAGGTACGATCGGCGCGAATTTTTCGCGAAGCGACGCCGCAACGTACTTCAACCAATACAAGAGCAGCACTCCAGACGCAATGTTACTTATGGCATTGAGTCATGTACCTGCCTCCATCCCCACCCCCGTGTTTTTGCCGCCGGGAGTCTTTGATATGGGGAGTTCCATGGGTCCCAAGATCGGGGCGCGGCGTGCGCGGCGAAGCGGCCGCCGCGCGCGGCGTATTTCCTGACGTGCAGCCAATCCGCATCGCGTCGGCATTGCCCAGCGATCGCCGATCGATGCGGCAAATTTGAAAGCTCAAGCGGTATGCCCGCAAATGCGGCACATAGCATTAGCGTTGATTTTTAGCTGGTCGGAAAGGGAACACATTGATAATACAGACTACTGACGATCTGTCAAATAATTAAGTTGAAGGGAAGAGACCTAACCAAAGCATTGGCTCTCCTCATTTTTTGGGCCATCAGTACCACGAAAAAAGTGAGCTTTGATAATCACCGCCCCAATTTACGACTGAATAAGCGTTTAGAGATGCTAAGAGATAGTAAGACTCCTAGTCAATTTTACACTATGTACGATTCGCTGTTGCAATCAGAATGCAGAGACGAGATTGTCCTTACTATGACTGTTTTCGTGATTTTGACATGTGTCAAGTCCAGGAGGTGCACTCTCCTGACTTGAATCCTTCACCCTGATTGTCTTACTTAATATGAACATGACATTTATGACTAGAATCTTTATTATATATTTATAAGATAAGGAAGGGTGAAGGGGAACCGCCGGTCACCCGGTTAGGCACAGCTCATCTGGAGTTGCTCGCCACCGCCCAGTTGGCGTGGGGACTGTCGGACCATCTAATTAGTCTGCGTCTCGACACATGCTAAGATAATTTTTTCAATTATTTCGGCTGAGACTCTTGTCATTGAACACAGCGTTGCGACAGATGGTTATTTCCTTATCGTATTCAGTTTTTATAGCCTCTATGCCATCTAAAATCATAGGGAGTCCCGCAATAATTCGGCGATGCCATGAGGAACTTTGTTTGCGGACCCTGTCCTCACCTTGGCATCTGAGTACATACTTATTGTTGGTAGTCTGCTGCATCACAAGCTTCGAGACGCAGGAGTTGGGTGTCGCTGATACATATCTGGTCATCTCGTTGATGTTTCTGTTCTGAAAGGGTTTGCTTCGTGAGTTATACACTCCAATTTCTGTAATGTCCATCTGTCATCTGTTCATCACAGAGTTGACCCACATCGGTGCTTCATTCGCAACATATTCCGGAGTCACGAAGACGGGACATTCTTCTCATATCCGTACTGCAAAGTTCGACAAGATGTATGTCAGATAAAATCCAGGAAACTGTTCTCGCGCCAATGATTGCAAAGCCACTGATTTTTCTCTTGCAACAGCTCCGCGATTTTGTCGATGGGTTGTGCAATTGCACACACAGATTTTTTGCGGTCTTGGAACGTTTGCCCTTTAGGCCACGATTGATATCGACAGTTGAGCGGTATCGATCCGTTATTGGTTTTTTCCCCCGAGTTATTATCTTCATATGCTCGCAGAAATTGAAATGCAACATTGTGACTGTGATTTGAATAGTGACTAGATCAGGAGTTGAAGGAATTGGTACTTGCAAACGTTTCATTTTTGCTTCTACTCTCCCTTTCACTATTACCTAGCTTTTGGAACTCTGTTCATTTACACTGTTTCACCTGCTTACATAGAATTGAACTGGGTTTTGTGTGATAGTCAAAGGTGAAGCACGTGCTGCTTTTTCATACTTTGTTTATTGCGAGTTCTTTCCTTGATGTTATCTCTTCATCGTGCCACCATCTCTGAGCGCTCTTTGCGCTTCTAGGTCTTCTTAAATAATGCTTGCTACCTGTTTTCTGTTCAGATATGGCTCAGCTAACAGCTCGAACCGTTTTATCGACACTAAGTAAGCGTACACTACTTCCAAGCGCGGTTGCTGGACATCGAAATCTAGCCACTGAAGCGTCACCAGAGGATTATGGTTACTATCCCGATCCACTAGAGCACGCGACTGGACGTGAAAAGAAAATGCTTTTGGCACGTCTTGCTGGAGACGATGTAAGTTTGACTTATTTTGTGATCTATCTGACTGTTCTATTTAAGCGGTGACAATTACCTGCTGATCACGATTATCAAATCTTTTCTACATTTAAGAGCTAACTACGATAGGTGTACGATATGGGATCAAGACTACGAACTTGCAGCGCGTAACGGGGTTCTCTAGTCCGCTGAACATGTCTATTTATGCTGTTTCTTAAAATAACGCCATCTACATTGGTTACGGTGGGTACGGTAGATGGGTCGAAGTTCCGAATTTGCCCAAAACTGTCTAGAAGGGTTTTCAAGACTGGAGTGGTGACTACGGGAATTAAACTTCCTCGCTGCAAAAACGCTTTATTGTTAGATTTTCGGTAATTCACAGCGGAAAGAACAGACATTTTCATTGTTTTGGGCCAGTTTAGATCATTGTTTACGTAAAAGCGTTATCCTGCAAAATGAACAGTCGTGATCAGCATGTGGACTAACCCACTTAGACCAACTTTCAGCAAAATTTGAGATTTTGTCCCCTTACCGTAAACCCGCCGTAATCACAAAAAGGTTCCAAAATGCAAAAAGAGTGTGATATTCATGATCAGCATGTCGAATACCCCCCCCCCCTAGGCCAACTTTCATCAAATCCTTGACTGCATACCGCGTACCCACCTTACCCTAATAAGTGACGCTACCGTGCAAAACAATGATATTCGGCATTAGCGAGCCGAGTAACCCTTTGGACTAAGTTTCAGCGAAATCCCCGACAAAAGATTTTGGCACCCGGTTACTGGAATAGCGCCAGTTTTTTCTTGAATCTTTCGTCATTCAGAGGGCATATGCGATAGATCGGTTGAAACTCCGAATACTCCAAAACTTTATCTGATCTGTTTTCACGGTGATTGTAGCCATGTTAGACATGAAAGAGTCCTTTTTTGAGGTCACCTAGTCCCACAATAAACGCGCAAAGAAAGTTTTTTGCGTTATTACCGATGTCGTTGTCCCAATATGCTAGAGGAAATCCCTTCAGAGAAAGCATCTCAGTTTTTTCACTATCATTTACCCTCCTTAGCTCCATAAAACGGAACCAAGCGCGAATCGCGGTGTTTGTGCTCTTTGTGTCAAACGGCCTTGGGGGGGGGGGGGGTAAGGCCCAAAAAAGACTCACTAATTTGAGTGTTTGATCTATATAGAATGGAATAGTAGTGACTGGAAGGGTCTTCTTGTAATCCCACTGCCTTGTTGTAGCGCTACGAACCAAAAGTCTACTATCGAGCTGAGAATTCGACAAAGGAAAGACCCAACTTGGTGCCGTCTCATTTTCCCGACAGGAT
>CATQJL010000112.1:12206066-12462290 GCA_958299035.1 Cylicocyclus nassatus
GGCTGCTACGGGCTGCTATGGGCTCCTAGCGGCGGCTGCCGGCGCGGTATGAAGGCACCCTTACTTCTCGCTCCTTATATCATTGCAGTGAAGTATTGTAAAAGCACTTGTGGGTAGTTAGACACATGAAATCCAAAGCGCTGGAGTTTCAGGATATAAAGCTTTCTTCTAAGGGCCGCATGCGCTAACATCCCTGCTGGGGAGAGGGCCGCAGCTTAAGAGGAAGCTTCATATCCTGATGCTCCAAATATGTGGATTTCACGCTGCCTACCCATCCTTAAGTATCCCCACCGTCCTTCACTAAGAACATATCAAGCGTGAGCAAGAAGCTGTACACCGCATTTTCCAGCTTTTTGTACATCCTCTAATATTAGGTTGTAAATTATGTTCCCGGGCACTTTTAGAAATTTCATTTCGATCGGACTTTGACACCAAGTTTTTTATACTGTTCAGTAGAGGAAAGCCTAAGGTTTTCAATACTGCTTGTGATTTTTATCGATGCCAAGACGTGTTTGACCTGCACATCAAGAAAGGAAATCTTTCCGACCATAAAAATCCCGCAATGTTTCTTCCTGCGCCCATTCTTCTGTGCATTTCAAAGAATTCCGTCCAAATCATGGGTGATCTGATTGAGAGGAGCCTGTTAACTTCTGACACCAGCTGCACTCGAGTTTTGCGCTCAGAAATTGTAAGCTGTCAAACTTGCCTCAGACTACAACTCATTTCGCAGCTGGCGTCGCTTCTGCGGAAATCGCCACGCCTCGATGATGGGTCCAAAAAATGTGCAAGGCATTACTCCGACAATATTCGCAGTAATCAAAGATTTGGTTCACCCTATGCAGAACGACAAGACTTCAAAGTCATTTACTCGAAAAATGGTGCTTTTTTAGGGGCAAAAAATGGTCGCTTTTTCAAACTTTCTGGAAAAAAAATTTTGCAGGTGGTCCTGCAAAAACATGAACGGCCCCTATTAGAGCTCCAGCAGACTGCCAAATAATTACAACATTTGAACTCTCCAGCTTTCATCGTGCCTGAGATAATGCTGCACAGATAGCGACGACCTTTTTCCCTTCTGGCATGCTGATGGACCGCACTGAGGTACTGAGAAGCCAGCAAGACAAATGTATGTTGAGGACAAAATTGTCTTTG
Organism: Cylicocyclus nassatus; assembly: GCA_958299035.1. Classification (NCBI taxonomy): domain Eukaryota; kingdom Metazoa; phylum Nematoda; class Chromadorea; order Rhabditida; family Strongylidae; genus Cylicocyclus; species Cylicocyclus nassatus. The sequence goes on from CATQJL010000112.1 coordinate 12,207,216, forward strand.
CAATGAAGTTTGTAACTTCAAAAAAAAATCAATCTGCTCAAAGCAATTTGAAAAAAATTTTAGCAAGTGCCCGGGAACTTTCTTTACAACCTAACTAGCTGGCTTACCCGGCTCCGCCGTATCCGGACCAAACTTGGCACACATATACTTCGGGCCCCGGCGGGTGTCACAGTCCACTTTTCGTTATCGATCGATGTCGATTTTACCGATTTTTATCGATTTTTTGCAGAGTTCACCTACAGGGCTAGGAGTTGGCACAGGGGGGGGGGGAAGTGGGCATGGGGATTCCGAATACAATATTAGTTTTCAGAATTATCGATTACTTTTATTGATTTTATCGATTTTTTGTAAATTTTGACATGCGAGGCTGGGATTTTGCACAGGGGGGTAATCGAGCATGCTGATTACGAACACAATATTAGTTTTCAGGATCGTCCATTACTTTTATCGATTTTATCGATTTTTTTGTAAAGTTTGACCTGCGGGGCTGGGAGTTTGCACAGGGGGGTGATCGAGCATGCTGATCATCCCCAAGGGGGGTGATCAGCATGCTCGATTACCCCCCTGTGCCAACTCCCAGCCCCCTAGCTCAAACTTTGCAAAAAAATCGATAAAATCGATAAAAGTTCGATAATTTCGAAAACCAATATTGTATTCGGAATCCCCATGCTCGATTACCTCCCTGTGCCAACTCCCAGCCCCGTAGCTCAAACTTTGCAAAAAAATCGATAAAATCGATAAAAGTAATCGATAATCCTGAAAACCAATATTGTATTCGGAATCCCCATGCTCGATTACCCCCCCCCCCTCCTGTGCCAACTCCCAGCCCCGTAGGTGAATTCAGCAAAAAATCGATAAAAATCGATAAAATTGATATCGATCGATGACGAAAAGTAGCCTATGACACCCGCCCGGCCCCGAAGGGTATGTGTGACAAGTTTGGTCCGGATCGGTTAAGAAATAAAATTTTCTATTCGGAACATACGTACATACAGACATACATACATACATACATACATACAGACAAACAGACATTCAGCTTTATATATAAGATAATTCCCCGCGCCCAACCATCTTTTTTTCAAAGTCATTTTTGTTCCTTTGAAAATAACGAAAACCTTCCAAAGTTGTACTATCTAACCCAATAGTGCTAAGCAAGTTGCTGATAAGAACAAATGATTTTTTGAAATATTGATAAATATATACAAAAACGCATAGTTTTGGAATGTTTTTTTGACCTTGAAAGAAGGAAAATAACTTTAAAGAAGAGACGGTTGGCAGCTGGGGATCATTAGGAGATTATCATGGAGAAAGCTGGAAATTGCGGCCTATATAGCTTCTTGTCCCTGTTCAATATGTTCGGGATGGTAGGAACACTCACGGATAGGTAGACAGCCCGAGTCCAGATATCTGGAACTTCAGCATATGAAGCTTTCTCTTGATGCTATCCTCTTCCCAGCTAGAATGGTCTGCATGCGCCCTAAGCTGCGTCCCCTCCCTAGCGGGATGTTAATGCGATCGGGCTTAGGACCTAGAATCTGTGAGGAGAAAGTAAAAGCGCATTACGTCTAGCTAACTATCAACAAAAGCATTCCTTTTCAAACCAAGGTGTCAAGCCTTTGTAAGAAGCAAGTGAAACGGTGAAATTTTTTCCTTTTGTCATTAGCTGCTTCTCTTAAGGGATGTAAGTTAAAAGGCGCGCGTTTGTGCAGTCGTCATTACCATACTGGATTCCTACTCCACAGAAACAATAATCTCAGATTGGTTTTGGTTTTGTCAATGGATACGAAAGTGCAGTGGATTATACTTACAAAACAAATTTATGCTTCTTTCCTAATTCTCTTGTATAATGACCATCAAATCAATACGCGCCTTTCTGCCTGTATTGCGACCGAGTCAAGCAAGCTTTTGAAACTTCAAAATTATTATTACGATAACAGAGATAAAGAGTGTATGGCCAGAATTGAGCAAGCCAACTTCATTATCTTCATAAATTTTCTAGCAAAAAAAAAACTGGTAACCGCGCTCATTCACAATGAGGTGAATATTTATAGAAGCGCATTTGGATGCTGGTTCGAAAAGTGCCTTCCATTCTGCGAAAGGATTACCCGGAGCTGGAATTATGATTTTTTTCAATTAAAATGCACTAACGAACGCTCAAATAAATCAATGCAAAATTTTCTTGCTTTTTTCGACTGGTAGCTTTGGATCAGTTGGTTTAAGTACCATAGTTCTCTTCCTAAGATTTCATTTTATAGCAACAAGCACCAAATTGGTTTGATTACTGATAATTTCGATTGTCCAAAAATGCACAAGTTTTTATCAAAAACAAGTTCATATTCATCAAAAGACCGTTTCGCAAAGCGAGGCCGGTTTGGAATCTGCGTTACGAGTTGAGTCTTGCGGTGTACATTTAATCTTGAATGGCCACGGTTACCAATTATTCTTCCCTCTTAATTCATATGAAACTTTACGTTGTCATATAAGTCTTGTTATATAATATCTTGAAGTTCTACCGCAGTAAGCCACAGCGGTCTTGTTTCTAACACGTCTCGAACGGGTGCTGCACATGGTGCAGCACGCTTTTTGAGGTATCTTTTTCAACATTTCAAGGAGGGTGTGTGAGTGAGAAAGGGTGATGCGCAATGCAGGGCGTCTCGCCGTACTAATTCGAAGATCTTGTCTTTTGTGATAACAAATTTCAACATTGCGCATTAGCAGTAGTGAGGAAATGCGCTGGCCAGCTAGGTCAGGATAGCACGTTGTTCGTGTTTTCCGCCGCATTCTTTAGCTTTAGAATTTATCTTCGGTTTCGCGCTTAAGCGAGGTTCACAAAAATGCCTTCATTCACCGCAGAATCTTTAGATCTTCCAGCTGGCCAAAACGCTATTTGCAGTGCATTGAATTTTCTGCAGCGTTGTGAGAGCGACCAGATCTTATGCATGCAGGCTCAAAGATGGCTTTTGACACTGCATTCCTTTGACCGATTAATCGCATGGATTATGTAAAACTGCATATGTCAAAGAGCAGATGCACCAATATTACACGCCTACATCTCTGTGTACTTACACCGCTATTTTTATTGAAGGCAGTGTTTCGACAAAGTGATGGATACTGGGGTTTTACAACGTTGCAACGACAGCCTCTCAACTAATGAGCATTTGGAAAACATAAGATTACTCCGGATGTCTTCCTAACTCCACCTCCACAGTCCGGACTCCGCCTACTTACATGTATTTTCCAGCGCATGCAGCCATTGAGAGCTTTGAAAACGGTCCTTTTTGATAGGTCCAGCATGGCGAGAAGGCTGCGAAAAGTTGAAAGAGCAAATTTGAACCAACAATGTTTTTAGCGTGGAAGTGCCGGTCTAGAGGTGAAGGAAGTCCGTTGCTACTATATCCGCAAATTGAAATCAAAATGGAGCATGAATACAAATATTATAACATTAAGCCGGCTTGCTGTATAGTATACGAGCTTGCGACCCGGGTTCCCCTCCGGTTTTGAGCCAGTTCATTGTGTGCTTGACCCTCTCACGTAGCGAAACTTATTCTTCTTTCAATTCAGATTCGTCTTGGGTTCATTCCTACCGTCCTTACCATGTCTTGATGACCAGATAAAAATGAGCTTTACCGCATATTCTTCATGACTATGTGGAATGTGCACAAACATACAAATTTTCTGCTTTATATATATAGAGATTATGGGAAAATGGGAAAATGATCCGGTCGTGGATGGCAAAATTTCAGTTCCTTAGAAGTACATAAACTATTCAGTAAATTCATAGAAGGGATTAATGAGAGGCGAAATAGCCAATGTTTTCCATCGGGGTTAAAAACATACGTATGCAAAGTATAAGCTCAAAAAATTCAAGCATAACGCCTCTAGTCATATATACTTCGCACACACGTCGAATTCTTCGCTTTATATATTTAAAGAATTGTGAATGACACATGGTCATTCATTTTGTTAAACAAGGTGCAAACTTACCTTGTAGATTGCGATTGTCGAATTGGCTATGTATAGAGGCGAGATGTCCTCCACGAGCAACGCAAAACGCTTCGGCATCATCCCAATTCCTATTGTGAAATATGCAAAAACTTGTTTTTTTTTTCATAAAACACAAAAGTTTGAAAGAAACATCAAGGCTCGTTATCTTGACGTTATCTGTATCTCACAAGGTTTACTTTATGAACAGTTTATTTCGCCTCACGTTTCGGCAACAGGTGCCTTCAAAGACCTAAAATCAAGTCAGTCACATGAATTTACATTGCACATTTCACAAGGTATTCGTCCGAGACAAACATAGCCATTTTAGGTCAATGACTTATCAGAATCACCATGCGGTCCGACAATGCCTTGCTCATTCACTAGTGACGAAAGAGTGGATGTAGTCGCACTAGATTTGGTGAATTAGTGGTGAGATACTCATTTTGGCAGAAGGATAGGAATGGCATTAGATCACTAGTGGTTGGAAGCATCTTCGGCTTCTAGATTCGTATGGAAGTGGAGTCGAGGTAATGCAAAACATAGCTGTTTTTGATTTCGTATTCTCTTACGAGAGAATACGAAAACTAATGCTGTGACGTGAACGTTCAGCAAGTTTATCCTTGTCACCCGTAGGGGCAAACGATGAGACTCGAGGGGTACAAAATGTGTCACGTAATCTTTTGCGTACAAAATGTCGTCGATGTTCTTTGAGGTACATTTACGAATGCAACATCTGATCCCAACCGTGGTTGTACCTGGACCCTTTTATAAAGCATGTGTTACCCTATCAAATATGAGTGGTGACTTGGTTAGGATCATGACCCCAGATGCGTCATTTACAGGCGTCTTTCTTGAATTTTTGATTTTTTCGAAAAGTAGCCGTATTTTTGCCAGTTTTCAGAATTTCTGTCAATCACTCTCGCCGCTGCTGCTTGTTGTTTTGATTATAGTTAAGTAAAAACGCGTCTGACTAAAGTTGAATGTGCGTGTAAAAGATTATTTGCAGCGTTCTTCGCGATACCGTCACTCAAAGTGTACGCCGCGGGTGTGTGCCCTTTAGAACCGCTCTGACCCAGCGACAATAGGCCTGCTCCACGGCCACTGAGGCGCGCGCATGCGGTGCGTGCTTGGCACCGCTCAGAATGGACGAGCTGTCTGCCCAACATTTTCCACTATCTTTTCGAAAGTTATTTTGGCTCTTATTCGTCCAATTTACGTTTGATTGATCTGATGTTAACATATTCTGACTGCTGATATTCTGCTAATCAATTCTATTGTATACTACTTGGAAAGTTCCTTTTCCTTAAGCTTGTTCTCATGGTTTATGTGACATGAGCCTTGCTTAGAGATCTAGAACTTCCAAAAACTATTCTATTACTATTCTGCTGTATTCCTATTCACCATTCTATGCTACCGCTAGACTTTAATTCGATTGGAATGCGTCGGTAAGTACTTAAAAGGTTTTGTGTCATATGTTAAGTTCGGTTTGTTTCTTCATTGTTGTTTTATTCATGAACCTTGCGTGAAGAGCTAGAACAATCAAGCTATGCATGAATTATCTTTTCCTACCATGATTTGGCACTATTCATTTCGCACTTCTACTGTAATCTGCATCTGGGTCAGAGGTGTACATCTCTCAATGCCTTTGGGAGGTTTATGACGTGCGAAAGTCTCACCGTGCCAAGCAGAAGCATATAAAAAGGGTACTTAAACAGTATGATCAACATAATCTTTGTTTGCTTTCGAGTCATCATGCTATTTCACAAGTTTTACATTGTTCCTGACAACTCACGCAATGAAAGTCATGTTCAAAATGCTTCTACCCCGCAAGCTACCTTGCGCCCTCTCCTTCCACGTCCAGCTTCTACCCAGCTTGTGGTTCAAGCCTGCGCACCTCTTTATGTGCAAAAAATAATGCCAACAAGTCCTCTTTTGATGCAATCTCCAGCTCCTCAAAGGCTTCTGATGGAAACACAAGCGTCAGATAGGCTTCTTTTGCAAACGCCGCAGCCGGATAGCCTTCTCGTACAAACTTCAGAGGCTTCCACAACTTTGACAGCACAATCGAGCTTCAGCTTCTCAAGCCCAGTACCAGCGCAGCCCCCACAATCACCTCCATTTAGCTACACCTTTTCAGCCCAGTACCAGCGCAGCCTTCTAGTAGCATATCCTCCCAGCCCGCAGCTTCTTCATCTGCTCCTTCATCTAATCTTTCAGATATAACCATATATCAAGGAGAACGACAGGTAAGTAAATTTGGGAGGCACTATGTGCTAATATACCGAATTCAAGGGGGGTCTAGGTGTTACGCATTCGCTCTACACAAGAGGAAGAAGTTCTGTAAGGCCTTCAAGTGCATGTATTGTGCTAAAGTAGGATATCACACTCAAGTAGATGTAAGTTGTCTACAGCGTAGATGTAATGTCGATCTTGTGCTCTAGGTAGTCGATGACGAATTCGCAGTAGACCCTTGTATGTTGCCGCACCACTGCATTCCTAAGAAGTATAAAGCGAACTATGTGCAACGCTTTATGTACGAAAACCTCCAGAAGATCCGAAGCGATCCTAATTTCGAAGATGCAGTGGTCAGAAAAATTTGGCAGGATATGCTTGACGCTCTCCCCCTCCTGCGGTACTACACTAGAGAAGAAGTCGAAGAAATTATGGACGAATTTTATGATATTGGCTACAGCAAGAGAAGAAGAACGATAGCCAAGCCAGTAAAATTCGAAAACAGTCGGATTCACACTGTACCTTAGGGCTGTGCAAAGTCATGATTTACCGAGGACTACTCTTGAAAACCAGCCCGACGATCTGACGAAGTTGGATGATGGAACACAGTTTCTGCAGTTGAAGCTACCGAGCTTATACGTATATTATTCGAGGAAAACCATACAGAAAGCCGTAGAGAATGAACTTGTTGCCCTAGTCGCGGATGGGATACACAAACTCCCTCCAGAAGAGCTTGGCAAGGACGGCCAACTGTATACCATCCATGGAGTTTGTAATGGTGGTATTGGTAAGTCACCATAGAGTACTTCGACGAAGAAAACTACTTCGTTCTAGACGTCCCACTGGTACACGTACTTATGAAAAGAAAAAATCAGTCCGTATACGACAAAGTGTTCAGAATGGTCAAAGAGGAGTTAGTAAACTACGATGTGAATCTTGAACATCTGCGAATCGTCATCGACTTTGAGCGTGCAGTATTGGCCTCTATTAGAGTGAGTGACAGTACTCTACAACAATGCATAAGCACACAAAGCATTACAGAAGCTTTTCCCCCCTCAATGTGTTGAGGGTTGCGGTTTTCACCTCGCTCAAGCGTGGAACCGGAAAGCGCTATCTCCAGGCCTGAAGCCCTCTGAAAAAGCCACGAATCCAGGATTGGTGGATGGCGATAAAGGGACTGATTTTTCTCCCACCCCCAAAAAAATCCCAGCTCTTTTTCGTCCACCTTTGCTTAGAAGGGATCAGCCATCATCGGATCATCGAAGGTGATTACAAATGATAAAAACAGTGAAAAAATAATTGAATGACAACACCGGAGCTTAACAGCAGAGCAAACGAAAAAAGAACCAAGACAAAGGATATTCTGAGCTAAAATAGTAATTTCTTATCAGGTTTCCGCCAAATCTCTGATTTTGGCAAAATGCCAAGACTCTACGGCGTAATGCGTCCAAAAGTGTACGAAGATGTGCGGCAAACAACTCGTCCAATTCTGCAGGTCTGGCGTCTCTCACGGCTAGGCTGCTCTTTCGCCTAGCCAGTCGCTGCCGCGGCCTCGACCAATCACAGGCGCGCGCTAATTACGCTGCCCGAGCTAGCGGTTCTAAAGGGCCGTCTCCCGTACGCCGCCCGTCAACATCAGCTCGGCATTGAGGTACGTTAGACAATTTCCATCACCAATCCCCAGTTAAACTTATGTGCTGAGATTGCTTGATCATTATTCTAGAACTCGTCCAAATTGGAGTGAACTATGGTCAATGCAAAAATAACGTCTGTTTTTTCAAGCTTATTTTTTAAACGACTTTTTTCCATTAAACTTTTTTTTCGATACAGTTTCTGCCATCATTGATAGAGAAAAATTAGGTTTACATCCTTATTTGTGAGATTTTTACCAGCATTTTGCACAGCAGCACTCAATATCGAAATTTCATTGCTTTCACTTTCTTGGCCACAATTTGGACGCAGACAAACGAATTCTCTCAAAAACATGGCTACTGTATAAAATGGCTATTGTTTACCTGCTGCATACATAACTGGGGTTTTCGCAGATTTCTGGGATGACAAATCGACGCCTCAAAATATCTCGCCGGTGACATTCTATGGGTCAAAAATTTTTCATGATTAAGGTAACAAAGCTTCGCTCATTCCTGTGAGCTTAAAATTGGGACACCTTGTTTACAATTTTTGCACAAAAATTTAGCCATTCTTGCACGAGAAATTCCAAATTCTTGTGACTTGACACTTTCAAGCCTACCAGAAATAGGGTCAAAAAGCGGCCAATTGTGGATTTTTATCTTTTCTTTCAGCAGCACTCATTCGTTAACGTTTATTCTATACCGTCGTAACTACTGGCTCTCGGCCACAAAATAAGCTGGTTGCCAACACCTGTAATCTCTCAAAAGACGAGGTTCTCAAAAGAAAAGCCTTCGGTTTATGACGCACAGTATTCTTCTTGCAATATCAGTGCTTGCAAGTGCGCGCTAAGTTACCAAAAGTTTGCTGCTTCTAATGACCTTCGCTGCATCAAAAAATATGGAGAATGGACAAAGTTATAGCTTCTCAAAGTGAAAGTTGGCGAGACGGACATTTTTTTGCAACAACCTAATAATACTATTGTGATACGATAATTGATTCACCTGCAGTACATAGATGGACCTCTGATAGCAAGAGCTTTACAATTCTGCTCATATAGCAAACAGCGAGCATGGGTGGTTGCCCTTGATTTACTGCCAGCCCTCTTACTCGCGCATCATGGGTTGTGCTAAGACTGTCCCATAATCTGTCTTCAGTGGAGGAAAGCACTGTAGGATCACCTGGAGTCGGTTTGGTTTTGCTTACTCACTGACCCAAAAAATCGACCGTGTTCGTCTTACATATATGAAGCTGAATGTCCGTTTTCTGTCTGTATGTATGTATGGGTGCACATATGTTTCAAATCGAAAATCCCGTTAATCTGGACCAAAATTTGCACACATAAACTCCGTGGAGGGGCAAATATCGCGAGCTACATTCGTTAGTGATCGACATCGATTTTGTCAGTTCTTGTGAACTTTGAGCTACGAAGCTAGGAGTTGGCACGGGGGGGGGGGGGAGGGGAAAGGGGGGCAGGCGGAGGAGAGGGGAGAGGGGGGTAATGCTGATTACGAACACAATAAGCTCTAAAAACAATCTCTCGATCCTACAGATTTTGAGCTGTGGGCTGGGAGCTAGCACATAGTGGTAAGTGCGTGCTGAGTACGAAAATGCGAGAGGCCGGGAATAGACATGTAATGAGGCGGGGACAGGAAAGTGATTAAAAGAAATGTTATTGAATGGCAATTGTTATCATGCCGTAGTGCGAGGGACCGAGCGGAGCCAAGTATCCCAACTAGCTAGCTCTAGATATATCGAACAGCCATGTTTAAAGAAGAAGTAACCTGTAAACTATTTCGGTGACAGTCCTTTTTTCAAGCCTTCAAAAAAGGCATTTTTGCCAAACTGTGAGGCCAATTAAACTGTTGGTCAATTGACCCTGTATGGCGTAGAAAAGATAACTTTAGAAAGAGATGCTTAGGTTTTTACGGACAAATGTTATGATATATAATAAATAAATGTTCCTTGAAGTAAGAGCAACGACTTCTCTTTCGATGCAGAAAATTGAGCACTCAAACATCATGCTAGAATAAGTGCTTCAATCGCATTATGAAAATTAGCTTAGTTTCTGGCAACTTACTTGGTCGTTTTTTCAATATGAATGCAGTGTTCATTTGAATCAGTAGCAGTTCCGTATGAGCAATTGCCAGCTATCGCTCCACAGAAAAGATAGCAAATAACGACAATGAGTTGCAATAGCATAGTTCTTGATGCAGCGTTAGAATCTCAAGCGATGCTTTTATGAACAAACCTTATCTGAAAACCATGAGCTGATAAGCGCAACAGACCATGTTGGGAAGGTCCTATCAATCCTTTACTGCAGAACGTATCTGTAGAAATTCGCCGATATACTCGTACGCGTAGTTTGTTACTCAATCATTGCGCCTACTATCTATACACGGGAGCGACTTTAGTGCCTGCTCACTGATAAAATGTGCATGAGCCAAAGTAAGCTGGGTAAGAGTTATACAGAGTGTCCCAAAAAATGTATCCACTGTTTGATTGTAAATAACCCTCTTGTGATGAAGTGTTTCGGAAAGCTTTAGGTACCATGTTGTAGAGCGAGGTTCAACTTAGATTTGCAGTATAGAACAAATCACCATCTCTCCTCATTACTGTAGGATTACGGTAGAAACTTGAAACAAATGGTGTCAATGTGGAAAAAGTTGCCGTTTCAAAAATTTTCAAAAAGATGTGAAAACTTGTGTAATAGGGTTTTTAGGGACGCTGAGTTCAATACTCAACTATTCTCAAGATTGCGAAGCTTTTTAAACGGTGTAACCGCACTTTTTAGGAACATTGAAAAATGGCCACTACCTCTTACCTGGCATAACTCTTCAGTGAAGCATCATATTAAGTGGGGAACTTTACAGTTAGAATCAACAACTCTAGTTAACCTAGTGCAGAAGCTTTCAAGCTGTTTGTTTCCTTTCTAAGGCAAAATATGGCCTTCAATGGCTCAAGTGTGCGTGGCTCAAGTGTCAATGCTTTTATTAACGATTAAACAGTAAATGCATTTTTTTGGGATATTAATCATCCTCTCTTACACAAAGCAATGACAAATACAGCATACTACATCGCATTACGAATTGTCAGTGAAAAAGTCTTTGAAATTTCTTTGCTTCTTTTACAGGAGTCTTTCAAAAAAAATTGCGCACTGTCGAGCATGAAGGGTAACAGAATTCGTCCTTATGCGAGCACATCTAAACAGAAGCTCTTCAGTAGTAAATTTTTTCCAGAAAACAATTCATAAATAATGTTTCAGAGATTGATTGCTAATGGGAGAGCTTCGATAAACACTTCAAATCAACCTTCTCCAAAACTATATCATGTGAGCAAAACATGTATTTTAAGCCCATCACAATTTGCCCCTTTCTTCACCAAAACCTCATCGCGTTTTCCGTTGCAATTAGTTCCCTTTGCTGGTGACTCTTTCGTCGCATACGGACCGCCGGCACCCTGTCTATTCACAAAACACACACACACTCACATACACACACAACTCACACACATACACAAACACACACATACACACATACACTCACATACACACATACACACACATACACACATACACACACATACACACAACACACACAACACACGGCACACACACACAACACATACACAAATACACACATACACACACATACACACATACACACGCACACACACACACATACACACATACACAAGCACACACATACACACATACACACATACACACACATACACACATACACACATACACACACATACACACATACACACATACACACACATACACATACACACAACACACACATGAGCAAATTGGTGGCCTTTAGATTCTTGTGATAACTTTCCAAAACGACTTGCCGAAAATGGGGGGCGGGCGTTAGGCACCCGGCCATTGGTGGTATACACTAAGCCACGCCCCTTCGTTGCTTTAAAGGCAGTGTCCAGGCAAATTTGAGCATATGGGTTTTTCGCCTCGAAACTGTTGAGAGGTTCTAGCTAAGGCACTGCCTAACCGCAACGCAAATAATTAGCTCACGGCCATAGGTGCGATGGCGTGAGCGGGGTCCCTCCAAGGTGAAGCGTGTCTCAGCTGATTTTGACCCTTAAAAGTGAAGGGTGTCTGAAAAGTGCCGGCGTCGACCGGGGGGGGGGGGGGAGCTGAAAAAATTTCAAGCGTCGACCGGGGGGGGGGATTGAAAAATGGTAAAAAATGGTGAAAATTATAAAATTATCCAGTATAAAGGTCAAAATTTCTAAACTGGATTTGTATGAAATATAATTAGTGAAATGTTTGTAAGTACTTTGTTCTCAATTTATATAATTACTATTTTATTTTCATACCCATTTTTCGGTGAGAAAATGCATGTTTAGGTGGGTGGAACGTGTAATGTTGTAAATGTGATTTCGACCAATTGCGATGGACAATGGCAGATGCTCGAGGCTTGGAAGGTGCTTAATGAAGTTTTACTTGGAACTTACAAATGTGGATAATGTTAATAAGAGACCTCGATGTTTAGGAATTATTGTTGCTAATAAATCCGTAAGTCGGTAAATATCAGTGGCATACCGAGGGGGTGGGGCGGGGGGGGGGGGCGTGCGCCCCCCCCCCCCGAGAACGGGTCGCAAAATTTTTGAAAGTTACTTACATGAGTTATAAAAATGTGCAAGTGACTTGTTTATCTATGTAAACAATTAAAATAATTTTCAAAATTTTTTAAAAATTCAAATTAGCCTTATCAAAAAATTTTTTCGGGGCGTGTTAGGGGTTAGGGGCCCGCAAAAATTTTGGGAAGCCCCTTAAAAATTTTTCGGAGTGCGTGGCTAACGCCACGCACCTTCATTTGAAAAATTTTTTTGCCGACCCCCCCCCCCCCCGAGCCGAAATCCTGGGTACGCCAGTGGTATATATGGAATAAAATAAAGACATTTGTTGCTCAATTGTGTCCACTTGAAGCAGGATAAGCATACACAGTTAGCACAGTGATAAGACTAGTATAATTGATGTCAGGAGAAATTCCTAGGGCCGTAAAGTTGAAGCTACGATGTTGACGATGAATGAGCAAGGTCAGTTTTGTTAACATGAGTAACTTGCAGTAGATCGCTCTCCAGTACTCTTGTATAAATGGGCTACAGCCAATTTTAAACTAGATTCGTATCCTGGCCTTCAAAAGCTATACAACGATATATAATTTGTGAGGTTCAATATTTTTGCTAGGTGAGATAGTTTCCAGAGGTCCAATGGTACCCCCCCCCTCCACGTCAAAGCCCCATATCTCGACGGTGGGAGCATTTCATGATTTAATTTTTTTTTGCATCTTCAAGGGGGAGGTCCATTTAGAATTATCTATACCCTCGCAAAGAGATTCCACGGGATCGACTAACTTAAATTCCAACTTTACCTGTGTTTTTCAAGCACCTTTTATTCCTTGCTGTAGCTCTCCTTCAGTACTTTTGATCTCTTGCGAGGGTATGGACAGGACTCAGCAATCCTCCCTCTGCAAGGTGCAAAAAAAACTGAAGCATGAAATGTTCCCGTTGCCGAGATATGAAGAATCTACCTATTCCCTTCCCACACGAATTCGTTCATACACACAAGTTATTTGCGAAAAATCGATTTTTAGAGACGTGATTTCTGCTCTATTTGCGACTTCATAACTCTAAGAGGAATTTTTTTAGGATCTACTTTTCTTGTATGTGATAGACGAAAGGTTCCTTACTAACGCCTATACTCTCGCAAGGTGACATTCTGCAACTTACCCAAATTATACTAGCTCAAAAACTGACTTTCCTTAAATATGAACAACATTGTAATTTCAACTGTACTGCCCTATAAATTTCTCCTGACATCATTTATACTATTTTTATCATTGTTCTGAACTCTATATGTTTATTATGCTTTAAGCGAACACAACTGAACAACAAAATCTTTTATTGTACTACAAAATACCAACATAACAATTTATTTGCAAAAAAAAATTCATGATCAATGCAAGGTCTCTTATTAACATCATTCGCATCAAAACTTTCCAGGTAAATTTGTCCATCAGCGCCTTTCAAGCTTCTAAATATCTGCCATTGTCCGCTGCCCATGTTATTGTCGGTCGAAACCATTTTTATAAGATTCCGCGTTCGATCTTTCTAAAATGCACTTTTCATTGAATATTTTGTAATTTCGTGCGCAGTAATTCCCCACCTTGAAAAAAATTTTTCGTCCGTTCCAGGTGAATGAGGGGGGGGGGGGGGGTGAGCACCTATGCTCACGGCTGAGAAATTCATCCACAAACCTCTGCGGCTGCGTCGTGACCGTAACATTTAGAACGGGTCCCAGCGCAAACGTAGTGTTAAAGCGAGCTAGGCAGTTTTTAGGTTACGGTTACGGCGCAAGCGCGAGGCTTTCGGGAACGGATTTTTCAGCCGTGAGTGAACAATTTGCGCTGCCGTTTGAGCAGTGCCTTAGTTAGGACCCCCTCATTAATTTCCAGGCGAAAAAGCCATGCGCCCAGAATTGCCTGGACACTGCCTTTAACAGCGGTTGCCTAACGATAACTAAATCCTAGCTGCTAGAACAGCTTACCTATACACAAAAAAGACATTTGGCGGAGATTGCGAAGATTGCGCGGCAACGTTTTTTGCTTGCTTCTTTTTTCTTATCAGTTTTAGAACAGGGTAAACTTTTATGAGCACTTCACATAGTTTTGCAGAAGCAAAGTGCACTTTCGGAGATGCTTCTGGCAAATAAGTCGCACGGAATAATCCTTTCACATCTGTCGTCGGCCCCGTTTTAAGGTGTGAAGTTAAGGGTCGCAACCCATTAGCGTTAATATTGCCAAAGCGATTGTGAACTACATTGTCGTAGATTACCGCTATTAGTTCGGTGATTGCTGAGGCCAACATGTCTGTGGGACATTACATTGATAAGCACATATTTTTCTATTTCGAGAGATTCCACATCCCGTTTGAAAATTTCATTGAGCTACTGTGTTTTACCATGCCTGTGCTCTCTGTAGTGCTTTTTTTGGAGGACTTTCATATTGCAAGTGTTTCATAGTCATTCTCTTTTCATGCAGCTAAAATAGAATTTATCCAACCAAATATGAATTTCTTTTTGTAACTCACTAAGAAGCGAATGATTTTGTCAACCTATTTCATTCTGTTGGCACACACTCATAAGTTGGCATAGCTCTATAACGTAAAATCTTCATTGATTGAAACAGAGTTAGAGCCCTTCCCATTATTTAATGGATAGTCACATAGTCCTTCTTAGCGTTCCGATTCCTGATGACAAATTCCCGTCGAAGCCCTTCTTCCAATCGGCACTTCTCATTGTCAAAAATATAGTTGGGGCAGTTTTTTGAAAAAGATTTTCTGCAATTTATTTGCCAGGAGCATCTCCAAAGGTGCGCTTTGGTCCATCAAAATCATAAAGTTTTGGTTCATTGGGATTCTATAAAATTTACTTTTTTGAAATTCCCGCTGACATTACCGGTTAGATTAGCTCATAAAAGCTTCACTCTGTTTTTAAGTTTCATCACAATGTCGGGTTTTTAAAAGTAATGAAAAAGAATGTACAAATTCGCGCTTTCATTCGCGCATTTTTTGAATTTCCTCCAACTATCTTTTTCTGTGGGTAGCAAGCGCCAGCACTTTAGCGAGGTGGGTAAGCTGTTCTAGCAGCCAGGAATTAGTGTATCGTTAGGAGCTGCTGTTAAAGCAACCAAAGGGCGTGGCTTAGTGTATACCACTGATGGCAGGTACCTAACTCCACGCACCCACCGAAAATGAGCCTTCAAAACTGCAAGCATATTGGAGCCCCAATTTGCAATCTGCATCAAAGTTCAGCCTGCACTCGCACTTAGAGTGGTATCAAGTATGTTGACTGGAAAGAAGAGAAACAAATTAGAAATCCGCAATGATGCTTTGTACAGCTTAGAGCGATTTTATGCCAACTAAATCTCAGACTGAAATTACAAGCGCTTATAACTTTCTTCAAGGGATTTATTTCGTATACGAAGAAAGCAGATAATCAGCTTTCAAAAACGCGTCAAATACACATTTGTTTTCAAGTAACCGGTGCGACTTGTACCATTCCCTTGTAACTCCATCCTAAGTTATGATGATGGGTCGAAACATAAATTTTGTCACCGCTCCTCCGTCATTTTTTGAAAAATTCCAGAAACTTCAGTAAGATCACACGCTTGGGGTAGGTGCATAGGCGAAAGGCTAAGCATGAACATAATTTCCACTTTTAAGCGCAAAAGTTACTCTGAGCATGCAGTCAATTCTGTGCAACGCCAACAACTGTGCATCATCAACTTTGCCGGAAATCTCCTCAGTCGTCCAGAAAACGAAAGGCTTTCAAAATGCTGGCTTACGTCGATTTCAAGCACTCCAAATGGGGAGACTTTATAGTTCGTTCCGGCAGTTTATGCCTGCCCTCCAAAATGCTTCTCCGCAAAGCTTGGAGATGGAGTATTCGGAAACTGCTTTTAGTGTCATCAGTAATCTCGATCCCCTCACTTTCACACCTGTAAACATTGCCTGCTTTTTGAGCATGTTGGAACTTATTGCTTACGCTGCTGTATGACCGGAGGTACCTAGATATCTTTACAGCTCTGTTTGAGCACTGAACGTGTGCTGGTATTGGCCAAGGCACAAAATGGTTAATTAACACGTTGACGACAATGTGCATTTTGAGTTTTGTCTGCCTCGTGGGACAATGCCTTCTACGGCTAAATCATATTTTTTCAGCGAAAATCGCGCATATCGTCAACTACAGTATACCTACAGTAATCCCATGAAGCGGATGAGAAACGCAAAAGTATTTTCTAGGGTCAGAGCGTAAGAGAACTTCTAAAACAATTGTAGTCCAAGATAACGGTCATTTTAACAAAATTTAAGCCGTGACCCACCATGTGGGTCACATTGTCCCACGTGGCAGTCATTGCATGACCCACCATGTGGGTCACGTTGTCGTCAATGTGTTAAAAACCAACGGTCGCTTCGCTTCTGCATATCTAATGGAAGCAAGCTAGTGAACTCTAACTTCGTCTGAAGATTTTGAAAAGATCGTCCATTTTTAATCGCGGGATGATAGTAGCCGTACAATGTGATCGCGCTATTTTATCTTGCTCATAAAACAGAATGCGAGAGCAGCTTTTTCTCCAACTTGACTTCTTCGCGAGCTTATCAGCTGTGAGATAAAGCATTTACAACCATAGTGTTTGCTAATGGTTATCACCAGGGTTGAGCAAGAGGTCAGGCACAAGTCTTTCCAAAACGACCCCCCCCCCCAGTGAAAGCCCCTAAACGACCCCTCTGCTTCACCTCCAGGACCTAAGGCTGTGATAATTCGAAGAGATCAGCCGTTTTTGGGAGGTTCTTGTTTTTTGGAGGTCTGTAGGTCGACTTTCTGCTTGCACAGCACACGCAACTTGACGGCAAGTTTTGAATTTTGGATAGCCCTACTTCTAGAGCTATAATTCCCACAGGGGTGTATTGTTTGGCTCCAAAATTGCAGTATTGCAAGAAGAGGCTTTGAGTTCAATACTTATAGCAGAAATGGAGCGATTTTTAGATTTTGAAAACAAGTTAATCGGGTCAGGCGCAACCCCTCAAAAGCTCAGGCGGCCTGACCTTTTGTGGGGTTGCGCCTGACCCGATTAACTTTATCATTGAAGAAGCTTTTTTATTCAAGTTTTATGTGAATCGCTAGCACAACCCTCGAAGATTCCACAGTAAGTGTTTGGACTTGATTCAACTTGTTTCGGCCTTGTGGTAATCCGTGGAGTTGAAGCAGTCATGGCGAAAAACGCGCCGGTCGGAATTTTGGCATTATTTCTTACTCCACTATTTGCAAGCGATACAAAGCGCGATTTTTAGCCTAGACTAGTAGGGAACAATACTTTGTTACGAGTACAAAAAAAATGACTTTTCTCACTTTTGAAAACAAGTTAATCATGTTTGAAAATCACGCTTTTTAGTCGTTGAGAAACACTAGATAATGCAGTAAATAATGGTTTGTAGGGCTCATAGAGGTAATTTGACGTGCTCGGAAATGATACCCATTTCACACAGCAAGCTTCCTTGATGAATTTATAATATGTCAAGGTAGAAGATGAAGATTTGAGTTTTGGCCGAAACTTCGTTTGTGGAGTCAATCAGTATGCTGTTTAAGACCGTTCATACCTTCAGTACTGGTGAGGTCGCGATATCCACTAAACTAGCGCTTTTCTTCTTCACCTTAATCGTAGTATCTCCTCAATCGAACGAATTTGATTCCTAATCACAACTCCCCCCTCTGTCTTACCCCAGTACGACCCCCCAGGTCGGGCGCGCCTGACCCCACGCTCAACCCTGGTTATCACACTAGACGAGTGGGAACTTCAGTAAGCTCCTCGGACATATAAGCTGATATGCCAGCAAAGCGACGATCGCGAAGAAGACACGTTGCAATTTGGGTGGCTATATTGACCTAAATTTTGAGCCTTTTTACCTGAGGCTTGTGAGGTGACGGTTTACTACTTTGGGTTATTAAACAGATAAAGCGCTTATATTAGCTCGAAAATAACTATAAATTGCGATCCACGCTCCTTACGGGAGACGGTCAAGTGCAGCGATTTCTCCGGCTGTCACTAGCTCAAAACTTCAGTTTAGTGCTATGCGCGAGTCCTCAATAAGTACCAGATAAAGTACAGTAGCTTACTATCTGTCAATACTAACTGCTGTGTTTGGCTGCTTTTGCTGGAATATGGACCGAAATATTAACGAATTTCTTCTCAACTGCATTTTCATGGGTTTTTGACTTCTAAAGTTGATGTTTCAAACCGATTCCAAGGTATTAAGATTGAGCAACCCATGCAACAATCTGATAAATCTCCTTTTAAAACTTGAATACTTTTAGAAATCATAAAACACTTATTATGTGCTATTTGGTGTCCATCTGGCAATAAAAATCGCTCCTCTTGACATACATCCGCTTCTTACCAGGGTCAAGTTTCGCAATTTTTGTAAATTCTTGTACTGATCCTTCGAAGAAGCCCATGTAACCTGCGGATAGAGCAAACGAAGTAGGATACAAAACAATTTGTTCTCTTTCCCAGAGCTCTTCATAATCTTTTGACAGAATTACCCATACCAGACGCAGGCTCGTCCTACTCTAATAAATTCTCGATTTTTGATACTTCCAAAAAATATTGTTCACCAATCTTTTTAGAAAAGAAACGAGCGTTTGAGGGTTTGAAATATTAGATTCTGATTTTCGGGGTACATCTTGGGACGTCATCAAAAACACGAATTTGTCGATTTGTCATCCAAAAGTTTACGAATTGGAAACAAGAAACGTTTCTCTGAAAGAGGAGAAAGTGCTGCATCGAATAACACCCGAGCTGCTTGCCGGCTAATGTTCTATGAGTTTTAGGCTGACAAAATATGGAATTTGATAGCATCAAAAAATAATTCTAAAAATTGTGGAAATTAAGCTTTGGAAGGGGCGAAAATTGTTTTGTGTCCTGCTTTGTTTGTTCTATTCAAAGATTACGTGGACCTGTCCGGGAAATCAGTACAAGAATTTAAGTAAATAGCGGAACATGACCATGGCAAAAAACCATGACAGCAGTTTTTGGTAGTTTTCTGGGAGCTCGCTTGTTGTAGTGCAATATAAAAACAATTTTTTGAAAGAGCACGAAAAACTGCATCGGATGCTTCCGGGTTCTTCTCAGGATGTTTGCTCTGCGAGTTGTGGCACCCATGCAAAAAAAAGCGAAAATACTTTCGGGAAAACCCGGTGTAAAGTTGACTCTTTTACTCTCATAAAACTTGTTGATAAATTTGTGCATCTTACCTAGGGCTATTCGAAATGCACGAGATAAAAATAATTCAAGACTGCTTGTTTGGCAGAGCCGAATTGAATGTTTGGTTTGCTAAATAGCTTCCAGAATTTTCCAGTTTGAAATGCAAAAATTTTGCTAAAAACTAATAAGCTTTTTAGTTAGGGTGAAAGGAAAAATGGCTGTCATTTGCACATCGACAGGTCCTTAGAGATGAGATTAACAGTTGAGCTGAATTATAATCAAACTAAAACCTTTCCAGGTAGATTATAGAATGGTTGCAGTACACTATAGGCCCACTTACAACGAGTAAGTGCCTTTCAGCTCAGTGTCTGATATAAACTCATAGTGTGCTTGCTTCATAAGGAATTAAGATATATGTATATTTGAAAATCACTTTCAAACAATTTCAGGCATTTTCTAAGTCAAGTTTTTCTTGAAAACTGCCAAATTTTGCGATAGATATATTGTGCTTTCCTTGACTCACTTTCTCCATAAGTACAGCCAATGGTCAGCTTTTTCATGGCAGCGTTTTGCAAAAAAGTGGTTTAATTTCCTTGGAAATCCATGAAAGAACAAAACAGAAAAATTTACTTAGGCTTACAGGCCTGTAAAAATTTCAGAAGGCATTCCAAAATTTTCAGAAGGTGCACTTAGCGCCTTTTGTCGATAATCGAACCAAAAAAAAAATTCAGGATGTTCAAATATCTTGGAAGGCCTTTAAATTAGTGTTAGAAATTTGCGCTCCCCTCCCCCCCTCCTCTCTCCCTACTGGAAGACAACGCTACATAAAAGTTCGAGAATTTCTTTAGTAACAAATGTTTGGAGCGTAGCATTACCAAAGGAAGGTGGGAAACTTCAGAAACTCATTGCTTAATCATCTCGTAACAATTGTATATTCTTGCCCGGACCGTACTCACTATGGAAACGAGGGAGCTGATCGGTCCGTTCGAAAGCATTATGGTCTGGGCCGGAGTTTATTCTTGGATTTCTAAGCTACTTTAAATAACAGGAGCTTCCGCTTGGGCAGCGGCTTACCTTAGGCCGTTACATTAGTATCTACGTAAGGTTCAGTTACCCAGATTTCCCTGAATTATCTTTGAATGAAAGTTTTCCACTTATGTTCTTTCCTCGAATTCATAAAGTTCCTCGTCTGATTTCGGGTGCTTGCAAATTGCCTCCCTCGCTCCTACATGGCTATCTGTTCCGCTATTCATTTATGAAAGTTTGAGCGTTACCTTAGCTCCAGGGCTCGGCATATGTGGCTTGTAAACAAGCTGGATATCGTTTTTGGGACGAAAAGCAAAGGGGTATCATTTTTGAAGCCAATAAGACACAAAAATTGTGGTGTTTGTGGTTTTTTTAGTCGACGTTTCGTTTTTTGAGTGTGTTTTCTCACGTTTAGGGTTTAGGTCAAAGGAAATTTCGTAAAAATTCGCGGCCGTCCAAAAAATTCACTTCGTGCCAAGCCGTGCTTAGCTTTGCCCGTATTCGCTGTAATTTCATTTTTACCGAATGCCATCGTTTTTTCTTACACACCAACAACTGTGCCTAAGACAGCAATGGATTTCGAAGAAACTGAATTCCTATCCTTACGGAAGACTTGCTCTACAACGAAGATGTGCACGTATATTAACGTTCTAGTTATTTTATGTGGGATTCCTGACTCACTCACTGTTACATCATTTTTAACAAATTTGTAAATAAAGTGCTGCTTCAGAACAACTCTGCATAGGAGCGGCCTATTGTTAGATCAAAAACGACTTCTTTTCCCCGTTAGATATTACGTCGCCATTTTGTCGCTCAATAATTCAAACGCTGCTTTTCGTAGTGCCATATTTCAATTCGTTCAATTCGAGGGAATTGATTTCTGGAAAAAAGAATTTATCAAGATTTGTTTTAATTCCAGAACGTTTCCCACATCAGACAAACAAGTATAATCGTGGTAGTGCATTGTGACAGAGGTAAATAATATATTAGGTTGTACCGGAAGTTCTGTCGTTTCATTTTCAAAAATTTGTAACTTCGCAAGATTTCAACGGATTTGCTTGCCTGTAATTTTATTAGAAAGAACAAGTCTTCCGCTTTCAAATGCTGTTTTGCTGAGCTTCCGTTTCACATTGGATGCGGAGATATAAATGGAAAACTAAGACCACGTAAGATTTGACCATTTTAAGTTAGGTCACCAAAAATCTGGAATGCTGCGGAAAAATCTGAAATAGTTAGTACATATGTTCTTTGACCTACTCTTTGCAAATGTGAAGAATATGTGCTGTTCGGACGTCTCTGTGAGAAGTTATGATTTTCGCGAAAATTGACAATTTAATTAATTTTGGCGTTTTCCATAGTAAACTCGATCTTCATAAATTCTCACAGAGACTTCCAAACAGCACAAACTCTTTACAGTTGCAAAGAGTAGGTCAAAAAACATATGAACTAACTATTTCAGATTTTTCCGCAGCATTCCAGATTTTTGTTGACCTAACTTAAAATGGTCAAATCTTACATGGTCTTAGTTTTCCATTTTTATCTCCGCACCCAATGTGAAACAGAAGGTCCGCAAACAGAGTTTGAAAGCGGAAGACTTATTCTTTCCAATAAAATTTCAGGCAAGCAAATCCGTTGAAACCTTGCGAAGTTACAAATTTTTGATAATGAAACGACAGAACTTTCGGTTTAACCTAATATAATGTAAGATAATTATAATTCTATCACTTTCCATATAACAACTTTTTCGGTGCAAATGCTGACAATTCATACTTTGATTTTACCTTCTTTTAGCTGATCTCATGTTTTTTACAGTAATAATTATTCAAGAGCAAGGCATTATTTGCTCGCCTATCCTGACTTCTTTGTGTTTCTCGATTTTTGAAAATGAGATAAACACACAAACATGCATAAGGCTATACCTGAGCAAGCTAGAAATCTATAGAAATTTTTTTGAACAAATTGTTCCCAAAAATGTGCCTACTATTTGATTCTTGATGATTCCCTTGTCGTGAAATCTTTTGAGGAGGTTTAGGTACCATTTTGTAGAGCTGGCTTCAACTTAGGTTCGTGGAGCGAATTATTCATCCCTTTTCACCACTGTAGTATTAACACATTGGCGAGCGCTCGACACTCATGGTGTGTCAAGACCAGAATTTTGTTAAAATGACTACTATCCTGAGATAAAATCACTCCATGAGCTTTTTTGCATTGTGTTCAGGGGTGACCTCTATCTTTTTTGTCAGACTTTCAAATCTACTGTAGGTATACTGTAGATGACAGTAAGCGTAATTATAATTGGAAAGTGTGGGCTGATCCGTAAAAAGCCTTGATCCTAAAATGCAGACAATTGAAAATCTGCATGGTCGTCAATGTATAAGGTAGGAACTTGCAGCATATGGTGCCCGAGAATGGCTGTTACTCGTACATCGCCGATTATTGAAGACAAAGCGTATCTGAGGGTTGAGTCAGGATCAAACGAGAGGATGTATCTTGTTAAATCGCAAAGAGGTTGCAGTACGCTATATTGCACTACAGTTGTGACAGTGGAATGTGAAAAATTTCGGCGAATTCGCCGAATTCGCCGAATTCGCCAAATTCGCCGATGTCGCCGAATTCGCCGATGTCGCTGAATTCGCCGATGTCGCCGATGTACTTGTAAAGAGCCAGCAGACATCAGGTTTAGTATATTTAGCGAGAAGTGCAAAAAGCGTTTGTTTTATGAAGATTCTAATTGTAGGTTCAAACTAGCTATATAGTACAGCTTTTAAATTACTCCACCAGCTCTGTAAAGATTTCCATTGCTGCGGTGCGATTTGTTCAATAAACATTCGCAGGTATTTTCTGATCCCATATTTTTCCACAAGTCGAAAAGCGATTAATGTGATTTTGTGCTTCTCTAATTACCAAGTCCGCAGATTAGCCAAGTGCTTCGTCAGTGTTGCCAATAGCTCCAATGAAAGTAACTTTATCACACTCTTTAATAAACAAAAAATCTTTATATGAACTTGTATTAAAATTTTTTTACAGGTTTTCCGGCCGAAAAACCGAAAGCATCCCAAAGGCATTTTTGGATGGAATGAACAACGCCATGCCAGCTCATTCGCGTTTCGTTTTTCCCGCTCCCGCCCCCGCTCCCTCCTTCTCTCCCCTCCCCTCTGATCGACACTGTCAGGCGCTACAGTTCAGGCAATGATCTACTCAACAATCAGATCACAATATCTTTCAAAAAGAGTTGAATTAATGTGCGATATGGATATTAATTTTACCACCAGCCTCTGGCATTTTCTGGTCTATAGTGAAAAGCGCAAAGAATTAGGCCTTTTGTGGAAGTATAGGTTGAGAGGCCTGCTTTTTAATTTGAAGCTCCAGACAGGGCTCGGCACGAGATGGCTAGATGAAAATCGAAAAAACGAAGTCCCCCTTGACTTTTGGGAATTTTTACGAAGTCCCCTTTGACCCTCAACCATATTTCCTCTAAAAAACTAAAAAAATCTCCAAAAAACAAAACGTCGACTAAAAAAACGTCGCCAATTTGCGTATGTCTTCGGCCACAAAAACGAAACCCCCTTTGCTTTTTGTCCCAAAAACGGTATCCAGCTTGCTTGTAAGCCACCTCGTGCCGAGCGCTGGCTCCAGATGATAGCGATTGCTGTTCGCGATTTGCAAGAAAAATCAAAGTTCTTTGCCCCAATCACGTGCAGCTCCCTTCGCTTTCCTATAGATATTCTTTTTTTCTTTTTAGCTCATATAATTTTTTAGTGGACACTGTATTTTGCATTACATTTCAACCAAACTTTATTGCATAGATCACTGAAATATTGGAAACCGTCACAAGCTAATCAAGTCATGTTGAAAAAGACGTTGGTCTGAGCATCATTCTGCTTGAGATAGGATGAATGATATCATTTATTCCACTCATGGTCCAAAACATACCTGGAATTGAAGAATCACTAGATACTGGAAGAAGTTGATAGGGAAGAAAGTGCTCCGCTTTGTTCGAAAAAAAATCGAAATATCTCTCACCGTATCCGTTCGCTTCAGCAAAATCGTAATCTCCATTTAGTGACGTAAGAGCACAATTGCGTAACCACCATCCCCTGAAAATGTAGTGTTTCCAGACTGTTGATGTCACACCCACCACGAAATTATTACTGACAGATTTATAATCCTCTCAATTTCAAGGCATATAAAAATACAGTTTTGAAAAGCTGAGCTGTAGAGTCAAAATTTCAATAAAAAGTGATATATCAAAGTGTACTGTAGGTTCCTCATCATAATCAATGAAATCCTTCCGTTCTTATTGTTAGTCACATTATCTGTAGCGGCCAACAAGCAAGTCATTAGCGACCAAAAAGTAGGAAAAAGTTTTTCTTTTGAGAATGCTCGCCACGTATTCTGTAGATCTCTTTAGCGTGGGCTTTGGCTATGAATTTGGTAAAAAGCCTCTCTTTGCGAACGGGTAGTTTATAACATGCAAAAAAGAATTGTTGAAATACACTATACAAAGTCCTCCAAAAAAGGAATTTTGCAGAAAACTTAATGGAGGAGCGGCTTCTCAGGAAAAAGCGCCCCGAAATGCGCCAACGAAAACCCGGACTTATTCTGTAAAATATAAACACACTAACCCCATTTTGAATTTCCACGCACAGTCCAGTTCAGGATCATTGACGCGGTCAATCGTAGAGAATTCTGCGCCGACAGAATACATCAAAGCATTCCTAAACAAATGTATCCACATTAGTCTACAGTCACTGGCATTGCAATACAAGAAATATATAAGTATTACCACATACTGTTGCCCTGTCCTTTGTTATCGACATACAAGTCTGTCAGTTGATACTTGGACGATTCTCCTGCTACCTGAATTTCAAATTTTGCTTAAACGAAAGAAATTTTTACAAATACCATGCGAAATTGGAACCACAGACCACAGAGGCTCCGTAGGAAAGGAATCTTTAGTAGGAACTGCAGTGAGCCAGTATTAGCCAACTCATTTTTCTTTGAATTTCCAGTATATATAATTTCACTTGTTTGAATTTGGGGACTGAGAATGGGAGAGACGACATTAGGTCGCCGAAAGGGTAGGCCCGGATAATTGCCATAAACCGCGCGCCTCTACACATTACCAGTTGCTAGTTTTTCGCGGGGGGGGGGAGCCTATTAGCGACCTAATTCCTCTACCTAAAAAAAAAGTGCGCTTGGCTCTTTCCGAGATGAAAAATTGCCTTTTGTAGAAGAAACGTGTTGAAGGGTTCGAAAACTTTGGTTCAAAACGTTGTAAACGAGTGCAGCAGGACAAGTCAGAAAAAATCCATGTAAGTTAAGGTCACTTACTGCAAAGAGTATGAGCGTCTTTTCTGTACCTAAACATTTCCCACTTTCGCAGAACTCAATATGATAAATGACAAGCTGGGCTGAATTAGTAAGCAAATTGACACAATTCCGCAAATATTTGCGCTCTGGCTAAATGTATCCTAGTAACTTCACAACAATGCTTCCTCATCCTAGTAACTCCAGTTACTATGATGAGGAAGCAAAGTTGCGTTAGATGCATCTATTTATTTACAGGGTGTCCCAAAAGTCTTTAAGTAACTTCCCAACGTATTTAGTAATTTTGTTAGTATTCCTCGCTTATCAGTCAAATTTTGCGTGTGAATACCTCGTCGAATTTTAGTCCTCGCGAAAATCATACCGTTTGCGCTGTACATTCTCAGGATACTGTTCTTGGAGCAAACAGTACTACGATTTGGAGGACGACCCAACTAAACGTACCCTTCTTTCGAACATCTATAGCTGTTTTGCTTTCGAAGCTCTTGCGGAATCTTAAACTACTTATTGTAGAGCTAGTTTAACTCTACGTTTACGGTGCAAAACAATTCAGTAGTGTTTGTTCGTTAAGGTAGGATTAAGATAGGAACACTCAAAATAGTGTCGTGTCAGTAAGAAAAAGAAGTTTCCGGAAACAAAAATCCGAGAAAGCAAAAAACTTCACACCAATTCCGTTTAAGTCACTTATTCTGGCTGTAACCTCTGCATTTTTTACGCATCATTTCAAAGTCAATCCATGTACACCATAATTGCTGTTTTCTTGACATACTCAAGAACTTGATGGCTACATTTTGACACTTTTGTTAAATTTCACAGACGCGCTTCTCAGGTCATCGTGCTTCTAATCGCTGGCTCAAAGGCCTTTGACTTTTCTCTGTTATTAACATGGAAAGCAAGGCTTGCTCTGTTCCAAACTAAATTTTGTGCAATCTGGAACGCTTGTTTCTGAAGGTGTGAGACATTTTCGACGTCAACTACCTCTCTGCCACGGTGCATGCGTTCCGCAAGAGTGTGAGGGACTGTGTGAAGGCCAAATGAGAGTTTTTCGAAATCTGAGTGTACCTTGTCATTTTATAGGTTATTCACATAATTCCCTTTAAATTTCATGTGTCAATGTTGCTTCGCACAGTTGCAGCTGAAAGAAATACTAGGCTCAAAGACTTTTGGGACCAGGGTCAAGCTTGATGCGACTGTTGCGACGGGGGGCTATATCAGTGCAAAATTTGGTGTTATTTTTTCATCTGCGGATTTTCTCATGATTTTATGTATGATTGCGAAAAATGAGAAAGTGGGATCGTATCTGTCCCTCATCTAAATTTCTCCGGAGCTATTGGAGATTGTTAGCTGCAAACTTGGTGTAATACGAGGCCATCTCTCTACTTCTTATCACAAGAATTTCAGGCTGTTTCATAACTTCTCCGATGAGATACAAAATTTCAAGCTCAAAAATCCACTTTTTGCTTTTTAGGATTGCATCTAAATTTGCGAGAGTCGCATCTAGACTATTCGAGCTTTGCTCCTCAATGGCTGAAAGTTTTTCATGGATGGTATGGGCACTGTACTACAAAGCCTGTTCATTTCAGCCTCTCGGCCTTTCCCTGCCTTTAGTTACGCATTTTCAAAATACCGTGCTCATGCACGTTTTTGACATCTTTCTGGATGGCGCTAAAACAGTTTTTTTTTTGCACGGAAATCTGCGCGAAAAGTAGGAAGTAAGCCTTTTAGTCGAAAACATATTTTACGCTTCAAAGATATCGTTTTTTCCCTTTCAAAAAAATGGTGTCGCGTACCGAATTTGCTGGCCAGAAGTACGCTCGAAAATTCAAAAAAAAAACTGCAGAAACCCAAACATTATTGAAGGTGTGTATGCGTGCCAGAGATGTTGCACGTATACCCCTTGGCTCAGAAATTCTGTTTCCGAAGCCCCACTGAAGTCTCACACACTCGACAACATCCCATATCTTTTACCAACGTGACCGCCAATAATTTGTAAATCTTAGAGTAAAGCTTGATTATCATTCAGATCGGAATCAATGTTCTGCTTTGTCAGATAATGTCCTTTTCATTCATATTTTCCCAACCACAATATTCATAGCCAAATCTTCGTGGAATTTTACTACATACCCAATCTACGCAGAATTATTTGTGAGTTGGTTTTTGAATGGCGAAGCATTACTTGCATTATTTCCCATTTTGTAATTAGCTATCTATTTCTGTCCTATGATTTTAATTAAGGTCCATTGGCAGACATCTTTTGATGATTGACATTTATTTATGCAAGTTACGCAAAAGAAAGTGGGAGGGGTAGGTGGGAGGGGAGGGGGTATGTGGGAGGGGGGGGGGGGGGTAGATGAGGAGGGGGTTGTACGGATAGGTACCTTCAAAGGGGGGGGGTGGTAGAAGAGGGTCTAGGATCGCATGAGCACGCTCAACCCTGTTTGGGACACCCTGTAGCTGCTCTTTTGCAATATTTGCCCCCCCCCCCCCCCCCCAGCTTAGCGGGAAAAACAAAACTTTGCGGAAGGCCAAATAATGGGTTAGATAGGTTTTCGGTTTTTGCACGACCTGCATGACTCCGAGTCTATTCGGAAAGAATTTATAATAGCACGTACTAACGAGGGAGGACACAAAGCCGAATTAGCCGATCACTACAAACTGCATACCATTAGTGAAAGCTTGTTACGTTGATTTCAAATTCGCCTTCCTGTTTACAGAGCATGTTTGGGGAAGAAATTATGGGCATTTTTGGAGTCAATATGAATTAACGGCCGGGATAAAATCAGTCGCTAGGGAATCTCTAGACCGTAAATGAAGCAGCGGCTCGTGTCAGGACACTTCGTACAATAATCCTTCTGTCTACTACGCAGTACTTCCTATTTCTCTCTTTGACATCTAGGAAGGCTGTAACGATAGATTTTACCTCGGACCTTGATCTATTTTTTACCTGTAAAAAGCTCAAAACTTCTTTATGAAAAGAGCTCTGCAGAGAAAAAAAGCAAATTTGTACGAGACCCTCCTTGAAAAAAATGGCAGAAGACTTTGATCAAACTTCGGTTTTGTTGCGTTTAGCAAAATTTCTGCACCTGCAAAAAATGCCTAGCAGGCCGTAAGTTTCACGCCATGCTCCTTCCAACTCGACACTTTGATTGAACATTCGTCGAAATGATCGGAGCAGATTACAGGAAATCTGGTTTTTGGTATCTTTCCTCGAAAATCATTACTTTTGAATTAAGAGATAGATTTACACACTTTTTACCTGAGCAACTCATGACACTTTCAATAGCCCCCTTATAATAAGCGAAGCTTTCGAATAAAATCAAAATTTGAGCGATTGTTGTCTGTCCCTCCTATCCATGCCATATATCAGGTTGTCCCATAAGTTCCATCCGTTTAAATTTCGACCGCAATAAGTCATACACTTCTCGTTTCTAAATAGGTTGCAAGGTACCGTTCGATATAGCAAAGCAAGCTCAACAAGACGGCTATCTTGATTTTGCACCATCTCTGATCCATCTCGAGATTCAAGCCGAAAATCAAAAAGATTCAATTGCCTGAAAAATCGAGAAAAATCATAACTTCGTTTAAAAAAATCCTACGAAAATTCTAACTTGCTTTCGTAAACACTATCCATCCAAGACATTTATATACGCCTTTGCCGTATTTTTTCCTCGGTTAGGAATTAAGAAAACGAAGATTTTTTTGCTTTTGCCAAAATGATGCTGTGCTGTCCCTACATAGATAGCTGTATACTACTAGCCTGTAGAAGTACAAAGAAGAAATTTTCAGTATAAGCTTTAGTTCTTGAGAAGTATCGAATATAGCTTGCCTTACGCTTACGCTAAAATCCACATTTCTCGGAAAATAATGCTTGTAAGGAGCTGAAAATTTACATTTGTGCTTCTGCAGGCTAGTAGTATACAACTATCTATGTAGGGACAGCACAGCATCATTTTGGCAAAAGCATGAAAACCTTCGTTTTCTTAATTTCTAACCGAGGAAAAAATACGGCAACGGCGCATATAAATGTCTTGGATGGACAGTGTTTCGGAGCAAGTTAGAGTTTTTGTAGGATTTTTTAAAAGAAAGTTATGATTTTTTCTCGATTTTTTGAGCAGTTGATTTTTTTAGTTTTCGGCTTGAATGTCGAGATGGATCAGAGCTAGTGCAAAAGCAAGATAGCCGTTTTGTAGAGCTTGTTTTGCTCTATCGAACATACCTTGAAACTTATCTAGAAACAAGAAGTTCATGATTTATTGCGATTGAAAATTAAGACGGACGGAACTTATGGGACAGCCTGATATTAGGTTATAAAGAAAGTTCTGCCAATTCCTCTCTTCAATACCAAAAATGAATGCTAATGCAAAGGGCTGGTTTGGAATGTGTTATTAGTGTGCGAAGGCCCTAGCTACCTAACACGCTATTCAGCTCGAAAAAATGGCGATCAACTGAGAAGAGCCCAAAAAAGGAAATTCGTTGCGCTCAGGTCTGGGAAAAGTCACATTTTCCAGATTATGGACGTGCAGAACTTCTAGAAGCTTGATTTGAAAATCCGTTTTTATCGCATGTATTGGCTAGGTGAAGCAATATCTGACGATTATTTGCCCCGTTGGGTCTTTTTGCAAGCAAAAAATAGCTCATTGAAATCAGGGTTCAAAAAATCGAACTCTCCACATGTTTGAAACGCAGCCAGCTCGCTTTTAGAAAGAGAGCATCTATGACATACCCAACCAGGAGTCCAAGGTTGTCAGTACACATGATCAAAATATCGCTAGCCACTCACGATGAAGATGTAAATAAAACAATTTAGCTCAGCGTATATTGGCAGAACTTTCTTTACAACCTAATATTTGCATAGAAAACCGCTTACTAGGGAACGGTCAGAATCGAAGTGGCCAATTCAAGCAAGCTGCATACCATCAGATGCAGCATAAAACGCTGACTCCAAATCTGTCTTTCTTACCTGCAGAACACTTTTGTGAATGAATTATAAGCCGTTAAAAGCCATTATTTTGCTAAGGAATTGTGTATATAAAAAGCAAACTTGACCGTACACGCCATTCCTGGCTCAGTGCTAGACCAAAATATGCAGCTAGGTCACTTCGTATGGGCAGCACCTAAAGGTGAGCGAAAAGGGCATTAATGTGCTTAATCTTGCAATCGCTTTGCAGACACGGAAAACAGATTTAAAATCAGCTCTCTGATTTGCATCGAAAGGTATGCAGCTTGTTTGGATTGGTCACTCCGACTTCTGACCACTTGTTAGATGATATTTAACAAGTTTCAAACCGCGAAATCGCGCGCGGCGAAAAAGAGTGCACTTTCGGCCGTTAGCCAGCAAAGGAACCTTATTTCGCAGATTGTGGACTACATATGTAATCAGCATGCCAGATAAGCTCCATACCCAAAGTTCTGGGTGAATTCGAAGCGTTTGAATTCTGTCGCTTGAGAGGGACTTTTGTGCCTTTATGAAAGAGGAGCAAGAACTCAGTTTCAAATAGTATCTAAAAGTATCTATGTTGTACACTGTTCTCGTCACTGTTGAAACTATGGTTTATCGTTTTGAAATCGGCAAAGAAAAGTTGCGACGTCGCACGCGTCGTTCGCGTTGCGGCACCTCGTTGCGATTGTCGTTCGATTTGTCCTTATA
Organism: Cylicocyclus nassatus; assembly: GCA_958299035.1. Taxonomy (NCBI): domain Eukaryota; kingdom Metazoa; phylum Nematoda; class Chromadorea; order Rhabditida; family Strongylidae; genus Cylicocyclus; species Cylicocyclus nassatus. The sequence goes on from CATQJL010000112.1 coordinate 12,238,854, forward strand.
TCTGGTAAACAAATATCGGCGGCACAGCTCTACAGAGTCATTTAAAAAGTAAGAGCTTAGACCTTTAACTCAATAACTTCGGACTTAAAATAAACCTCCTGCAATCGTCAGAAAGAACTTTCAAAGCAGCGTGCTGCACCGTGTGCAGCACCGGTCCGAAACGTGTTAATGCGCAGAATCTCTCCTTTCAAAAAAGATTGACAATGCATTTCAGTTTATAACGACTTATTTTTCCGAAGGCGGTCAAAACTTCTCTGCCAATCTAACATGGAATAACTTCAGACGAAATTGGTAAGAGGGGCGTCATCATCGGTACCTTATTTTATAATACATATTAGGTCGTTCCAAAAGTTTTTTCCGTTTTTTCAACCTATCATAAAAACACGTGGAACAAAGATAGGGAAACGCTTCAGGCACTTCCCGACGCGGCTTTTCATCCTCTTTTCAACTGTCATTGTGCCACTTGCTTTTGTGGTCAGTGAGATAATCGCCGAAATTTCGAATCCATGGTTTTTACAGTCCGACTTTTTCGATTTTTCACAATCTTCATTTTCAACTCTTCGAAAAAGCTTTGATAACAGTCGGATAGAGTAAACAAATGCAATGCAATGCAGTTTTTTGGCAATCTCAAGTGGCTTCTCAGTATTTTTTGAGATAACTTTTCCAAAAGTCTTCATTTTTTCGCAATCACAAAAACACACAAATGCTCCGAATATCAACAAATCTTCGGATTTCGAAACTTTCAGAAGTCGTTTATGATTGTCCACTATTTTTACAAAGTACCTGAGCGTTTACCGCTTCGGAATATAAGATTTTGCATTTCACGTGTACAACTTAGACTGGTTCAAAATCAAGAATTATGGAAATTTTATCGCCGAAGACCCCACAAGTTGGAAAGAAAAACACTCCTTAGAAAGAAGAGGAAAAGCTGCATCGAATACACCTTAGTTGCGCGCCGTTTTATGTTCTATGGCTCTTGGCATCCCCTAAAGTGGAATTTGATAGCATAATAATTCTAAAAAAATTTTAAGGCTAGCTAGAGATGCCGAAAAATTGACATGGTAAAAACCATGGGTTCGAAATTTCAGCGATTATCTCATTGATCACAAGAGCAAATGGCAAATGGATACGACATTTGGAAAGAGAAAGAAAAGCTGCGTCGAATAATGCCTAGAGCGTTTCCCTATCTTTGTTCCACGTGTTTTTATGATAGGTTGAAAAAACGGAAAAAACTTTTGAAACGATCTAATAAAAATTGAGGTAGTTATAGATGAGTTATAAAATTGTGCATTAACTTGTTTTTTTTGTGATTGATCAATTTATATTTCAGAATTCTTCAAAAATTTGAATTAGTTTAAATAAATGTTGCGGGGCGTGATTGACGCCATGCTACCTTTCACAAGGACTTTGAATCTAAACGATTTGTATCTCACAAGGAGAGGATACTTAGTCGAAAGCACCAATTCAGATGAGGCATACATCATCGTAACCTGCTCGGAGTGCTGATTTCAAATCTTGCAATCAGCTGCGGAGCGCCTTTGGGCAACGAGTTATGGTTGTTTTTGTGGAGAAAATTTGAGGTTGAGGGAAGAAAAAAATTATACACAGAAGTCTCCAGTTGGGCTCGATTGGGGGAGTGATGTCTGTCAGATTACTCTGCGCAAAGAAAAATGTCTGTCTGCTATACCCACGCTTGAAAGGAGTCTATTTGCGAAATATACATGTTGTAACAATCAATTTTATCCTCTCTACCCATTCAATTTTTGGCTCTTGAAACGGTCATAGCTCCTCGCTCAGAAGCGTTCCGCAGGTAAGGAGGACAGATTTGAAATCAGCGCTCGAGCAGGTCACTATGATATATGTCTCATCTGGGTTGGTGCTTTCGACTAAGTATTCTCTCCTTGTCAGAAACTTATCTCTTTCTGGCACATGGCTAACGCCACCCCCTTTAATTCAAAACAAATCGACGCTCCTACCCTTCCCACCCCCTCCCCCCCTCAAAAAAAAATTCTCGGACCACCACTGGTTACACTGCTGAGTTAAAAGAAGATTATGTGTGACCATCATGAAAGCAGGGTACTAGTATAAATGGTCACAACAACCGAGTTCCGACATGGCTTATCGGCAGGGGACGAGCAAAGGGAATGCCATCCTCTACTCTTTCTTTATGAGTGCTCAATGCTCAACTTCATATGTAAAACAGTCTCAGCCTGCAAACCTTGAATCTGGTGTATTCATTGAACCAAGACGACGATGCTTTGGAAGATCCTGGAGTTCGATCTCCCATCATTTCGACTCTGAGTGTAACATCCTTGTCTTTAGCTGTCAGCTGATGCAACAATTCGCTTCCTAACCAAAAGTTGGAATTCTGAAACTACTTGCTGCACTTCAATTTGTACGGAAAGTTTGAATAATTACATCGGTCAACCGCTCTGTGTTGAAGCCATCTTTGTAGTCGTCCCATGTTCTATCCCAAAATGATTCGTCCCCGATCATACGACTGGAATCGGGCAAGCAGTCATTTGGTTTTTTCATTCAAAACTTAGATTATGCAAAGATGATCAGAGTAACTCGTCTCTGTTGTTTTTGCATTCTATAAAAGATTTGCAAAGATGATCGATAACTCGTTTTTGTAGTTTTTGCATTTTATAAACAACCGATTAAGGCTACATTGTGTGATTGTGCAAGTCTAAAGAGGGCTATAAAAGGCAAGAGAAGGGAGATCTGAGAAGCGAATGCAGTTTTCCGGTTTCCCGTACTTCTCATACAGACTTCACAACTCAAAAAGTCGTAAATGTAGCTTTCGGTTGAACATATCCAGAAAGCCCACGAAGCCCTCAAATAAGTTCGAGCGCTTTCTTGAAAGGATCACTTTTGGAAAACTGTCCATCCACCGCCATTATCCATGCTGCAATAAACATCGTGCGAAGTTCCATTAAGCGATATCTTGTATGCTCCGTTGCTAAAAACTTGAACCTTGATTGCTATATTTAGAAATGAAAATATATGCCAACTCTTTGTAACCCGCTTTGTACCAGTCAGCACAGTCTGTCATCTCCTGAGGTATTTCACAGGCAAAACAATACGTCGAACTGCTGACGTAGGTTCTCCAAAATCCTTAGTAATTGTTCATTTTTTTGCCGAATCATATTCTTGACTGATAACAGCGCACCTGTATTGATTTCCAAATAGATGTAATACGTGTAACTATTACCATTCGGTTCACCTGAATTGGAGTCATTACAAAAGCAGATAAATAGAGTGAGTTCAACTGTGTAAAGTTGTAGCAAATACATAATACCCTTTTCAACGTTCTATTGAGTTCTGCCACTTAAGCAATAGGAAAAATCATGAATGCAAAATGGTACCGTTTGCCCAGAAAGAGTAGTCAAAAGGTGTCCCATCACTCCAGGAAACGCTGTAGTTATATGTTAAGCCGCCAGTCCAGATGTTAGAGCAGTAATTGGACACGTTAAGGCCAAGCTCTGAAAATTTAGTTTGTAAACAAAGGTAAACCTGGTACGTGAAAGCTATGAACATACATCTCGCTGGCGCTACAGTCCCTAACTATCTACATGCTTTTAGGTCACAACATGCGGAACAAGTTGATCAAGTATAATCCTTCTCCTTAATTTTCTCTCACAAAAAGCTGGATCTATATGAACTCCCCTTGAGTTGTGAAGACTCGCTCGGAGAGCGGCAAAAGCCCGTTTCATGCCTTTTTGCTGCCACCCCATGATAAGCGATAAGCGACGTGCACGGAGGACGTAGGTAACGACGGAGGCATATGCCCGGCGCAACGCCGCGGCAACTCGGCCGGCGCAACGAGGCAGCACCAGCGTGCCCGTCATGCAGGCAGTCGGGAACTAGTGGGTTTCGATAGGAGATGCAAAGAGGTCGTGTTGTTGTGCCACCACCCCGGACGTACTCGACCGCTAGTCGTGCCGACACACGACTAGCGGTCGAGTACGTCCGGGGTGGTGGTGCAGCCCGCTGTCCGTAAATGCATGCAAAGAATCAGAATGCACGTCAAATGCAATCAATATGAACAGCTGATAGCGCACAGTCGCAAGACGCACAGCTAAGAATCTTTTTCCCTGTTATTATTTCTTCTGTTGCTTGCTTTGGAACCTAGACAAGATAAGCCGTTTTTGATTAGCATGCATTCTCATATAAGCATGCAATCTCAAGGTATGAAAATTTCTATATTTCCAACATATCTTCAATAGTTTGTTTGCACGCTAGTTTGCGCCCAAAAGCCTTTAAACTTAAAAAAACTTGGCATGCATGTGTTTCTTCATATCGCTTTGCAAAAGATTCGCTGTACAGTCGAGTAGATTTCCTGCTTAATATAGTGTCCCTGCAGACGCGACAACGCTGGGGCGTCAATAAATGCCTTGCGACGAGTCCCCGAACTAGTGTTTTCCATTGTTTTCTTTGCTTATTTCATGCTTTTTAGTTGATTCGTTGCTGATAAAGAGAAAAAAGATAAGTTAAAGAGTAGTTTCTGTTTTCTGAGAAGTTCTATCATCGTATATTCACAGATATTCACGTGGAAGCATTTCGCGTCAGCTTCTTGTCTATTTTTTTGTCACTTCATGCCTCTTTCTTCTTGTGAGGTACTTCTTTTAACGCTAGTGAGTTTTTACGATTGACTTATTGTCTTTATCATATGAAGTACTTGATTAAAATGCTATTTCTTCTGGATGAAAGCCGAAGTTGCTGCAAGACAAGCCAACTGGCGTTCAAAGAAACGCCTCACAAGAAGGAGGAGGTTTGAAAGAAGAAGTGACAGAAGAAAAGGAAATGACAGAAAAAAATAGACAAGAAGCTGACGCGAAATGCTTCCACGTGAATATCTGTGAATATGCGATGATAGAACATCTCAGAAAACAGAAACTACTCTTTAACTTACCCTTTTTCTCTTTATCAGCAAAGAATCAACTAAAAAGCATGAAATAAGCAAAGAAAACAATGGAAAACACTAGTTCGGGGACTCGCAAGGCATTTATTGACGCCTCAGCGTTGTCGCGTCTGCAGGGACACTATATCAAGCAGGAAATCTACTCGACTGTACCTGTACTTGTGCTCCAGACGTCTAGCTCAGTAGATGACACAGGCACTGCGCTATCCGCAGTACATCCCGAACCCAGTGCTTACGATTACAAAGGGAAAGCTGTATGTAATCCCACAGGAAAGGCTCGAGGGTGCAATGAGGCTGCTTACTAATTTCAATAGATTAGCTTGAGGGCATATCCATTCACCTCATCTTACTCTTGCTCAGATTTCCGACAGAAACATTGTCGGTAGCGCATTGGCTGTGAGCTGTTATCGCTCATTGCGAGTTCGGCTGCTGGCGGCCAATTGTCGTGCCCAAGTTGTGAATTGTTTTGGGCGGTCACGACCGCGCCTTTTTTACAATGTGACGACTTGGAAAGTTTTCAGGGGTAAAAACGAGAGACTTCGAATTTTTTGATGTCAAGTGAAGTAACACTCATGTACTCAACTCCGACCTTCACGAAGAAACAATTTAGAGGCAGACATAACCTGCCGAAACGAACCTAAAAAATCTCCCTATTTGGAGAGATAGAAATTGATAAACGAACATAAAAAGTTTCCACAAAGGGTGGAGGCACAGTTGTTGGGCGGCCATTGTACGATTTGACTGCACGTTCAGAGTAACTCGCGCTTGAAAGTAGAAATAATGTTCATATTTAGCCTTTCACCTACGTATGCACTCCAAACATGTGGAACTACTGAGTTTCTGGAATTTTTCAGGAGGGTAATAAAACTCATGTTACATCTAATATCATAACTTATAACGAAGTTTCAAGAGAAGATGCAAGTTGCACTGGCTACTTGAAAAACAAATGCCTATCTCAAGACGCGTCCTCGAAATCGACATACTTGATACCATTTCATATGCGCGCATCTAGGGCGATTGACGCATATACTGATGTGTGTGTGTTGTGTGTGTGTGTCTGTCTGTCTGTCTGTCTGTCTGTCTGTCTGTCTGTCTGTCTGTCTGTCTGTAACAAAACTCATAGGGCGATTCAGTCAAAGTCCTGAGCCTAAATTTTGCATAGTTCGTGCTATAAGCATAGGAATTACCATGCAAAAGCAGAGCGCATTTGTTTGCTGGATCCCTCAGAAACCCCGCATTAGACGAATCCTTATCTTCTGGGTCCGTAAAACCACTTTGCAGAGTTGTGGATGTATACGGCAGCTAATGTGCAAGCCATGGACTTTAGTCCAAAAAACCGATCAAAACTCTACTACTTTACGAAACGACAAAAAGATTCGGTTGCGTATGTGGTTAATTTGCCAAGGTTTCACCTAAGCGTTTGAAAAATTTTTTGCATAGGTATGTAGGTCACGGTGATTACCTTCTTTATGGCGATTACGATGCCAAAAAAAGTTCAAAAATTTGTTCAAACTTGCTTTGTTCTTCTGCGTAAAGTTTCATTCACGCGGTCACCGATCTCACATGAAAAAGCATTTTATGGAATAGACGTTTACATTTCATTTGTGATAGTCGGCATAGCGCTGTGAGACTCAATGCCATCATTAGGTGAGGGAGTAAGACATGTAGAGTGGGACTAGTGCGAGCCTCTGCGAAGCAAGAAGTTTTTCACCCAAACCATTTTCTTGCACGTAAGTGATGGGCCTGCCAGGCACGCTTGCACTATTTTAATTACGAGCCCCTCAGGATATCGAGACATTGCTTCGTTCCGTCTTAGTTTTATTTTCTAAATTCAGCAAGGATATGTCAAGAAGTTTTGAAATATCTCAGATCATCAAGGTCAACTAAAGCTGTCCCAATGCCGGAAAACTTCACAGTAGACCCAGGAAGCAATGGTGTCAAACATTAGAGAAAAACATCTTTATTATTAAGAAAATAACTTCAAATTTTTGACACATATTATACCACTTATTTATAAATTTTTATTTATATTAATATCATATTATTTCGTATTATTTTTCAATAGCTCTTTTATAATAACTGAAAACCCGTAAATAAATCGGAATATTTTGATCCCTATTGAGCATTAGAGGTGCTGAATCTTGACTTTGCAACAAACATATCTCACTACTAAAAAAGCAACCTCGAAAATTGAATTCGTCATTTGGTCTTGTTTGGAGCAAGTTCGCTAATAAACTACGAAATTTTCTTTGAATTCCCAGTTTCAGCATCTGAAGAGACGCTGGATAAGGGCGCGGGACTTGCAATGTCTTGGTGTCCTGAGGAGCTCGTAATTACTGTTAGTCCGAATGTGCCTGGCAGGCACAACACTTAGATGCGAGGATATGACTCGGGTGAGGAACTTCCGCCCCAAGTGATGCACTGGTGAGGAAATGATTTAATGATGAATGTCAAGTCAGTTTCTTAGAGGCGCGTAAAGAATCGATAAAGCAAGAAGGGCCCTATGAATCAAGGCGAAAATATCCTATTTTTTCGCCAAGGTCAAGACATATGCAAGCAAAGTTTCAGCTAAAAAGAAGTACGCATAAGGCCGCTCATTTTATATGAGTTATACATCCCTTGCACGCACCCTCAAATTCTTTGCTTTACTTATATAGAGGCTGTTAATAACACTGTAACAGCCATTCCTTTTAGTAAGTTATGCTACGTTCTCTCTTCTTTGAGCCTAGGCATTCGGAATAATGTTACTAGTTGTCATACGATATTATGCCCGTGCCAGGTTTGTACGGTGGAATTCTTTATTGGCCTTACGTTTCGACAAAATCGTCTTCGTCGGAGTCCTGAAAGTGGATTACAGTGTTATCTGTGGGACCAGACCGTCAAACGCTTCCCCGCACTGCCGAGTCTAGACCACGCGCACTTAACGTACTGGGGCATGTTGATGAGAAGACGAACCTTTATCCACCGTGGTGTTAGTGAGAGTCAGTAGAGCCAGTACTTGGTTCGCACCGAAGAGACAGAATACACTGAATCTTGTCCTATGATCGGCGCTTATATATATGCAGACTATCGCTCACGTCGCTAGGATGGGCAAGAGTTCGGCTGTTATTGATACGCATTCATTTTTATTGTTCATGTTAGGATTTCGAAGGGAAATCCATGCTGCTTCAACGGTTTTCCTCACTGTAATCTCTGCCTCGTATGACAAAATAGTGCACTCAACGTCAAACTCACTGCCGTTGTGCGTTTCTATTCTGTGTTTTCCCAACGGTAACATTAGATTTGCTCGTCTTTTTGCCGCTAGATGATCCTTAAGTCCAACATTCAGCAATCTACCCGTCTCTCGACATATGTCGCCTTGCAGTTCAAGCATTCCAACTCATACACTACTCCTGCCTTCGCGTAATCACCTACTTTTCCGTATGGGCAGACAATACCTTGCTCTGACAATCATTCTGCGTCATAGAGCCTGTTCCTTACCAACTGCTTCTTGATGTTCCCATTCGTAATCACAAGCATAACATCATTTTGTAGTTGTGCTCGTCTTACACATTGTTTAATAGCTGCACTGAATTTTTGGGAAATGAAAGGCACTTTGTTATTAACCTGAGCGTGGCTACTGTCGCTTACTTGGAAGCGCAGCTTAAAGTTGTGGCAAGTAACCATTGCTATGCGCAATTTGTGCAGCCAGTCTTACGGACTCGAGTCCTTCTTGCTCACCTGTGCATACACTTACAGCAGTTCGATACATATTGCGCACAACGGTTCGTTTCACTGTGAAGGGGTGCGCTGAGTTGGCATGTAGCAGAATATTCTATGAACTTTCCTTTCGGTACCATTTTATGCGAACGGTATCACCGATAGAGGTTTATTTGGTAATACCATTTGCTGGGTTAAAAAGGAAAGCCATCCGTTGTTCGGGGCATCTCTTGTAAGCGTTATGTACCGCAACTGCTGGTTTAAGATTCTTGAGCATTCGTTCATTTCGGACTACGTCGATGTTATAACGCAGCAGTCATCGATGTAACGGCGGTACATCAACGGCAAGCGCGCAAAAACTGGTCCCTTGATCTTGCTCATGAAACAAATCGCGAGGGTTGGGGCCAGACGTTGTCCCATGGCCAATTTTTCGTATCTGTGAGTAATAACTCCCAGACTACTTGGATATATCACATATCAAACAACCTTCGATGAGGACCAGTATACTGCTTTGCTCAAACCAAAGTGACCATGTTCGAATAGTGAGTGTCCAGCAACTCAGATAAGACCTGCAGTACGTCATCGTTTTGAACGTTAGTATTTAAAGACGTACCGCGAAAGACTCGACTACACTATTCCGGTCAATATTCATATCGCGCGACTGCTTCATGAACTTTATGAATTGGACAGATTGGATTGTCTAATTTTAGCGAATCTTTCCTCCAGTCCTGCAGACTTCACCACGTTAACCCAAACATCGTTTAGCTTTCTGCACTGTGTCTGGTAATCTTTCTTGTCACTTTTGGTTTGAGCAAAACATGCATGCTGGTCCTCATCGAAGAATGTTTGAAATGTGATATATTCAAGTAGTCTGGGAGTTATTACTCACAGATAAGAAAAACTGGCCATGGGACAACCTTTGGCCCCAACCCCTGCAATTTGTTTCATGAGCAAAATCAAGGAACCAGTTTTTGCGCGCTTGCCGTTGATGTATCGCCGTTACATCGATGACTGCTGCGTTATAACATCGCGTAGTCCGAAATGAAGGAATGCCCAAGAATCTTAAACCAGCAGTCGCGGTACGTAGCGCTTACAAGAGATGCCTCGAACAACGGATGGCTTTCCTTTTTAAATCCCCACGAATGGTATTACCAGATAAATCTCTATCGGTGATACCGTTCGCATAAAATGGTACCGAAAGGAAAATTTATGGAATATCTGCTACGTGCCAACTCAGCGCACCACATCACAGTGAAACGAACCGTTGTGCGCAATATATCGAACTGCTGTAAGTGTATGCACAGGTGAGCAAGAACGACTCGAGTCCGTAAGACTGGCTGCACAAATTGCGCATAGCAATGGTTACTTGCCACAACTTCAAGCTGCACTCCCAAGTAAGCGAACAGTAGCCACGCTCAGGTTAATAACAAAGTGCCTTTCATTTCCCAAAAATTCAGTGCAGCTATTAAACAATGTATAAGACGAGCACAACTACAAAATGATGTTATGCTTGTGATTACGAATGGGAACATCAAGAAGCAGTTGGTAAGGAACAGGCTCTATGACGCAGAATGATTGTCAGAGCAAGGTATTGTCTGCCCATACGGAAAAGTAGGTGATTACGCGAAGGCAGGAGTAGTGTATGAGTTGGAATGCTTGAACTGCAAGGCGACATATGTCGAGAGACGGGTAGATTGCTGAATGTTGGACTTAAGGATCATCTAGCGGCAAAAAGACGAGCAAATCTAATGTTACCGTTGGGAAAACACAGAATAGAAACGCACAACGGCAGTGAGTTTGACGTTGAGTGCACTATTTTGTCATACGAGGCAGAGATTACAGTGAGGAAAACCGTTGAAGCAGCATGGATTTCCCTTCGAAATCCTAACATGAACAATAGGGCCCGTATGCACGTACATCCCCGCTGGGGAGGGGAGGGGATCTGAGAGGGGATACGTTATAACTCGCTACTCTACGTATCTTTCTTCTTCTTTCTCTATCTTGCTTATGAAGTTTTTCATACACTCATACCTGCGCATAAGGGATGCGGTTCCTTCCATACAAGAATGGTTTTTTGCCATTTTGTGCGATCCCCTGCGGATCCCCAGGGGATCCCCAGGGGATTAGCGCTCATTTTCGAAGTGATATATCTTCCTGAGAAGTCAATGAAGACGCCGCAAAATTGTACTCAGGATATAATACGGCACTGCTAAGCGTGTTTTCAACAGGGGAAATGGAATCTGAAGATTATGAATTTTTCGATGATCCCTAGCTTTCGAGCCAGGGATTAGCGAAGATTTCGACATCCTGAGATTTCATTTATTTTTACTATAAACATCTTCAGCAATGCCGTAGTATATCCACAGTACAATTTTACAGCGTTTTCATTGAGTTTTCAGGAAGATAAATGGCACTGAAATTGAGAAGTGATCCCCTGGAGATCCCCAGGGGATCTCCAGGGGATCACACAAAATAGTAAAAATCTAATCAATTATGCCAGTAAACTGGCATCAGTTATGCGCATATATTAGCGTATGAGAAACTTCATAAACAAGATAGAAAAGGAAGAAGAAAGATACCTTGAGTAGCGAGATATGACGCATCCCCTCTCAGATCCCCTCCCCTCCCCAGCGGGGATGTACGTGCATACGGGCATAAAAATGAATGCGTATCAATAACAGCCAAACTCTTGCCCATCCTAGCGATTTGTGAGCGATAGTCTGCATATATGTAAGGGTTGATCATAGGACAAGATTCAGTGTATTCTGTCTCTCCGGTGCGAACCAAGTACTGACTCTACTGACTCTCACTAACACCACGGTGGATAAAGGTTCGTCTTCTCATCAACATGCCCAGTACCTTAAGTGCGCGTGGTCTAGACTCGGCAGTGCGGGGAGGCGTTTGGCGGTCTGATCCCACAGATAACACTGTAATCCACTTTAAGGACTCCGACGAAGACGTTTTGTCGAAACGTAAGGCCAATAAAGAATTCCACCGTACAAACCTGGCACGGGCATAATATCATATGACAACTGCTAGCCATTCTTTTTGTTGAACGAAGTGCAAACTTGCCTTGTAGAAAGGTATTGTCAAATTGGTTATGTATGGAAACGAGATGTCCTCCACGAGCAACACACCACGCTTCTGCACTAGGCCAATCCCTAAGCGAATAATCATCGGAGGATTATTGAGCAATGTGAAACGCCGGATTTGATCTTTTATGATAGAATGACATAATTCGCTGTTACAGTCAAAGTAAACATCTGGGGGAGAGGGCTGGATGCCAAAGCGAAATTCAGGTTGAATATTTTCAGGCAACATTTGAGTTGTCTCTGTGTAATCCAGGGCTCGGCACAGCCGCACCGGATCAAACTGGATATCATCCTTGGGACAAAAGCGAAGGTGATATTGTTTTTATGGCCGAAAGACACAAAATTTGCGACGTTTTTCAACCGACGTTTCTTTCTTAGGGTTTTTCACGTTTAGGGTTCAAGGTGTCAAGGGGGACTTCATACGAAATTTTCAAGATCAAAGGGGACTTCGTTTTGAATTTTTCTAGTTACAGCTCATGCCGAGCCTTGGTGTCAACACAATTCCTTTTGTGATAAATTCTGCACTCCAGCAATTGTTTGCAGAGATGCTCTCACACATAATGTAGCAGGTGGAAACGATTTAAGAAGCATATCTGAGTTTTTAAGTCATTAACTTACCAGAATCACACCGGCACAAAGCGGTCTGACATTGCCTTGCTCACCCACTGATGACAGAAGAGAGGATGCAGTCCCATTGTAGATTTGGTCATATAGTGGGAAATAGTCACTAGGCGGAATGATAGGGGGATTAGACCGTTAGTGGTAGAAAGTATCATTCTTCCCATTCACCTTAGGTACTTACTTACTTAGATACTTAGATAGCCCGTCCACGTGACGAGCGGGCCCCAGCACAGATGTCATTGATCGGACACCCTCGCTTCGGACATCCACGACCTTCTTGGTCGTCGTCGGTGGCTGCGTCCTCAAATTCCAGGGGCGAAAGTCGTATCCAGCTGACTTCTCAGCTGGTCCATCCGTTCCACGAACTCGTCTGCCCATCTCGTTGGTGGTCTTCCTCGAGGACGTTTGGCTTCGCGAGGATCCACTCAGATGTTCTTAGTGTCCATCCATCGTCCGTTCTTCTCATTATGTGACCGGCCCATCGGTGTTTCGCTTTCGCAACGTATTCTGCTGGGTCACGAAGACGGGACATTCTTCTCATATCCGTCCTGCGAAGTCCTACTAGATGTTGCTTGTGTCGGGTCATCTTCAGAAGACTGCGCTCGAGCGCTCTGTGGGTGGTCCTTAAAGCTTTCGACGTAACTACGGTGTCGGCCCAAGTCTCAGCTGCGTAGTAGAGCGCTGGGAGAACGGTTGAGTCGAACAGGTGAGCACGAAGCTCCGGGTCCGCCAGTTGGTCGGTGGCTTCCTTCAGAGACCCGAAGGCGGCCTAGGCTGCTCTTCTTCTCCTGTTAAGTTCTTCCCTCAAGTCGTTCTCCATGTTCATCGAACGTCCGAGATACACGTAAGAAGACGTCTCCATGATAGGGGTGGCCTTCCAATTCCATTTCTGCATCTTCGCAAAGGGCGTTCTTCATGAACTGAGTCTTCTTCCGATTTATTCAAAATCCGATTTTCTTCCCTACTTCGTTTACTTCCTTCAACATCGCCTCTGCTTCAGGATACTGCTTGAGAAAAGGACGATGTCATCCGCAAAACGAAGGTTGGATAGGAATCTCCCATCAACTCGTATGCCTCTCTCTTCCCAGTCTAGTGACTTCATCACCCACTGCAAGCCCGCGGTGAACAGCTTCGACGTAATAGTGTCGCCTTGTCGAACCCCCTTCCTAACTGGAATGGTTAGGGGGCGATAGAATAGCTGCATCGTTGTTGTACAGTCCTTGTAGCAGTCGGCTAATATCCTCACGTAAGCTGGTTCCACTCCTTGATCGACTAGCGCAGACAGGATGGCGTTGGTTTCGACGCTGTCAAAGGCTTTCTCGTATCGACGAAGGTCAGGACGAGAGGCAGTCGGTACTCCCGGCAACTTTTATGACCCTCGAAACCGTCTGGATGTGGTCCATGCAGCTGAATCCTTTGCGAAATCCAGCTTGTTCTTGGGGTTGGGCTTCATCCAGTGTCCCAGATATGCGTGCGAGGATAATCTTCGTGAAGAGCTTGTACAGCACACTCAGCAGGCATATTGGGCGGTGATTTCGAAAATCTTCCCGTTCACCTTTTTTTAAAAAGAAGGACGGTTCTTGACGTTCTCCACTGGTCGGGGATTTTCTCCTTCTGAAGGTAAGAAGTCAAATGCGACGCTAGAATCTCGTGTAGACGGTGTCCTCCGGCTCGCAGAAGTTCGACGGAAAGATGATCTGGTCCTGGAGCCGTGGACGTCTTCATGAATTGTATCGCGATACGCACTTCAGCAGGTATTATAGAATTCGTGGTGGTACTTCTCCAGTGGGAACAACGGGCATCTGCACGGGTGTTGATGAGCGGAAGAGGTTGGTGTAAAAGTTTTTCGCGATAGATTCCATCTTGTACCGGGAAGAAGTGGAGTCCTGTCTTCGTTCAGTAGTGCAGCCAGCGGTACGTGATATTCGCAGAGGTCCCTTCGGCACTTCTTGAGACTTCGTCTTCTCTCGGCTGCTTCCAGTATCTTGGCTTGCCTGTACTTCCTGAGATCCTCCTGCAAAGCTGTTCTGCAACTGGCATTAGCTATCAGTCGCTCGAGATGGGGTGCATTCGGATCTTGCCTCAGAAATCTTCTTCTTTCGAGCATTTCCTTGGTGGTCCTCGAAATACGTTCAAGTTCTTCTCAGAGGTCACTGAGGCACATTCTCCGCAGGCTCGCAATCCTTTCAGAAGCCGGTCGTAGTCGTGCGTTGGGTCCTCCTCGGTGGGCCAGTCACATCTTGATATGAGCTCCTCCAGCCTGTTACCGTCATAAACGACTTCCTTCCTTTTCGCGACACCGTGACAGACTTTCTTTTCCAGCCTTCGGCTAAGTCGTATCTTGGTTCGAAGGAGCGGCGATCGGAGCCACTGCAGAAGGATGGAACTACTGAGACATCGAGCAAGCTCCACCTTCGTTTGGTGAGAATGTGGTCGATCTCCGCGTGAGTCGTTCCGTTGGGCAATTTCCATGTCCACCGGCGATGTTCTTTCTTCATTGAGATAGAATTTTCCATGGAAGAGTCGTGCGGCGGAGAGAAGCCCAGCGAGACGGTTGCCGTTTTCGTTCCGGAGCCCATATCCAAACTTCCCGATCCTATATTCCTTTTCCAGTGGCATCCCGATTTTCGCGTTGAAGTCGCCCACAACAAACTTGTAGAAGGACTTTTTGTTGCGGACGACCTCCTCCACGTCTTCGTAGAAAGCATCTAGTTCTGAGTCGTCAGCTGCTGATGTTGAAGTGTAGCAGTTGATGATGCTGATGGTCTTCTGACGTGGAGGGCGTAGTCGTAGGATGGCTAGTCGGGGTGATAGGATCTCGTGCGAATCGACAAGATGGACGATAGATGGGTGGACGACAAAACCAACGCCTCCCACGTTTGTGATGGGACCTTCTCACCACGAATGATGAGCGTCCCATCATTCATCTGTCGCACGTCCTTCTTCCTGAACTTCGTTTCCTGCAGAGCGATGATGTGGTACTTGATGTGCTCTGCAGCGTCGAGAAGAGCGTGGACGTCGGCGTTTGTGGAGACTGTCCTGGTTGTAGGTGCAGAGCATGAGGCAGTCTCCGTGGCGTGTCGTCCGGGCAGACGTGTCGTTTTTGTCCGATCCAAAAGGCGCCCTGAGGACCCTGACATCAGTCTTGCTACCACCCGGCGCCGTAGGCGGGATTCAGTGGCAAACTGAGGGGGGGGGCGGGGAAGGGGGGGGGGGGCGCCTCTCCCCGAGAATGGGTCGCGAAATTTTTGGAAGTTACTTAAATGTGTTATAAAACTGTGAAGATGACTTGCTTTTACTTGTAATTCATTAAAATAATTTTTAAAAACTTTTAAAAATTCAGTTTAGCTTTGTAAAAAAATTTTTTTCGGGGGCGTGACTGCCGCCACGCCCCTTTTTTCTGAAATTTTGGGGTCAGGAGCCTATTCTGGGAAACACCTCAAAAAATTTTTCAGAGTGCATGGCTGACGCCACGCACCTTCATTAAAAAATTTTTTGTCGCCCCCCCCCCCCGAGCCGAAATCCTGGGTACGCCACTGGTGGGATCCGATGTGCAGGGTTTCTTTCTATTCTTCTAACTGGTAGAGTAATGAAATTTTCCCCTACAAGAGCAGACTTACTAGGCCAACTCTTGATTTCCACGGGGCAATCGCTGACCCCGGGCTTGTAGCGGGGAGAACCGCCTAGCGACCTGAAAATCAGACGGCGGTGGATCTGGCCTGGCCGGCTCTTAGCTAGGCATCCGGCCGAAATCGGAAACGTCAAACTCCTTCACAGCTTGGGAGGCCCTGCCAGAGTATACACTCGGCTGTGCATCGCAGTTCGACACCCATTGTCACCTCCACGCCACGATGAGGCGGCCGACCATTGTGGAGGTTTACCTTAGGTACACTTGATAAAATGAGCGAACCTTCCAATGGTTTGCGAGCAGACATCTTGTTTTCCGCAGTCAAGATCGTGCGTTTAAGAACAAATTCATTACCGTCACCTTATATATAAAGCTGAATGTCTGTCTGTACGTCTGTATGTACGTTTCGAATAGAAAATTCCAATTCTAAACCAACCCGGACCAAACTTTGCACACATGCATTTCCTGGCTGGGCGGGTGCCGCAGGCTACTTTTTGTTTTCGATCGATATCGACTTTGTCGACTTATTGCAAACTTTGAACTACGAGCTGGGGGTTGGCACAAGTGGATAAGTAATGCTGATTACGACTATAGTAACCCTATGTAAGATTACCCTGATTTTACGAGTATAAGACGCGGGAAAATTTTTTTCTAAAATCGAACGGCACAGACAAGCCAAAGCAGTTCGCGACTAAAAAACCGTGCACTATATGCTGCATACTGCCTGAGAGTATTATGCGGCATAAGTCTCGTTTTCCGAAGTAAAGCGGACGGCTGAGCGGCTCGTTTGAAAAATCGAAAAAGGTGCGTTCTATACTTGTGAACTTAGTGTACCTTCTATTCTTATCGAATTTTGCGAATTTTGTGCCAGGGGCTAAGAGCTAGCACAGCACGGTAAGGGGTGGAGGACTATACTTTGCCGAAAAGAGGTGCTCCCACTAAACATCAGCGCTAAAGCACGCAGCTCCAAGCATTACAGATTTGTACCAGCCGTGCGTGTCGGGTGGAGCCTATTGAAGACATAGTGTGGTCGCCTACCCGTGGGTAAGTCAGCATGCTTGTTACGAAAACGGGGGGCGCCAGGAACTGCATATAAGTGGGACAGGGACAGGGAGATGTTGAGTGTTATAGAATGGTAAATCCTATTATGTCATAATGACAGGCACCAAGCGGGCCGAGTATCCCAGCTAGTTCCAGATAAATCGAATGGTCAACGTCAAAGAAAAAATCTGACCATAAACTAACCAGGTGACCGTCTTCAGGTCCCTGAGAGAGGCTTTTTTGCTAAAACGTAGAGCCAAATAAGCTTCTAATCATACCCTGTATGGCACAGAAAGTCTTGAGATAACTTCCAGAAAAAGATGCCCATCTTATTAAGAGCAAAGTGAATATGATTTACGTCGATGTTCCTTTACGTTTATGGTAAATTGCAAGTAAAGCAATGACTTTGAACCATCCAATGACGAAAAATAAGCATTCATACCTGAGGCGAGAGCAAGTGCTTCAACCGCCTTTTATAGAGAAGCTTGGTTCTTGAAAACTTACATCCTTGTTGCCTCGACATGAATGCAACTCGCGTTTGAATCAACAACACTTCCATATGGACAACTGCTAGCAGTCGTTTCACAAAAGAGATAGAAAAGAACGAATACAAGTCGCAACAGCATAGCTTCTAATGCAGCTCACAGCGAATGATAAAATGCGCTCGTAGTCACTGAAAGGGGCACTTTATGCAAAGATCTTATCTAAGAAGTTATAAGCTGATAAGCGCTACAGGCTATATCGTGGGAAAATCGTATTGGTTCCTAATGCAGAGCATATCTGCAAAGAATACACAAATAAACTTGTTCATGTACCTTACTTCTTAATCATCGCGCCTACCGTCTTTACAAGAGAGCGGTTTCAGTGTCTGCTCACTGTTGAGGTTTGCAAAAGTCAGAGTCAAGAAAGAGCTGCATACCGATCACCTTCCTACACAGATTAATGACACATGCAACATACATCGAATGATTCAACATAGTAGGTGGAAAATATTCGAAAGTTTTTTGCTCGATCTACAAGACTTTCAAAAAAAACGCGCAAACGTTGAGCATAAAGGGTGAGAATTCTCTCTATGCAAGCACATCTAGTCAGAGGCTCTTTTGACAGCAGTGCTGAGAACTTTTTTTAGAAAAGCAAAACAATTAATGTTTTCAAAAAAGCAAATCAAATTATCATTTGTCGAGGAGGTCTTTGATTTGCTTATAGCCTTGAAGTGCATCGAGCAAATTTGAAATCTTTGTCTTCTTTATCTGCGAAGCACTTGAGTGAGGTACTATGAGCTCTGAAAGAATTAAACTCATGACGAGATCAAACTGACTGTAAGAACTTGTACGACTCGCAGATGGACTAGTGTCGAGGAAGAGTATAGCAGACAAATTCTTCTTGCAAGGATAAATCAACGGACATCACTGCTCCATTCAAGCTCAATGGAAACTCCAGTGATAAATTCCTGCTTCCACGCCTTCAAATTTTCGCCTCAAAAGCTCTCATAACTTCCTGCTTAATGAGCTTCGCAATTGGGAAAACAGTTTTGGAATCAGCGTTCAAACTCTTTCAGGATTATATGCATTCTAAAGAGGCCACTTTGATCAAGGATCCTTCTCTGTTTAGTGATTGCTTGCTAATGGGAGAACTTCAACGAGACCTTTCATGTTAGCAAAACATGCATTTTGAGCCCATCACATGTCCCTTTCTTCGCTAACAGGAACATCATCGCGTTTTTTGTTGCAGCCAGTTCCCTATGCAGGTGACTCTCTTGTTGCACCGATTCCTGCGAACACACACACACACACACACACACACACACACACACACACACACACACACACACACACACACACACACACACACACACACACACACACACACACACACACACACACACACACACACACACACACACACACACACACACACGCACACACACACACACACACAACTGCTGACTTCATTGTCGTAAATTACCGCTCCCTCGTCGTGGAATGAATGTGAATTTTACCGCTGCTGTTTACACGAAGGTTACAACTGGTATGATAGAACTTGATAAAAGATCTTTTTTCTTGTAAAATAAATCAATAGAAGATGATTCACTGCAAAAAGCAGCCTACGGGGGGGGGGGGAGGTGTTGCAAACATATGTTTGCAATGTTTGGCGCCGATCATTTTACACAAAGAAGTTCCTACAAAAAACACAAAACGCGATTAACAATTTACCGACACCCAGCTTTATATGTGTATAGATTGGGACCCTAATAAGCAATCTGCATCAAATGTCAGCTTAAAAGCGCAGTTATTTGGTATCCAGTACTTGAATTGAAAAAAGTAGCATATTAGAAACCCGCATCAGTGTTTCTGTACAGTTATCGCGATTTCATGCCACTTAAAGCCTCATTTTGGAATTCAAAGGGTTATAACTTATTCCAAAAGTCACCTCACAGCAAGAAAAGCAGATAATCAAAGTTTGAAGACGCGTCTTGAGAAATACATTATTTTTTTTTCAATTTATTGATGCGACTTAGTATCCTCTTCTTATAGTTCGTTCTAAGCTATATAACGGGTCGAAATATAAGCTTTGTTACTTTTCCTCCATCTTCCTTCGAAAAAACTCCACAAACTCCGGTATGTTCACATGTTCGGGCTACATGCATACTTAGGTGAAAGGCTAAGTATGAATATCAACTGCACTTTTAAGCACACGAATTACAATAGACATGCAGTCAATTTTGAATAACGGCGCACCAAACGATTTGCGTCATCAACCTTGGCAAAAAATTTTTCAATCGTCCAAAAAATGAAGGGCCTTGCAAAATGCTCGTTTATGTCAGTTTCAAGCTCTTCAAATGAGGAGATTGAAAAGTACGTTTCGGCGGCTCATGTCTGCCGAAACGAACTTTTCAATCTGATAATTAAAGCTTGGAGATGACTCATCAATAACTTTGGTCTTTCCACGTTCACCCCTGTGAACAATGTCTGCTTTCTGAGCATGATAGAACTTATCGCTTTTGTGCTGTATGGGCGGAGGTCATACAGATATCTTTACAGATCTATTTGATCACTAAACGTGTGCTGGTAGTATCAAGGCGCAAAGCAGGTGAACCAAGAACCAACCCAGAGGTGCGATAGGTGGAGCAGGGCCCCCCAAAAGTTAAGGTGGTTCCAACTACCACTGGCCGGCCAAAAGTGAAGGTGGTAGTGCCGGACACTCACTTCCCAAAAACAGGGGGGGGGGGGGGTAGGGTTAGCGTCGACCGAGCCTATCCTCCAGGTCGTTGCCGCCAGTGCGCGGAAAATAAGCGAAACAACTGCAAAAGAGATCATTGAAAGCATATTTATATGTATACAGTGGCATAAATATCTAAAATAAAGTGCTTACCAAATGGTGTATTTGTAAGGGTTGTTTCAGACTGCCGCACTGACTGCAGCAGACTGCAGCTGACTGCACTGACTGCAGCAGACTGCAGCTGACTGCACTGACTGCAGCAGACTGCAGCTGACTGCAGCTGACCGCACTGACCGCACTGACCGCACCGGTCGCAGCCTCTTCTCTCAAAAGAAAAAACAACCGCGATTATTAAAACAGCGTGATTTACGCATAAGAAGATCATAAGTTCAATCAGAATTCTTCTCAATCAAATTTTGGCGATAGTTTTCTTTGGTATGTTCGTATTTGTGCTAATTCCTCCTATCATTGCATATACCTGTTTTGTAACATTCTAAACCGTGTTGTCTTTTGCTTTTACGTATATATTGTTGTTGTTTGTTTGAACCAAAGCTATTTATCCTCTCCGCCTGCAGGCTGCAGCCGCTGCGGTCGTTGCGGTCAGTGCGGTCAGCTGCAGTCTGCTGCAGTCAGTGCAGTCAGCTGCAGTCTGCTGCAGTCTGCTGCGGTCAGTGCAGACTGCTGCAGTCAGTGCGGCAGTATGAAACAACCCTAAGTAAAACTCAGCTAGACTTTATAACGTATGCGAATAAAGTAGGCCGATCCAGGTAGTACCACCGAGAATCAGAATTTCGAATAAGAAAATAACGTAAAATCACGCAAAATTTCCACTGTTATGAATCTGATAGTTGAAGATGTCAGCGATTGCGACTTCATAGGTTTTGAAGCTAAGTGTTGTCCTACCAGATAGTGAAGGAAACAGCTCGATTTGAGTAGTGGCCGCCGAGAACGAAAATTTTAAAGAATTAAGCGATTTTAGGTCACTTACAGTTAGTGACAGCTGATGTTCAGACTCCTATAAATCTGGAATGTGAAGGTGTGCAATGTTGCGACTTCATAAGTTTTGTAGGGTAAGGTTCGCCTTATCAGAATATATCTTAGCCGTACCGATCCATAGAGACACCGCCGAGATTCAGGCTCTCAAAAAAACAGGTAAAAAATTGTTTTTTGAAATTCAACAGCTCATAACTTCTTCAGAATTGCATGAATCATGTTGCGACTTCATACGTTAGATTCTCCTCTTCAAGAGCTTTCAGAAGATATATAATACGTGGGGGTCCAATGATTTTTGCGGCTCTAACCCAGGGTGGATACTTTTTACCTCAAAGTCCCCGCGGCGGTCTCCAGCCAATACATTAACATGGGCGAGGTGGAGACTTTGGGGTGAAAAGTCTCCACCCTGGGTTAGAGCCGCAAAAATCATTGGACCCCCACATATTTTATATCATCTGAAAGCTCTTGAAGAGGAGAATCCAACATATTAAGTCGCAGCATGATTCATGCACTTCTTAAGAAGTTATGAGCTGTTAAACTTCAAAAAGCGGTTTTTTACTTGTTTCTTTGGGAGCCTGGATCTCGGCGGTGTCTTGATGGATCGCTACGGCTAAGACACATTCTGATAAGGCGAACTTTACTCCACAGAACCTATGAAGTTGCAACATTGCGCACCTTCACGTTCCAGATTTATAGGAGTCTGAACATTAGCTGTCATTAAGTGACCTAAAATCGCTTAATTTTTTAAGTTTCTCGTTCTCGGCGGCCACGGCTCAAATCAAACTGATTCTTTCACTGCCTGGTAGAACAACACTTACCCTTCAAAACCTATGAAGTCGCAACTGCGGAGGTCTTCAGCCAGCAGATTTGTAACAGTGGAATGATTTTTCACGACTTTTCATTATTTTATCATTCGAAATTCTGGTTCTCGGCGGTTACTGCCTTGATCGACCCACTGCATAGACATATGCTCTCATTACTTTCTTTTGCGATCCTTTTGCTCATTTTCCTTTTTTTAAGCTTCAGCAAAAAGTTTTTTTTTCAAACCCATAAGTGAAGGTGGTCACTCCGTACCAGCTCAAAAGTGAAGGTAGGCAGAGACTCGGCTCCGACTATCGCAACTCTGAACCAAACGTTCCTTCTCTTCTGCATATCTAAGGAAAACAAGCTAAGCTAATGAACTCTAATCTTTGTCTGATGATTTTGAAACAGTCGTCATTAATGATAGTTGTATAATGTGATCGCGGTGTTTTATCTTGCTCATAAAACAGAATGCGTGAGCAGCTTTCTTCCCAACATTGACTCCTTCAAAGTGCGCCTATCAGCTGTAAGATAAAGCATTTTACAACCATAGTGTTTGCTATTGGTTATTACACTAGACGAGTGGGGACTTCAGCAAGCTCCCCGGACATGTAAAATGATATGCTAGCAGAGGGAGATCGCGAAGAAGATACCTCGCTGCCAGAGGCTGCCCCAGGATTTCCGTTCGGATTTATTTTCAAATGAAGGTGCGTTACGCACGCACTCCGAAAAATTTTTGGAGGTACTTCTGGAAAATTTTTCGGGCCCAAGACCCCTAAAATCTAGAAAAAGGGGGCGTGGCTGACGCCACCCCCTCGAAAATTTTTTTTACAAGGCCAATTTTAATTTTTAAAAAATTTTAAATATTATTTCAATCATTTACAAAAGTATATGGGTGCTTTTTCCGGGTTCTTATAACGGAAAGCGCTTGGATTCGGATTTTGTTGAGTTTTATTTTCTCATGAAACTTGCTCAGTGACAAATTAGTGCATTTCATCCTCGCATCCTGATGATAATTCTAAGTTGATAATGATTAGGCTGCTCGAAATGCACAAGATAAAACAATTCAAGGCTGCTTATCTGGCAGAGCTGAATTTAATAAGTTTGCAAAACAGCTTCCAGAAGTTTTTGATTTGCAATGCAAAAACTTATCTCAAAATTGATTCTTGGAGCTTTGTAGTTATGGTCAAGACAAAAATAGCTGTCATTTGACATCGACAGGTCCCTAAAGATCAAATGACAGTTGAGCTGAATTATATTCAAACTCTAAAACCTTTCTAGGTAGATTATGAAATGATCACAGTACACTATAGGCCCACTTACAACGAGTCAGTGCCTTTCAGCTCAGTGTCTGGTATAAAGCTCATACTGTGCTTGTTTCATAAGGATTCAAATATTTTAGAACCGAAAGTTCCGATCGCACCATTTTCAAAAATCGTAATTTCTTCCTGTCATCGTATTTTTCCATTCAAAAATATTACTAGAAAGAATAACTCAAGCACTTTCTGAAGATACCTTGCTTTTTCTCACATATGCTCTGATTGCATAGATAAAATTGTGGGAAGAAAATTACTTCAGGGTCGGAAATTTGAGGCAAGCTCTAAAAAATTTCAAAACTGTGCATAAAATCTAAAACAACCAGTATTCTAGATTTTTTGACCCCTCCTTCGAGATTAGCAAAATTCGCGCTGATCGAGCTGTTCAGTGAGAAGTTATGATTTTTGAGAAAAAATGGCAGAAAATCAATTTTCTTAAAAAGCCAATTTTTCGACATTTTTTCTCGAAAATCACAACTTTTTAACACATTCACGACAACACGACCCACCGGTGGGTCGTACGTGTTCTGCCATTTCGGACAATACGACCCACCGGTGGGTCGTATGCTTTCTGAAGTTTTTGATTTTGCTAGTTTACGGTGAAACTTTTTAGACAAGCCGAGTAAACTCCTGCATACACCTCTTAAAGTACTTCCCAAAAGATTAACACTTCAGACTACAGGGCCCATCAGTGACCTAAAAATATTCCGCAAACTCAATTTTGCGAAATATGCTCTGGTCCGAAATGGCAGTCAGCGAAAAATCGGCCCTGTCGTGAATGTGTTAAAGAAACGCTCAATCAGCGCGAATTATGCTCAGCTAGAAAGAGGGGTCAAAAAATTTAGGATATTGGCTATTTTGGATCTTATGACGCAGTTTTGGAATTGATAGCTGGCTTGCTCAAAACTCCGAACCTGAAGTGATTTCCTTTTCCATTTTTATTTCTGCGACCAAAGCATAAAAAAGAGAAAGCAAGGTGTCCTTAGAAAGTACTGGTTACCCTTTCTAGTCGTATTTTTGAATGGAAAAAACGTGAGAGGAAGAAATTACGATTTGCTGAAAGTGGTGCAACAGAATTTTTGGTTCAACATAATATATATTAGGTTGATGCAAAAGTTCTTTCGCACCAGATTCGAAAATTCATAACTTGTTGGATTTTCAACGAATTTATAATATTTAAATCATGTATAAGAGATGAACTCATGCACTTTGCAACTGTGCTTGAACTGTTCGTTAATGTGTACAAATGAAGGAGAAAGAAGCTCAAAACCGAAATCACTCGAAATATGAATTTTTGGTGTAGGGTCATAAAAAATCGGAAACTTGCAACAAAAATCGGAGCAGTCGGCATTGTACGTTTTTTTACCAGCTCTTTCCAACAGTGCAAAGTTTGCGCCGACGGAGCGTCTCTAAGAAAAGTTATGATTTTCGAGCAAGCAATACAAAAGGGCAAATTTGATTTATTTCGGCATTTTTCAGGGAATACATAACTTTTCAGAGAGACGCTCAATCGGCGCAAACTTTGCACTGTTGGAAAGAGTTTCTGAAAGAACCTACAATACTGACTGCTACGACTTTTGTTACGAGTTTCCGATTTTTTATGACCCTACACCAAAAATTCATATTTTGAGTGATTTCGGTTTTGAGCTTCTTTCTCCTTCATTTGTACACATTAACGAACAGTTTGAGTACATTTGCAAAGAGCATGAGTTCCCCTTTTAAAAAAAATTTAGATTTTGTAAATTCGTTGAGAATCCAACAAGTTATGATTTTTAGAAGTTAGTGCGAAAGAACTTTTGCATCAACACATAATATATTAGGTTGGACCGAAAGATCGTTCGCACCATTTTCAAATATTCGTTACTTCTGGTTTTTTCAATCGACTTGCGAGTTTTCATTTTCATCTGGAAGAGCAAGTCATTATCTTCATAGCGACTTCTGAGCGGCATTATAATGAGCATACCAATGAGCATAGTTATAAGCGGTAGAAGAAAATTATTCAAATTTTAAATTTTCTGTGTAGGGTCTTAAAAAATCTGAAACTTGCAATGCAAATCTGAGCAGTCAGTATTATAGGTTCTATTACCTGCTCTTTTTAACTGTGCAAAATCTGCGCTGATTGACCTCTACTATTAAAAGTTATGATTTTCCTAGGAATGCCGACATAAATCAAATTCGCTCTTTTATAGTGCTTGCTCGAAAACCATAACTTTTGATAGAGACGGTCAACCAGCGCAAACTTTGCACAGTAGGAAAGAGTTGGCGAAAGTACCTATAATACTGAATGCTCCGATTTTGTAAGTTTCACATTTTCACATTTTTGTGACCCTACACAGGAAATTCAAAATTTGGGTACTTTCTTCTACCGCTTATATCTATGCAGTGTATGCTCAGTAGAATGCCCCCAAGTTATTGCTATGAAGAGAATGACTTGCTCTTTCAGATAAAAATGAAAACACCAAATCGGTTGAAAAAACCAGAAGTTATGAATTTTTGAATATGGTGCGAACGAACTTTCGGTAATATATACATATATATTAGGTCGTTCCGAAAGTAATGTTGCTTTTTTCAAACGTACGCCACATCTGGTGGAACAGAGATGTGTAAGAGATTCTGGTAGCATTTGATGCAGCATTTCATTTTCTTTCTGATGATTGTATAATTACCGCACAAAATTGAATAACCTCTGGAAAAATTATTGAAATCTGCGACCCATGCTTTTTGAAAGGGTCAAGTTTCACAATTTTTCTAAATTTTTTATAACAACCCCCAGAAGGAGTCCAAGTTATGTATGGATAGAGCAAACCCTACGGGACAGCACAACTTCTTTCTACTTTTCGAGCTCGTCATAATTTCTGTATAGATATTTTGATGGAATTGTCGAATCTTAGCAGGCTCGTCTCAGACACAAATGCATCAAACACCAGGAAAAAGAGGAAAAAAAGCTGCTTCGAATGACACCCAAGTTGCTTGCCGGTTGTTGTTCGTGAGGTTTGAGTTGGCCAACTATGGAATTGATGGCATTTTAAAACTGATTCCAGAAACTCTAAGAAGCAAGCTAAGGAAAAAAAATTACTCTGCGTCCTATAGGGTTTGCTCTATTTACCTGTGTTGTGTCCTCCACTTTGGACACTTCGATTTTCGTCCTGAGGCGCACACGGGGAAATACAAGAATATTTATTAGCAAATAATAGAGAACAGTAAAAATAAAAGAGGCGATGAGTGAACAGTCGAACTGTAGAACTGAACTGAACTGACTGTGACTATGAGTGAGCGCCTTTTATAGCGCTCGTTTCCCGCGCACTCTGAGGCTAAGATCGAATGCGCGAGGGCAGATCACTATGAGGAAAACAGCTGATCATATACGAACACTAACACAACACCTCCCCCAGTAGGGTAGTTACACAAAACTAGCCTACGATAAAAAGCATGAACTACAAATATGAACAGCTAAAAATCGATTATACATAGACATCACTATCATTTAAGCAACTATAAAACTAATAAAACAAACATACGATAACATACTATGGACTAGGTTAAAACCGTTGTACCGGTCTTCTCGTTCTGCTCGATCTCCGAAGCGTTGGCTCTGGCGTGGAGGGCTCGTGGCTTGATGGCGACGTCGATGTCGTTGAATCCACGGGTGCTGGCACATCGCTCGCGATCGCTTGCTCGGAATTCTCGTCGGCTGCACTGCTATTCCTCCGAGTGTCGTCTTCTGTCAAAACATCTAGGAGTATCTTCAAGGCTTCGGACTGTTGATGAAGTTGTTGTCGCACGGCGAGCTGTTCGCTATCGCTTCGATGTCGTAGCTGATTTGCATGCTTCTTGCACACCTCGTCGCCAACCATAACTTCATAATTGACACGTCCAATACGCCTCATCACGGTTCCTTTCATCCAATGGAAGTGGGGTGGCTTCCACTGTTTAGCGTAAACCAAGTCACCAACTTCGAATTCCTTTCGAACGACTCCATGCTTCTGGTCGAACTGATCCTTCATGCGTTCCCGTCTCCTTCGTGCGAGTGGGTCTTCTGCATCTTCTGCCATCGGAAGTAACAGACTTAATTTTGTGCGCAAGTTTCTGCCTAGAAACAACTCCGCTGGCGTCTTGTCGTTCAAGTTCGTGTTTGGTGTTGTCCTATACGCTTGTAGCACCAGGTTTAGAGTCTCTTCTGTTGGCCTCTCCTCCCCCTCTAGTTTCTTGATCCCGCGTTTCAGCGTGTCAACGAAACGCTCTGCCTGTCCATTCGATTGAGGGTGGTACGGAGCAGTCCTTATATGTGTGATTCCACCTTCGTCACACATCTTCTTAAACAAGTCCGACGTGAACTGAGTACAGTTGTCGCTCACTATTGTTTGCGGTAATCCATATCTCGCAAACAAATTCTTCAGAGCCTTCACCGTTTTCGCAGCTGAGATGTTGCTCATCTCGATCATCTCAGGCCATTTGCTGTACGCATCTACCACGACCAAGTAGAAGACTCCTTGCATAGGTCCAGCGAAGTCGATGTGTATCCTCTGCCACACTCGAGTCGCGGACGGCCATACTTCTAATGGCACCTTCGTCGGATTTTTGGCTAACTCCTGACATTTCGTACATCTTCGTACTAAGTCTTCGCAATCTTTGTCGATATTCGGCCAGTAGACGTAACTTCGAGCTAACTTCTTCATCCTTACAATCCCTGGATGACCACTATGTAGTTCCTTCAGAACACTTCTTCGAAGCTCCTTGGGTATCACAACCCTTTCGGCTGAAATCATACATTGCTCCACGATTGACAATGTCTCTCTTCGATTTCGAAAATGTGCCAATTCTCCATCCACGTCTGGCCACTCTCCTTTCTTCACGTAGGTCATTACTCTTTTTAGCACCGGATCCTTCTTCGTATAGGATTGCACATCTGATGCTGTCACTGGCAATTTCCTTATGCAGTTCTTCAACATGCAATTAACGTCGTTTTCAACGGCAGCTATTATGACGTCTTCTTCGGGATTCTGATTCTTCGTCATCAACCGTGACAAGGCATCGGGTGTCCGAACTTCGTAGTTTTGACATATTCTATGTCAAAGTCATATCCAAGCAGTATTGTAGCCCATCTCATAAGTCGGTTAGCGGAGTAGACTGGAACTCCTTTCTTATCACCGAGAATGGCTAACAGTGGTTGATGATCCGTCAACAACAAAAACTTTCGTCCAAATATGTACTTGTGGAATTTCTTGACTGCAAAAACAATTCCCAAGGCTTCCTTTTCGATCTGTGAATAGTTCTTCTCCGCCTTCGTTAAAGATCGCGATGCATGTGCGATTGGCTTTTCGGATCCATCGGCATACCTATGCGATATCACACAGCCGATACCATAGTCGCTGGCGTCCGCTGCCACGACGATCTTCTGCTTCGGATCATAGTGAGCAAGGTTTAGCTCACTTGACAAAGTCTCCTTGAGCTTTTCAAACGCTTCTTGGTGAATTCGAGTCCATTCCCACTTCGAATCCTTCTTCAGCATCGCATCCAACGGTCCACGAAGATCCTTGATCTTTGGCATAAACGCCGCATAGTACGTTATCATGCCAAGAAACGCTTTCAATTGGCTAACATTCTTCGGTTCATTCATATTCTTGATTGCTTCGATCTTCGCTAGATTCGGTCTTCTGCCATTTTTATCCACTATGAAGCCAAGATATCGTATCTCTGGCTTGCCAAAAGAACATTTTTCCAAGCGAATCCTAAATCCGTACTCGGCGATTCTTGCGAACACAGCTAATAAGTTCTCCAAGTGTTCCTCTTCGGTTCTTCCACAAACCAAGATGTCGTCTAGGTAGGTTGCTACCCCTCGCAGACCACTCACCATCTTATTCATGATTTGCTGGAAGATTCCTGGTGCTGTCTTGATTCCAAAAGGCAGTCTGTTGTACTGGTACAGTCCTCTATGCGTATTTATTACCACCATTTTCTTCGCTTCTTCTGACAATTCGATTTGCAGATAGGCGTCCGACAGATCTATCTGCGAAAACACCGTTCCTCCGTTGAGGGATGCGAAAATATCCTCCGGTAATGGCAACGGATAATCGTACGACTCCAGCGCTTTGTTGAGTCCGGTTGAGAAATCAGCACACACTCTCAACTTTCCATTCGCCTTCCTAACGCATACGATAGGGGCTGCCCATTCGCTATGTGTCACGGGACTTATAACCTTCAGGTCCAATAGCCTGTCAAGCTCCTTTTCGACAGCTTCGAGCGCAGCATGTGGAACAGGTCTACTAGCCTTGAAAACAGGATAAACGTTTTCGTCAACTCTCAAGTGTGCCTTTTCCTTCGTGCATAATCCTAGACCTTCTTCGCAGACTTCTGGATAGGCTTCTTTCAGCTTCTGAGCGATGTCATGGGTTCGCTCTGTCTTCACTTCAGCAATCATTCTGCTTAAGTGATAGGACATATTTTCGTTCTTCTGAATCCACTCAAGTCCTAGCAGTGAGTTGTGAGGTGTCACGTATGCGTAGCCTTCGCTTTTGGATCCTTTGATTTCGTACTCACACCATAGTTTTCCATGGACTTTCATGGAACCTCCACTAGCATTTTTGACGACCACGTTCGTGTGCTCCAACCGAGGAGCGCCCATGCTTCTCCATGTTGATTCGTTCAAAAGTGTGATGTCTGATCCAGTATCTAGCAGAAAACTAACTGGATGACTATTCACTCTTGCTTCGATATACATGCGTGTCGAGTTGACATCCACCATCGCATTTGCAATCTTCGCTACGCTGTGCACATGACGTTTTGGTTTCGTCCAACTTTTGTTCTTACTGGTGTCGCTGCTGCTGTGGATTCTTCGTTTCGAATGCTGCTGAGTAAGCATTCTCTCCGCTATTTGTTCGCAAAACTTCTCCTTATGACCTGTCTTCTTGCATTTCTTGCAAAACCACAGCTTAGCTTTGCAATCTCTTGAAAAATGTTCACCACCGCAGTTCCAGCACTCCAGTTTTTTCGGCACTTCCTTGCTTGTTGCTTCGACGGCTTTAAAGCACCCAGCTACAGTCTCACTATCCTTCTTGAGACTCAGGAAGTTTTCGCATTCCAGGTACAACTCCTGCAGCGACATTTTTCGTCCGGCCTTGTATTCTTTGTCCAGCACGGCGATGAGTCGCTGCCTGATTTCAGCTTCTTTTTGGCTCTTCAAGCCAAATATCCATAGCAGGCATTCGATCCCGTCGCTGTCGAGGTCGTGGATCTTCGCCTTTTCGCACAGTTCGTTCACTCGACCGGTATACATGAGGTAATCTTCGGAATCCGCCTTCTCCAGCTTCAAACACTGGTACCTCATGGTAAATTCGGAGATCTTCAAGTCGAACAGCTGCTTCAATGTTTCGACCGTTTCTTCGAATTTGATGGTGGTTACCTCTTTCGGTAGCACATGCCTCTGATATTTTTCGAAACAATCCTTGTCCAGTTTTTCGCACAACAGCCTTACCCTGGCGCTCTCTGTGAGCTGCTTCGCGTCTTCGACAAAGACTTCCTTGTAGCGAGCGTACCATCTGCTGAAGCACATATCCGCCTCGGGGTCGAAGGAGAACTTTTCGATCCTGTTGCTGAGCGCGGACATCACATTCGGAATTTCGGTTGAGGTACTGCTTCGTTCAGTACCAGTAATGTGCTTCAATATCTCCAGTAGTTCTCTTCTTTCTTCTTTCATCAGTTCTCTGAGATTTCGCTGATCTTCTTGGAACTCCTTCAGCATCAGCATCTCTTCTGATCCCATCTTCGCCATTCTAGTCGACTGCTACCGGGGGTTTCGACTGCTCTCTGCCTTCTTCGACTCCACGTGTCTTCGTCCTGATCGCCACTGTTGTGTCCTCCACTTTGGACACTTCGATTTTCGTCCTGAGGCGCACACGGGGAAATACAAGAATATTTATTAGCAAATAATAGAGAACAGTAAAAATAAAAGAGGCGATGAGTGAACAGTCGAACTGTATAACTGAACTGAACTGACTAAGACTATGAGTGAGCGCCTTTTATAGCGCTCGTTTCCCGCGCACTCTGAGGCTAAGATCGAATGCGCGAGGGCAGATCACTATGAGGAAAACAGCTGATCATATACGAACACTAACACAACAACCTGCAACTTGTACTTCTTCGGACAACAGGTACAAAAATCTAAAAAAAAATAGCCGAACTTGACCATGGCAAAAAGCATGAGTCGCACATTTCGTTAATTTTTCGAAAGATCAATGAAAATTATGCAATGAAATTACAACCATTAGAGAGAGGATGATAGGCTGCATCGAATGCCCCTAAGATCTCTTGAAAATCTTGATTCCATGAAATGTGGCGTTTATTTGAAGAAAGCGACATTACTTTCGGAACGACCTATATATACATATATATAAGATTTTAGCGATCTTTCAAACATTTTCATGCATTTTATAAGCTAAGATTGTTTTCGAAAACTGCCAAATTTTGCGAAAATCATATTGTGCTTCCATCGATTCATCTTCTCTGTAAGTATAGCCGATGGCTGTTTCGGCTTGTTAATATCGTTTTGCAAAAAAAGTGTTTGTTTCCTTGGAAATCTCCGCGAAATCGAAAAACGTACTCAGGGGGCCTATCTGCAAAAATCTCAAAAAGCATTCCAAAATTTTCGGAAAGCACGCAACGTATTTTGTCGATGATAGGAAAAAATCTTTGTTACTCTCTCCCCTCTCCTCACTCTCACCGAAAAAAATCCTGGATGTCCAGATATCCTGGATGGCCTCTAGATTAGTCTCAGACAACCGACCGGATCTTCCGCAGCGCTTTCGCAGAAATTCCGCAGGTAACCCGGTGGAAATCCTGCGAAAGCGCTGCGGAAACCCTGCAATCTCAGGGTACAGGGTTTCCGCAGTACCTTGTTTGCAGTTCCGCAGCATTTTGCGGTTTTCGCATTTGATTCGCGACCCGTTTCTTCCTTATCAAGCTTCCTTTTTGATACTAGGTTTTCCTTTCCAATACTAGGTTTTCGTTTATTACTAAGGCATTATTCCTTTGATGTGGAAATTCCTTTAGACTTTCTAGATGCTAAGAGACCTAGACAGCGAGATAGTTTTAATGGGAAAGCAAATGGCACAGTGTATTGTTTTATGCAGGTACCATATAGAATCACAATAGGCCGAAGTTGATAATTGCAAGTTAACAAATCAATGAAGTGTGTATAAATAAATATACATAAAATCACGGAAGCATTCGAGTAGCTGTGCATAACCGAATAAGGTTGGAAAGAATCGGCAGATATTAAGAATTAAAAAGCAGTGTTATATTGGTGGAAAGTAAAGAATAATGGAAGAATAAGACTAAATTAAGAACAACAATTTCATTCACAAAGGATAATATGCGCTTCAAAGGGAAGATGGTCCTGTGGAGAAATAAACCCGTTCCACTTATCGGGTGTCATTTTGACCTTGTCCGCGCGACTAAAGGCTTCGGTCTCCCTTCCTTTTTGTAATGAGAATTAATTGAAATTTCTTGATGTAAATCGTGCCTTGCCGCAAGTGTTCCACTTTGCACTTTGTTCGCCAAGAAATACGGAGCAAATTTAGACGATTCATTTAAAAATTTTCGGAAATTTCGAAATCTCAACAAGAAAAGTTCTGAAACAGATTTGAAAATTACAAGAGTTTTCTGCAAAAATCAAGGCTTTACTTCGACTTAAATTTTTTTTCTTGGAATTTTCAAATTTGGAGCGACAGAACTTTTGTTTTAGTCTAACATTCCAGCATTTTCCACACAAAACAGGTATGTTCAGACTCTAAGGCAGGTATGTGTAAGTAAAAGTTACCCTAAATTAGTGCTGAATTTTCATAAATTGATACTTATAAAATAAATTGATACTTATAAAATAATACTAATGAACCAAAAGCTCTTCGCCACACTAAGCTATGATTTTTGAGAAAGCCGTAAGAGAGAGTAAATATGATTTTTTTGGCATTTGCTTCGAAAATCATAGCTTTTCATAAAGAGATTCAATCAGCGCAAATTTGGCAAAGTCAGAAAGAGCAGGCTACAAAACCTATAATGTTCCAATTTCCGTTGCGAGTTTCAGTTTTGCGATCAAACACAGAAATTTTGAGAAGGGAGTAATTTTCTTCTCTTGCTTCTATCTCTGGAGCTTGCTTCCATTAAAAGGTACATTGCAGTGGCGGTGCAGGAACTTTTTCAAGAGGGGGAGGGGGACAAAAATTATATGGGTTTGTGAGCGTAGCCACCGAATGAAGGGAAACTTAGGAATGGTTGAATTTTCGTGGTTCCAGTTTTTGAACGCCCTCGATTTTTTTTAGCAAAAAGGGGCGAGGAGTGAGCCACACCTTCGGAAACTGCCTAGACAAACTACTTTAGAATTTAACAGAGCTTTGATCTTCCATTATCTACAGTCCCCGCCCCTTTCTTTTGATATATTTCTACCACATTATTTCTATTTTATTCATTCATTCAACACTATTACTTAAAAATTTTAATTTCGAATCTCTCGAGCCATTATTCTAAACGTAAGTTTTGAACTTTTTATCTTTTAATCAAAAATTATTATCTTGTGATGTGTGCGGTATTGTGAGAGGGAAAAGATTTGAAAATCAAAAGCAGAGAGTAGAAAAGGATATACACACGAAAAGCACTGGCGAGAAATTCATTTAAGGGAGAAGAGGGAGGGATGAAACTTTTGGGTTTGTGGGCGTGTGGCCACTTTCAGCAAAAGAAAATTCAGGAGTGGTTGAATTTTTGCGGTTGCAATTTTTGTACCACCTCGATTCTTTTTAGCACAGCTCCTTCGAAAATTGTCCACAACTACCAGGTGGAACCAAAAGTACGTTTGCCACTTTTTCAAAATAATCATAATTTCCTTTCGACTCGATGGATCTCTTTGATTTTATAATCATCTAAGAGAGGACAAGTCTCTTTACAATGGTAGCTCTGCCATAAATTGGCTCAAGAAAGTTCGCGAGTTAAAAGCCATTAAAGATTACTCAAGATTGGCATTTTACGGCAAGGTCACCAAAAAATTCTGAAATTTTTCGATAGAAGAAATTATGTTCTTTACTATAGTGCCTTTCCCAAAAACAAAAAAGATGAGAATCGATAGCAAATAAAGAGAACTATTACTTCAATTTGCAATTTTTGAGCATGCTCAAAAATGCCCGAAAAGTCACAGAAAAGACGGGATATTTATGAACATGGGTTTTGTGACCTTTTAGCTGAGAGAAACTCGTGCCAATCGGAAGCAATTTTGATTTTCGTAGAAAATCAGATCCGGAAATTCGGTAACATTACGAGAATCAAAATTGCTCTCGATTGCACGAATTTCTCTCAACTAAAAAGAGAAGGTCACTAAACCCATTTTCACATGAATTTCCCGTCTTTCCCGATGCAAAACTCAAGTAATTCTCTTTATTTGCTTTTAAATCTGTCTTTTTTGTTTTTGGAAAAGGCACTATAGTAAAAAGCATAGCTTTCTCTATCGAAAAGTACTTTCAGAATTTTTTGGTGACTCTGCTTGAAAAATGCCAATTTTGAGTAATTTTCTTCAGTTGCTTCTAACTTTCAAACGTTTTTTATGCCAATTCATGGCAAAAGTACTGCTGTAAAAGGAAGGATTTTCTTTCTTAGATAAATATAAATGCAAAGAGATCCACCGAGTCGAAAGGAAGTTATGACTTTTTTGAAAACTGGCGAACGTACTTTTGGTTCCACCTAATTTGATCTGAAAATTTTTGAAAATATTTCAATATTCACCAAGAGCTTGTAGATCATTTTGAAATTGGTGACCCATCCCCCCCCCCTTTGTTTTGATATATTTCTACCTAATCACTTCAGCTTTATTTATATCCTGTGCATAGTTTCTACAAAGTAATAGTTTTAAATTACTTGCATTATTATTTTAATCAAAGCACATAAAGCAAAGAAGTTCGACATACCTGAACAAGGGCATTGTGCTTAGACGAAATCCCTGCGGAGTTCTTTTCCAGCACCCAACAGCTTGGTGATGGTTGTTCACATACCTGCACCGATGCCTGAAAGAATACTAAAAACATGGATGAGTATAGGTTTACTTAAGCCAACATCGAAGAAAGAAAAAAAAGAGAAAAATTAGAGGAGGAACAGAAGCGAAACAGTATGGAAGAAAAGAGTGCGCTATGCGTTGTTGACGTTGCGTTCGCTATTTCGCAATCGCGAATGCATGCGCTCTCAAAGTCCTGCGGAAATGCTGGCAGGTCAAAGTGCTGCGGAAACCTTACGAGGCTCACTGCACTTTCGCAGCGCTTTATGGAAAGTGCTGCAGAAGTTCCGGTTTACGATTGCTGTGACGTCAATTTCCTGCGGAAACCTCGCATTTTGTAGCGTGCACTTTCTCAATGGTTAAGAAAGTGCTGCGGAAACGTTACAAGTTCTGCTTGTCCTGCGGAAGTTCCGGTGAATTGTCTGAGAGTGTTAGAAATCCCCCCCCCCTCCCTACTGGAGGAAAGCGCTACATAAAAGTTTGAAAATTTCTTTAGTTTGTTGTTTGTTGTTTGGAAATGTTTGGAAATAAAAATGAGTCCGTATAGCATTCCCAAAGGAAGGTGGAGAACTTCGAAATACTCATTGCTTAAGCTATCTCGAAAGATTCTTTTGTGGTCTTGAATTACAGCTGTATATTCTTGCTCAGACCGTACTCACCATTGTACCATGGGCGCTGATTGGTCCGCTCGAATGCATTACGGTCTGGGACGGAGTTTTTTGATGAATTTTTCAGCTACTATAAATAATAGGAGCTTCCGCTTGGGCAGCGGCTTACCTTAGGCCGCTAAATTAGCATCTATGTAAGGTTCAGGTACCCAGATTTCTCTGGAATTATCATCAGGGTAAAGCGGGGGTGCGGCACGCGACCGCCGGATACGACCCCCCCTTGGGCCGGACCTCGGCACGACCCCCCACCCCCATTCCCTACCCCCCCCCCCGCTCTTGATCTTTCGATGCAATGAGGGTGTTCTGCAAGAAACTGACGAGTGATGGTACCACAATTTTGCTAGATAACACGGATTCTCAGTGACACAGTTCTTGTGTGATTGTGGGATTGTGGAAATATTTGAAGAATATTTGAGAATTGAATATAATTGAATATTTATAGAATTGTAGCCTCGTAACGGCATGACTCATTTAACAGATCGATACAAGCGTTATCGGGAACACTAATCCACAAATCGGATAAATATGTACTCGTGTGAAAAACAGAAAAAGTGAAATGTGCTGATACAAGAATAAAAGTACGAATATTGCAAAAAGTTCAAATCGTACATTCTCGTTGATCAGCTGTCGTTCATGCTCAAATGAAGAACTCAACGAGGACAGTTCGTTTGTCAGATCCATATTCGATAACTCGAGCTGTAAATAAAAAGAAGTTATGAAATTTGATATTTAGTTATTCTATCTAATGAGTTAGTCATGTCGGCGACGATGTTGGTTCCATGCTCAATTTTGCCTTTCACTATTAGCATGATATATTGCAAATTGGGACCACGTTTATCACAACGCGCAAATGAATTGTTTTAGCAAGAAACTTTTGTTGAATTAAAAGAACGGCCATAGGTTGCCGGTGTTGTCGGTGTTTGCCGGTGTTGTCGGGGTCGTTGGGGTCAGAGACAATTTAGAGAGCGCGCGAAACGTGGAGGCTATCATGAGGTTCTGCAACGACCGGCAACCTCGGCAACATCGACAACCTAAGCAGCACCGTCAACACCGACAACACCGGCAACCTATGGCCGTTCCCTAAGGCAACAAACTATGCGAAAATGAAAGAATAACACTCGTACAGGCAAACAGAAACCATATTCGATAGTTGATATAGACGCTATGACGTAAGCAATATCATGCTACTCACACTTCTGATACTGTTCGATTGTACATCGTTTTTCTCTTCGAACTTGGACATTTCCACCTCGTACCGTTTCTTTCTTTAGGACTATCCATGGAAACTCACAGTTCCAAAAGCCCTCTTCCTTACGCTGGACCTGGGAATCGCCCGGTGGAGAGTACCATAACGAGATTGACCACATCATCGTCAACAGAAGGTACTGCCTGACGGACGTCGCTGTTGTTCCGAAGTTCTACACGGGATCAGAACATCGTCTCCTGCGCGCCAAATTCTACTTTCCGCGGAATGGAGAGAGAGCCGTCAAGTTCAGGAAACATCGTCCCATGAATATCACCAACTGGGATCTGTTTTCTTCGATATCCGGCTCATGGCGAGATACCGTGATGGACAACATCGACGAAGAATACGAACGGTTCGTACAACATCTCCACGGTTGTGCCAAGGAAGCTCAGAGTCTAAGAAGTACGAGAAGGCGTCTCATCACGGGGACTTTGGAGCTGATACGCCAACGTGGACGCGCACGAGCCACAGGCAACTACCGACTGACGTCCGAGCTTGCGAAGCGATGCAGAGAAGCGATAAAAGAAGACCTTAAGGAGAGAAGAGTAGCAGTGATGGTTGACGCCGCGGAGGCTGGAAGAAGTATACGCAACGCCCGCCGAAGCTTCGTCAACTTCAAGACAAAGATGACCGCACTTCGTCGTCCTGACGGAACCATAACTGCTTCCCGAAGATCAATGGAGAAGGTCATCCACGACTTCTACTCGGATCTTTTTGCGAGCCACGTCCACCTTCCACCATGCCATCTCAAGGAGGACGAGTATGTCGCACCGTCTGTTCTTCCTTCCGAGATTCGTCATGCTATCATGTCGATGAAAAACCGTACAGCACCCGGTCCCGACGGGATTAAGCCAGAACATCTGAAGAATCTTTCGCCAGTTCTCATCAAGACTTTGGCAAGGCTCTTCACGCGGTACCTGACGGAAGGCAAGGTTCCAAGGCAATGGAAGACCAGCAAAACCGTGTTGCTGTACAAGAAGGGAGATCCCTGCGACATCGGCAATTATCGCCCTATCTGCTTGTTGTCTGTAGTCTACAAACTCTTCACGCGAGTCATTCTCAACAGGATCGGAAGAGAGTTGGACGAAGGACAACCATGCGAGCAAGCTGGGTTTCGAAGAGGATTCAGCACGATCGACCACATACACACGGTGTCAAGGCTCATTGAAGTGTCACGAGAGTATAAGATGCCGCTCTGTCTCGCCTTCATCGACTTGAAGAAGGCCTTTGACTCGGTTGAGACTGAAGCCGTCATCGATGCCTTGAGCAATCAAGGTATTCCGACTCATTACATCAAGATAATTCGTGAGCTGTATAACGACTTCACAACCACCATAACACCATTCTACAAGGACATTATCATTGACGTGAAGAGAGGCGTGCGACAAGGCGATACTATATCGCCGAAACTATTCAGTGCCGCTCTGGAGAACGTCATGCGTAAGTTGGAATGGGACAACATGGGAGTGAAAGTCGACGGCCGGCAGCTACACCACCTTCGCTTTGCTGATGACATCGTATTGATAACACCAAGCATCACGCAGGCGGAACAAATGCTGGCCCAGTTTGACGAAGTGTGTGGAAAGATCGGTCTACGGCTGAATCTAACGAAGACGATGTTCATGAGGAACGGAAGAGTGCCTGATGCTCCTTTCATGCTCAACGGGACGAACATCACCGAATGCTCAAGCTACACCTACCTAGGTCATGAACTCAATATGATGAACGATCTAGCTCCGGAACTGAGCAGAAGGAAACGTGCAGCATGGGGAGCATATAAGACAATTAAGGACGTAGTGAAGAAGACCAAGAACATCCGGCTCCGCGCCCACCTTTTCAACTCGACGGTTCTTCCTGCTTTGACGTACGCTTCAGAAACATGGACAATGAGAAAGCAGGATGAACACGCGGTTAGCGTCATCGAACGAGCTGTTGAGAGAGTGATGCTAGGAGTGAATCGACTCACGCAAGTGAGGCAAGAATTACGAAGTTCTACCCTACGTCAACGATCGAAGATCAGGGACGCTGCCGCGTACGCCAAGCAGAACAAGATAAGATGGGCCGGGCACGTAATGCGTTTCGACGACAACCGGTGGACGAGAGCTGTAACAGATTGGATACCACTGGACGTCAAACGCGAACGAGGAAGACCGCCGACGCGATGGTCAGATATGTTCACGAAGTCCTTTAATGAAGTCCTTCAGAGCGTTCCACGTGTTCCTGGTGCGATACGTAAACATTGGTCAACAATCGCCCGAGACAGGGACGAATGGAGGCATCACTGGTACCCGCTCGTGCAACACGATGATCAACGGGGATACAGGTGATACAGGTGATACCGTTTCTTCTCTTCGATCATCTGGAACATCAATGAAGTAGACTTCTTTGCAGTAAACGATGCCGAACCAAGAGTCGCAATATTCCAACCTGTTCAAGTTTGTTGCTAACTTGGGTAAACTTGGTAAGATTGCTTTCGTTCTCGCATGCATGCGAGTCACCTATCTCACGAGCACTAACGCGTACGGTCTCCTCTAGCTGACCAATTTTATCACGACAAACATTAAGTTCCGTGAGGTTTGCTTCGATTCTGAAAACAAATCAATCAGTGCAGTTGTTGCAGTGTAAAGTGCTACTTGCAAAACATGGCAAAGAGAAATTCTTACTTCCCGTGAAGTTCTTCCACACGCTTCCCCTTTTGCAAAGCATCACCTTTTGCATCTTCCAGATCTTTTTTACAAGCTGTTAGCAAATGCCGTGTGTCCTCCCTCTAACTCAGTGACCAAAGCACGGACTTCTTCAGCAGACCTAGAACAGTTGCTCGATCGTGAAGGCAATTCACTCTAAGATGAAGGGCTAATCATAACTTGAGGAAAATCTACCATATTTTCCATCCCAAGACAATTCTAGTCAAAAAACCTGGATCATCAAAGTCTGTCCCATTATGGATAGACAAATTACATATTCACTCCTGTAGCTCTACTGTCACACACTTATTAGCAGTAGTGAAAGTAGCTGATTAAGCAAATTTATACACCACTATAACGTTAGATCTGAGATGTGATGAGGTGCAACTCGTTTTAACAAAGTTTATGTGCAGCTTGTTCGTTGCAGATGAAAGCAGGAACGCAAGATCTCCAACTCAAAACAAATATATGCTCAAAATGATAGAAAGGGCTGCCAAAAATTACTCGGTTGCTGTCATGAAAGGTCTTACAAATGACAAGTTGGATATTCAGAAGGAGCGACAAATTATTGGGCCTTGATGGTAACATAAAAGTGCTTCATGCTCCTCAAGCGAAGAGCTTAGACAAAATGCAAATTGTTAATCAAGGCATACTCGGAATTTGCTTGTGAAAAAACAGAAAAAATAGGCGTTAAAAGAGCATGATTAGCAGATAAGTATGACCTAGTTCCCATAGCATGGAAAGGCTTGAGAAGGAAGCATAAACTCACTCTTTCGAAGTCCACTGGTGTCGGAGAGTTGCTTTTGGAGATTATCTACGACGCACTTCTGCCTAAAGACAACAGCCACTCTTATCCAGGGTACAGCGATGTAGTACAATCGACATAGATAAGCTCTAGATACCTGCAAGGAATGGCTACACGTAGAATCAAAACAAAGAAAATCACACTTGATGAACGGGCAGATGTCGCTCCAGTCGAGCTGAGTTGACTAACGACTGCTTACATTCCGGACAAACGAGAGAGAAAAGCGAGAAAAAAAGAGAGAAACCCGAAAAACTGCACATCACAAGATGAGATTTTAGCTCGCAGATTTCAAAGACTCGCATCTCGCGGCTTTGTGTTTTGACAGTTTTCGAGCACTAACGTAACCCAATATTTTTTGGCCACACTTCCCAGCATATGGTTCGCAAAAACCATATGTATCTCCTTCTGTAGAAGAAGGTTCGAGGGGAAGCAGCTACTACGGAGAGAGGAAGGATGGATCTATAGGTTGACATGAAAAAGGCAGCTGTTTGAACGTTTTGAAGGTAAGTTGATGGCCTGCGGCACCCCCCCCCCCCCTCAAAACCTGCGGCAGCCGCAGGTTCTGAGGGGGGGGGGGGTGCCGCAGGCCATTAACTATATCAAAAAAAACATTTTTAGCGGACAATATTTATATGAATCAATAGCCTAAACCTCGTAGATTCCATAGGGATGTTTTGAGCCTGATTCGTCTTCTTAGCTCTGAGTAATATTTGGTGAAAGCACAGCGATCAAAAGCTAAAAGCGATATTGGCTGGCTTCTAATTCAATAGTTTGGAGGTCTTCTGAAGCGGGATTCCTGAGGTGGACAAAGAAGGAGTAGTGCTTTGTATTGAGTGCAAGAAGAGGTAGCTTACTCACCGTTGAGATGAAGTTAATCATGTTTTAAATTACTGCTTTATACAAGGTTGTTTACTGCTCGGAGACCTCAGAGTTCGCTGAAACTTGGGCATAGGGGTTATTCGACACGCGGATTATGACAATTATGCTTGATTAGAGGTACGGTAGGTTACGGTAGGCATACGGTATCTGCAAATTTGTGTCGTTGAACTTGAATTTCGCAGGATTTCAACAGCGTGGCACATCTAAGAATTTAGCTGCAGTCATTTCCCCTTAGAAACCGCTTTTGACCTTGGGTCGATACGACCCCCCCCCCCTACCTACCCCCCTCCCTTACGACCCCCCCACCTCTGCGGCGTGCCGCACCCCCCCCCCCACTTTACCCTGATTATCATTGAATGAAGTTCTCCCGCTTATGTTTTCACTTCAAATTCATATAGTTCCGCGTCTGATTTCGGATGCTTGCAAAGTCCAGCCCTCGCTCCCACATGGCTACCTATTCCGGAGCTCGCTTATGAAAGTTTGAGCGTCACCTTAATTCCAGGGCTCGGCACAGGTGCCTTGCAAGCAAGGTGGATATTGTTTTTGAAACCGAAAAGGCACAAAAAATCGTATTTTTTAGTCGACGTCTCGTTGCTTGAGGGTTTTTTAACGTTCAGGGTTTATAATCAGAGGGAGCTTTGTAAGGGACTTTGTTTTTTTGCATTTTCAAAAGTTACCTCGTGCCGAGCCCTGCTTAGCTCCGCCCGTTTAGCTGTAATTTCATTTTTACCGAGTGTTCTCCATCGTTTTTTCTTACTCACCAACAACTGTGCCTAACTAACCGGAATATCGAAGAAATTGAATTCCCATCCTTACGGAAGACTTGCTCTATAACGAACATATACACGTATTAATGTTCTAGCTATTTAATGAGGGATTCCTGGTTCACTCATTGTTACACCATTTTCAAAAAATCTGCAAATAAAGTGCTGCTCCAGAAAAACTCTGTTGCGACTCAGCGATGCGAGCAGCTCCTCGAAACAGCGAGCCGGGAGCGCTGGTTGCCGCACTGCCAGTCGCGCTGCTATTTTCGCGGCTGGACCTCTTCCGCTGGCTGCCAAGCAGAGGGCTATATATAGCCGCGCCCAGAGCCCTTGACCGGGCATTCTTCTGACTGTTCAACTGACTATCCTAAAGCATGGGAAGGGGGGCGGGATTAGGGTCACCCGAGGAAGTTCGTCTAAATGATTCATCTCAAGTCACCTGGGATGAATGGGGTTTACTACGGGCCTTTACCTTCTTTTAGGTCATTTCATAATTTTTCACAACAACAATTTTCAAGAGCTAGGGAATTATTTTTTGCTCCTCTATCTTGACCTCTTTGTGTTTCCAAATTTTGCAGAATGAGATAAACACAGAAATATACATAATGCCGATATAGAAAGTATACCTGAGCAAGCTAGAAGTCCATGAAATGTTTTTTGAACAAGTACAGAGTGTCCCAAAATATGTGCCTACTGTTTGATTCTTGATAACTCTCTTGTCATGGAATATTTCGAGGAGGTTTAGGCACCATTTTGTAACGCTGGATTTAGATTTGCAGTGTGGAGCGAATCGTCGATTGGTCCTCATTACTGTAGGATTACGGTAGGAACTCGCAGCATATGGTGCTAGAGATGGACCGCTGAAAAAAATTTCAAAAAAAAATCTGGAAAATTGTCGAACAAGATATTCATTCATGCTGATTTCACTACATAACTTTTCGCGCGTTAGCAAAGAGTTTTGAAATGAAATGGTGTGATCAAATTATTGACAATTATTAGATCGGTTGTTAAGGCTCATATGGCATAACTTATGACAGAAGAGCTGCGTTGAAGTGTGAGTTCTAAATCTAAAATCAGCGGCTGATTAACCTAGTGTAAAACCAGGGAGAAAATATGACTTTTAATAACGTAAAATCCTCCACAAAGTTTCTAACGTAGTCCTACAGTAACGAAGAGAGAATGACAATTCGCCCTTATAGTGCAAATCTAGGCTATAGCCAGCTCTACATAGTGGCTTCTTCTCGAAAGACTCCATGACAAGAGAGTTATTGACAATCAAACAGTCAGCACATTTTTAAGACACCCTGCGTGTTTTTTCCCGATTTTTCGAGTTTGAGATAACTTAATTGGGTACAATTTTTTCAGATACTTGGGCCCCATCTTGTAGAGCTTTCTATGCTCTATCAAGCGTACCTCAAAACTAACAAACTTTATACCAGTTTGCCAACACTTATCTGACCTTTTTATATCTGCAGGGTGTCTCAAAAAGATGTGGACACTGTTTGATCGTTGAATACTCCCTTGCTTTCATGTCTTTTGCTGAGTTTGAGGTAGCATTCTGTAGAGCGAGGATCAACTTAGACTTGCAAATGGAGCGATTCACCAGTCGCTGTTCATTACTGTAGGAAAACGGCATGAAGTTTCAGCATACAGCGCCTTGTGGAATAGTCTTTCTGATGAAAACAATTTCGCAAATCTAACAAGCTGTGTAGCAGAGTTTTCGGGCGTGCTAATTTCACTATACAACTTCTTCCCAGATTTTCGAGCTTTTTTGTGATTGTAATATTTCCGACGAACACTGGAATAACATTTGTTATCCCTAACCTGAAATAATCTATAAAAGAAGCATCACGGTAAAGTGTATTTCATATTTATTAGCGCCTTCGATTAGCGTAGTACCAGAGTTTCTGGCTAGTTTGGTGTTTATTTCTGAGGCTAATCGCTTTCAATGGCTTAAAATCCTTTTCAAAGTTCTTACCGTATTCATACAGTAATAAAGAAACATTGAAGATTTATTTACTGAACGTCTCAACTGAACCTTGCTCTATCAAATGGTACCTCAAGCTTGGCGAAAGACATTCAAGCAAGAGAGTTTTTGATAATCAAACAGTGTGCACTTTTTTTCTTTTCTATATAGAACATCAAATACGATTATAACAATTCGATCAGTGAGTAATAATCATATAGAATCTGGTGTAACACTTTATTAAAAATATAGGCTTGTTTTTTACTAATTTTCTCAAAACCTTGAAATTTTCGCACAATTGACTGGCTATACATTTTCATTCCGAAGTAGATT
This sequence comes from Cylicocyclus nassatus, assembly GCA_958299035.1. NCBI lineage: Eukaryota > Metazoa > Nematoda > Chromadorea > Rhabditida > Strongylidae > Cylicocyclus > Cylicocyclus nassatus. The sequence continues at coordinate 12,283,558 of CATQJL010000112.1, forward strand.
CTATCTCAATTTACTCAAAAAATAGATTTGGAGACCTTCCTTCCTCAATGAGGATTTCCACAAGGTCAAATTCTTTGACTTTGTCTAGGGGTAAGGACAAAGTTTTGTGGTCACTTAAGATTTAAAAAAACTATTATTCTTCATTATTTGCAGGAAAAATATGAATAATTGAAGGAGAAAGTGAAATAATTATAATACATGAGACTAGCAGTGGCGGACTGGAGGGGATGGGGGCGGGGGTTGGGGACCCGCAGAAATTCTAAGAAGCACCCAAAAAATTTTTTCGGAGTGCGTGGCCGTCACGTACATTCATTGAAAAAAAATTTTGTCCTCTCCCCCCCCCCCCCTCGGGCGGAAATTTTGGGACCGCCATTGGAGACTAGATATTAGAGTTCTTCCTCATTTTGTATTCCTCTTAGATTCTGTGAAATTTTTACATTGTTTTTCTTGAAATATTGGGTTGTCCCAAAAGTTTTGTCCGTTTTTTCAACCTATCATGAAAATACATGGAACAAAGATAGGGAAAAGCTCTAAGCACTACCCGACGCATCTTTTCCTCCTTTTTCTAACTGTAAAGCCCAAATGCCGATTACTCTTTTGCTCACTGAGATAAACGCCGAAATTTCGAACCCATGGTTTTTACTATGTCCAAGTTTGACAATTTTTCACAGTCTTCATTTTCAACTTTTGGAAGACCTCTGATAGCCCTCAGATAGGGTAAGCAAAGGGCAATGCAATGCAATTATATGGCTTATCTAGCTGGCTTTTTAGTATCTTTACAGATAATTTTTTCAAAAGTCTTCATTTTTGCGAGGTTCTAAAATAGATAAACGCCTGGAACACTAACAAATCATCGGATTTTGAAGCTTTCAAAAACCGATCACGATTATTCACTATTTTAACGAAGCAAATGAGCGTTTACCGCTTCGGAATATAAGATTTTGCATTTTACGTGTACACGCTGGGGTGGGGTCAAACTCAAGAATTACGAAAATTTTATCGCCAAAGACCCCGCAAATTGGAGAGGAAATACACTCGCTGGAAAGAGGAGGCAAAGCTGCATCGAATAACACCTTAGTTGTGCGCCGTTTCAAGATCTCTGGCTTCTGGCAACACCAAAAGTGGAATTTGATAGCACAGAAAAATAATTCTAAAAAATTTTCAAGGCTGGCTATTGATGCCGCAAATTTGCATTATATTGCCCTTTATTTGCTCTATCTAACTGTTGCCAAAGCTTTTCCGAAAGCCAAAAATGAAGATTATGAAAAATTGCCAAACTTGAACGTAGTAAAAACTATGGATTTGAAATTTCGACGTTTATCTCCGTGAACAAAAGATTAATCGGCATGGAAGCATGACAGTTAGAAAGAGAAGGAAAAATCGCGTCGGATAGTTCTTAGAGCGTTTCCCTATCTTCGTTCCACGCGTTTTTATGATAGGTTGAAAAAACGGACAAAACTTTCGGGACAACCTAATATAATATTTAGGACTGTAGATAAAGCTTTGGGGGAAAATCAGTATTTTTATACATTTTATTATTTTTTTTAACTCTATTATTCAATATTTCATTAAACAAAAAATAGCATTTTCGGTTAATTTTGCCAAGTTGAATGTCCTGTCTTGGACGTTAGAAATGTCCTTTTATTTTTCGTCACACATCTCCAATCTTTTTCGATAATATTAGGTTGATCTGAAAATTTTGTCAGTTTTTTTCAATCCATCGGTAAACCCGTTAGAATGGAGATAAACAAACGCCTTAAAATGTATCCTATGCAGAATTTCTTCCTCTTTCCAGCTGTTAAACTCCCGTTGCGTTTCGTTGCGAGAGTGACGAGATATTTGCTGGAAATTACAACCACTCGTTTTTACCATGTCCAACTTTCGCTAATTTTCAAAAATTTTGTATGAGATTTCCGGAGGAGTTCTAATAACCAGCAGATAGGGCAAACCTTTTGCCAACTTACACAATTTTTTGTAGCCCTACAGCTTGCTTCTCAGAATTTCTACGATTTATTTTTTGAAGTGACCAAATTCTACATTCAGCCTATTTTAACCTCGTAGAAAAATGCTGAACACTTCAGTTACCATTCGATGCAAATTTTTCTCCTCTTTCTAATTCTTGTCTCTTTTGCCGAGACAGACGGAATTTGTGGGGGAAATCGCAGTATTTCTCAATTTCAGAGTGCGCACTGACGTAACCTATGTTTGAAAATCTTCAGGTTTTGAAGCGAAAATCGCTCATTTACTTTGTAATGGTAGCGTAGTAATAATCAAGTGTTGAAATCTTAGTATTCTGTAGGTTTTGCGGTGTTTGGTGCAACAACAGATTATGCGATTTTTCCGAAACATGACTTTTAGAAAATTATTTAGCAAAAATCTGAAAAAGCAGCTGAAAAAAGGAAAGAAATTGCATAAGTTGGCAAAAGGTTTGCCCTACCTGCTGCTTATTAGGGCTCCTCCGGAAGTCTCATACAAAAATTTTAGAAATTAGCGAATTTTGGACATGGTAAAAACGAGTGGCTGTAATTTCCGGCAAATATCTCGTCATACTCTCAACGAAACACAACGGAAGTTTAGCAGCTGGAAAGAGGAAGAAATTCTGCATTGGATACATTTTGAAGCGTTTGTTTATCTTCATTCAAGCGTGTTTGCCAATGGATTGAAAAACCTAACAAAACTTTCGGACCCACCTAATATTTTTCCGTTTCAAAGCGATCTTAATGCTCCTGGGCAGCGTAGAACTCCTCGTCTGCTTCTCTAGCTGCAGCACAACTTTACACCGTTTCGGCACTCCGACCGCTCACATACACACATTCTATCGATGCCTCTCACAACTTGCACAATTACAACTATCTCCGTGTGCTTGATTTGATACGTTCAATCGATTGTCGATTTCTCAATTGATGATGATGACAAAATATCTCGGGAGTTACTGACGCTCAAAATCAACATTTCGTTATTGATTTTTGCATTGTTTTTATCTTCTTCAACTGCATCTCGCCTTCTCAACCAAAGCTTTTGACGAAATTTCGATCTGAATTTCGCGCCAATTCCTGCTCATATTTTTCTCAGTTCTGTAAAATTTATTTTCATACGTATCCACATTCGATTATGTAGAAGAAAAAAATATCAATTCTACCTCCATCAACTTATTTTTGTTCTTGATTGTTTTGACTTTTTGAATGGAATATCAAGAAAATTACAAATATTCCAAGCTGCTCCCAGTGAAAAGTCAAGATCTTTCTGTGCAGCTGTAGCTATCATTCGCTTGACAAATATCTGGAAATGTCTACTTTTTGAAAGTAAAACAAACCTACTGGTTCTCAATTACTTGAATGCATAAACCACGCAATGCAATAATTTTGACTTGTGACTACCACAAAACCCGCAAAATTTCAAAGTCTTATAAATTACTAGTTGACTTACCCGGCTCCGCCCGGCCCTGTCATTATTATATTCGTAATCAGCATGCTCGATTACCCCCCTGTGCCAACTCCCAGCCCTGTAGCTCAAATTTTGCAAAAAATCGATAAAATCGATATCGATCGATGACGAAAAGTGGCCTATGATGACACCCGCTGGGGCTCGATGTGTATGTGTGCCAAGTCTTGTCCAGATCGGTTCAGAAATGGAATTTTCTATTCGGAACATACGTACACACAGACAGACATACAGACAGACAGACAGACGGACATACAGACAAACAGACCTTCGGCTTTATACAGGGTGTCCCAAAAAAATGTTTCGAACGTTTGATCGTTAATATCTCTCTTCCCAAGAAGTCTTTTGCCTTGCTTCAGGTACCGTTTTGTAAAGCTAGCTTCAACTTAGATTTGCATTATAGAACGAATCACCCATCTCTCTTCATTACAGTAGGATTACGGTAGAAACTTGAAACATATGGTGTCAATGTGGAAAAAGCTGCCGTTTCAAAATTTTTCAACAAAATGTGAAAACTTGTGTATTAGGGTTTTTATGGACGCTGAGTTGAATACTCAAATATTCACAAGATTACGAAGCTTTCCAAACGGTGTAACCGCACTTTTCAGGAACATTGAAAAAATGGCCGCTACCTCTTATCTGGCATAACTCTTCAATGAAGCATCATAATAAATTGGGAACTTTACGGTTATAATCAGCAACTCTAATTAGCCTAGTGTATAAGTTTTCAGGCTGTTTTGTTTCCTTTCTGGGGCAAAATATGGCCTTTCATTGCTTAAAACCCTCTTTGAAGTTTCTACCGTAATCCTACAATGAAGAGGGATGAGTGATTCGTTCTATAATGCAAATCTAAGTTGAAGCCAGCTCTACAGAATGGTACCTGAAGCAAGGGAAAAGACTTCTTCAGAAGAAAGGTATTAACGATCAAACGTTCGATACATTTTTTTGAAACACCCTGTTTATAAGATTCTACTGATGATTTCATTAGGCTGCAAATAAGCTAAAACCAGTGTTTGGAGTCTCCGATTCCATTAAGATCTTTTATTTTCTTCGCCACATACTTTTCTTGCCATTTAGCTATTTATTAGCTCCCTCATAAAACCAAAAACATCCGAAATAAGTGGTGATAATTTGAGTTATATAATGGGAGTTGCGTTCCGAATTGGATTCTGAAATATTCAAGCACTCTCTGAAGAAGAGAAGGTGGTAAAAAGTTAAGAAACGCTAAGTGGTTTGCTGTCATAAGAACAGAACTTCAGACCTATGCATCAGAATGCAAGATTTTGGTGGTCGTTTTGATGTGATTTTATTTGGGTTTTTCCGTGATAAACACGAAAAATTCAAGAATGCTCGAGGAATATCCAAGGCAAAAATTTTTAGATTATGCACAAATATTATTTTGCTGGAAACATACGAAGAAAATGTAAAATTAACACAAAATTTCCAATAAAAAAATTACCCAGAGAGAAATTACTAGAATATTTGTACTGTCAACAAACTTGGTTCAATGCAACCTAGTATAAACTATCGATTATCGATTTTTCTGTTACAATACCCTTCAGAGAAGTCTTGCTTCATTGCACTCAATGTGTTGTGGTATCCATTGATTTTTTTCTTGGAAAATTTTTTTCTAACACTGTTGCGAAAATACGTGGCAAATGTTCAAAAATTACGCATGAGGAATTTATGAAAGTTTATGTATAAATTTCATTATTGAATGAGATTTTTTTCTGAACACGATGGCAAACTGCTTGAGCAATGCTAAATTCCAATTTCTTTGCTATTTAATAATTTTCAAATGAGAAAGCACAAAGATTTTTAAGACTTCAAAATTTTTGCGAGAAAGTCGGGTCAAAATCCTTTCTTATTGGCTGATTTCACAGGCAGTTATGTAAAACTGCGCTTTTTTTTCCGAAGAAAAAAATTCTTAATTAGAAATCTTCCAAACCAGTCAGCAGCCTGGTGCTGTTTTTGACATGATTAACATGAGTTAAAAATTAGTATAAAAATTCTACTCTAATCTATTGTGTTTGCAAGCCTTTCTAAAATTCAAAATTAACTTTCAATTATGAATAAAATGTTAGATTTGAATACTATTTATTCTGCTTAAAAATATGTTTTTTTAAAGAACTGTTCAATGGAAATTTTTACTTTTTTGTTTAATTTGAATTTATTTCGAAGCCTTTTTGTCTTTCCATAACTGGGACGCGTTAAAATTTAAATTTTTACATCTACCTTACATTTGCCCTAACTTGGTTTATCACGCTAGCCTCTAAACTAAAAATTTAAATTTTTACAAAAAAAAAGTCCATATTTTTCTCAAAATGTAAGTCCCTCTATTCGTGCGTGTGTTGAAGTGCATTCATGCCTCTCTGCTCGAGCTGTCAAGGAAGTGTGAAAAGCATTCGCGTTCGAGAACAGATGACTGACTGAAGCTTCATTAAAAAGGATTAAATTGATGAACAGTCATTTGTGCGCGCATATCCAACGAATATTTTAGGTAAACAAACATTGTTTTTTCTTGTGGCTTAGCGAACTTTAGCTTTTGTCGCTGGTGTTCAAGTCTTTTCACTGTTAATAGAAAAGTTTTAGTTTTTTCAAATATTTTTTGCGATGACAGTTCGTAGAGTTCGAGTTCGTCTACCCTGATACTGCATTGAGAACATTAAAATAACTTTAACTTTGAAACTTTGAATTAAAACTGTAACTTTAACTTTAAACTTTATTTAACTTTTGATACAACTGGCTTGGCTTCTGGAAGGCGGGACTTCGTGACCTAATTAAGGCCGCTTGCGCCCTGTGTCTCTCCCGCGCGCGTGCTCTCTGACCATTACCTAGCCTTAATTAGGTCACGAATCTCCGCCTTTCAGAAGCCAAACCACTTGAATCAGAGGGTACATTGATGTGCGTTTTTCTTTTACAAAAAGTCAACCTGGCATCAGATTTTGGGAAAAAAATTTACATTAATAATTAATTAGATTTCTACAGGTCTCTTGCGTGGTATCACTATGGCCTATCATTTAGCCTAACATTTCGTGATATTAAATCGCACGTATAATTTTTTGTTCAAAAGAACAGCTCTAATCAGAACTTAATACATAATGCAAACAGAAAACGAAGAGGATCAGTTGGCTAATAAACAAGTTTGTTTTGGCTCAAATGTTCACTAAAATTTGATTTGTTTCTTTATCCATGATTTTTTTTTGCATTAATATAGTTTCAAGCTTCCACTATCACGTCTCAACTGGCTATTAGTAGAGTTATCGATATTAGTGAAGGACGTTTATGCCCTAATATGGCTAATTTTTGGAATACTCTCATCTTTGATTTTCTAAGTTTTGTTTCATATGATGGATATAGCGATGCGTAACTTGGTAATTTGGATACTGACAAGTTTTCTCTATTTGGCAACTAACAATAAAAATTGTGATCTGCCGTTTTTAGTTTTTGTTACTGAAAGAAGTGAATTTTGTCATATTTGCGCACAATGAAAAAATTAAGTTACCTTTCTTCTTTGCGCATTTCCTTCACTAATAAATAGATTTTATTCGAACAAATTCGTAATCAGTTTTAATCAAAACTCTTCTTTTCACAGATACCAAATACCAGGCGATTGGTCTACAACAATAAGAGCCGCAGAAGCGGCCCAATTCATCGTTTTTAGCCATTCCAATGTAATTATTACAACGATGTACATAGTCTAGCTCTAACTCTAGATATTCGCTTAATCAATAGGGCTTAGAAATTAGAATAGCTTCATAGGATTCTGCCTACTCTTTCATCTTAACATTAGCCACTCATAAAGAACGCCACTAGGTAGTAATACTAACAAGGGAATGGTCAGAAGTCGAAGTGGCCAATCCAATCAAGCTGCATACCATTCGATGCAGCATAGAATGCTGATTACAAATCTGTCTTTCGTATCTGCAGAGCGCCTTTGTAGGCGAAGTTATGAGCAACTTTACTGCGGAAAATTCATACACAAAAACTGCGAAATTAGGACATCATTGCTCTTTTAGCTCACCTTTAGGTACGAACCATATAAAGGAACTTAGTTGCATGTTTTGGTCCAACACTGAGCCGAGAATGGCTTTGTACGGCCAAGTTTGCCCCTCACACGCACAATTTCTTAGCAAAATAATGACTTTTGACGGCTTATAACTTCGCCTACAATGGCGCTCTGCAGATACGGAGGACAGATTTGTAATCAGCGTTCTATGCTGCATCGAATGGTATGCAGCTTGATTGGATTGGCCACTTCGACTTCTGACCATTCCCTTGTAAGAATCTCACGATACGACATCGACATTCCCTCACTCAGATTTCAAGAAAAATGTATAATCTTTTTTTCAATTTGCAGTTAATTCTATTTTTGTACAAGGTAGGTTCTCCTAAGCTAATGATTGAAAATGATGGACCGATTTCTCCAAATACTCATTTTTCACAGGCTAAATAAAGCAAGAGAGAGAGAAGAATTCTGCTGTTTATTTCTCATTTCTAAGCGAGAAATCATCCATCAAAATTTCAATTCCATTGCTCTTCTTATTCGCATCTGTGTCTTTTTATCTTCTCGCAAAGTGGAGCATAGATTATTTAGTCTCTTCTCGATTACTTTGAGCGCATTCTATAAAATAATATAATAACTTTTCCGATAGAGCTTTATTGTCTTTTTCATCTAGCCCAGCTCTCCAATAATGCCTCCGCATCCATAGCTCTTTTCTGGGATTGAAAGGGACCAAAATTTGGCAAGCTTAAAATTTGATCTAAACAGGTCTGTTAGTCTCACATTCGGATAAAATGCCTTAATAATGATCAACTGCAAATATCGCTTTGTACAGTATCATCATAGATTATACCATTTGTATCACGTGAGAAACATATACGGGGTATTTTATTTCAAAACTGCCACAGAGCATAGGAGAAAAAGAAGTTTCAGGCAGCCGACTTCTCGTAGAAATTTCTCTGATCTAGTAAAAAAGTATTTATTTGAATGTTTGCGAAATGCTATGCGAAGTTTGAAAGAAATCGCTATTTTTGCAGAATTCAATATAAATTTAGAGTTTTGAAAATTGCATAATGGAGGCCAACAAAATAAGGAAAGACAGAAAGTGACATAGCCTACATTGTATTGCCTCCAGAACAGTGTGAAGAAGATAGGACTTATCAAAAAAACTTTCAAGATAATCGTTGAGAAAATTAAGTTATTGAAATGATCTGCGACTTTTCATCAAGTTTATTGCTTTTTATCATGGTAGCAATTTTGTCCAATTTTCTTTGATAGTCGAAATCGAACATCCGTAATTTCTGTCTATAATGCTATTGATTTCTAAAAATATATAGTTCTAAGTTTTAAGCAGTTCAAATGCTCTACTGCTCGTGAAATATTCAGCGACAAACTTGGAATTTACATCGTCCAATTTTGAGTATAATATTTCATTTGAAACGCAACTTCGCAAAAAAAAATTCCAAAACTAGAATTTTACAAAATCAATTCCCAAAAAGCCTCGAAAACAGAGGTACAGCTGTACTCGTTCATATTTCATGCTGTTTCGTCTTCTTCACGCTTCTTTCGTGCTAAAGTGAAAAGCAGCGCAGAATCCCTGACGTCAACAACAATCACATTTGTCGCCACCCTCACAAAGCTTCCTTCCGCTCACATTCAAATTCTGCAGATTGTGGAATTTGAAGTACTGGACGGGTGGCACCCGTCCTTAACATCTTGCTGGGAAGGCCTTTTAAATTTTTCTTTGAAAGTTTGAAATATTATGGTTCTAGCAATCAAAACTAATGCCGATTTTTTGAACCAATAGGCCAACGCAAAAGATTTTTCACTAAACTGCGAAGCTTCCATGAGACGTATTCACCTATTCTGAATAATGAAGCTTGTCTTTTATAATAGAATAGCAGTCCCAATTTTATCAGTAATATTTGTGGCAAAATACAAGATACATTATTTATCTGAAAAGAACTACGACTTATTTTAAAGTTTTGAACGATTTCAAACAGATTCTTTGAAAATTTTTGGCGCAAGACTTATCTTCGACCCATTTTTTATTTCATAAGTGAGTATCCGCTATCCAAATAATCTGCAATTTTTTCGCTGGATTTACGGGCAGTCCCATTTTTATCAATAAATTCGTTTGGTGTCATAACTTACCAGATGTGTTTTGAATAAATGTATCTTTAGTAACCTAAATTGATTATGTACATGCATTTTAAAGTCTAAATTATTGATGTATTTGATCAACTTGTCAAGCATTCCTCAGATTTGTTTCAATCACTAGCACACCCTTTTTTGCTCTGATACATCTAGACAAAAATATGATTAAACCCTTATTTTTTTACCTAAAAATTTCCAGGCCCTTTTCCGTCACTTACTATGTCTGGAATAATGTATTCGATTTATGTGTATTTGACATTTCTTTCAAATTATGGAATATAATATCAAACTTTTTTCCTTTGAAGAATCTTTGCTATGTAAATAGAAAATGCATTTATGACCAGAGGGGGTTATCAGAATTTCGCAAACTAAGAGAATCTGCAAAAACCTGTCGCGGAAAATCTTTCTGTTCAGAACTGAGAAAGCTTTTGTAAACATCAAAACTACCAAATCTTAACACATTTGAAACACAATGATGTGCAATCTGGAAGAGAAAACAGAAAGTTCCACGTAATTTGCGATCAGGAGCAAGAAATTGATCCGACACTATGATAAATTTGGTCTCTAATTATAGGAATTTTTCAGGATAAATAGACATAGAGCTTCCAATAACGTTTTTGGGAAGAATGATACACATTAATGAAACATTCCTCCTTTTTTATTAGAATGGGAGGATTACATTGGAATTGGCTAACCCCGCAGATTACCACGTCCCCTTTTGGTTCCCGAGCGTGAATCGTTTTACATTGCCAGTCGATCTTTCAGAAATAAGATCTTAAGACATTATGATTGAGATTCATGGACTGTTCAGTTTCCAATGGAACGGATACAGTATATCTAAAATGGCTAACTCCGCCCATTTACTCGTCCCTTTTCGGTTCATCCTCCAGCTCAAACTTTTCGTCTCCGCTTGCGCTGTCGTTAACTCCTTTTATTCTGGATGTTTAAGTCTTAAGCGGTTGCCTATCATAAATTTCTCCTTCATCAACGAAAAAGCTACCACAATTTCAAAATTGGTTAACTCCGCCCGCTGATAATTTTTCCTCGTTTTTACCATCACGTTATTGATATAAAACAACTATATTGATGGCTGACCATATGTGCAACACTCGCTCCTTCCCTGTACTTGTGAATGAATGAGTTGAAAAGTGGCTAACTCCGCCCACTTGCGCAGCCCCTCTCGGTTTCATCATTGATCCAAACACTCCTACACGTCGCTTTCGACAGACATTAAGGAAATGTACTCCTTACATACGTGCAGTCTCAACTTTTTTGGGGGTAGTGGCCAACTTCGCCCACAAACACGACTTTTTAGGTTTTACACTCCGGAACGAATACACTTGAGTCGCTTCCAAACCTTCATACTGTTCAATAACGATCATCTACTACCTGTTTATAGCTGCAACTTCCCATACATTCCTTATGCTGCGCATAAATGGATTTCTGGGGGGGGGGGAGGGATAGCTCCGCCCACTGACAAGCTCAAGTCCTCTACTCTCCCAAAGTACAACTTCCAGCATCTACTGCCCCTCTATATTCGCGATCCCTTCTACTGGTGAAACTGGCTCCGCCCATTGGCACGCTCTTTATTAATTTTGTCACATAGCTCGGTTATATACCGTCATTGAATAATCTATGGTTGCGTTTGCAAGTTACTCCATACTTCACCTGTGCAAGCGCCTCCCCTCGATATTGGCTAGCTCCGCCCACTGATACGCCCTTTCTTACTTTGATCTTCTGAGAATTCTCCCCAACTTGTCTGTCTTCAAATCTGTTTTCGTATGGTATGGTGCGCTTTCTAAATTTTTGTCCGCCTTTTTGTGCAATCTCTCTCCTCCCCCCCACCTCCTCTCCATTGTACTTGTGAATGGATTTATCGGGAAGCAATTCCCGTGCAAGAGTGCAGAAGCCAGACCTGCACGTTGGAAGGAGGGGAGGGGGGAGGGCAATAAGTAATTACAAGCAAGGAGCCGCAGCTCTCGTGCCCAAATGGAAATCATCCGATTCGGACGTGTGTGTGTGCGAGTGTGAGCACAAGCCTCTGCATTCGCCAGCCCCGTCGCCGCTGTGACGGGGAGAGGGGGGGGGGAGAAGAAGTGGGCGGGGGTTGTTTCGATCTCAGCCCCTCACAACATCGTCGTCCTCGGCTCTCTTCCGAATATTCGACACTATTCTGACAAGAGACATGACGAACGTCTTCAAATACGCGTGCGCGCGAATTCCTTAGTGTCATGTTTTGTTTTGGCCCCTCGAGTCTGTGAACATCATTGGTTTTGCCCTTTTGAGTGGTTCCTAGTTTCGAAATCTATTCTTTACAAACAATTCGAGCAAAATTTTCTTGATTTCTCAAATTCGTATTTGGAGAGTGCAATTTGCTGATATCGGTATATAAATATTTGCTGTCGAAAGATTTTATTAGTACCTTTTTTGTATCCAAAAATTTATATTTTATTTTATTATATACCACTATAGCGAGAACATCATAAATTATTCGTAAAGCAACATAAATAAATAAAGGAATAAATAAATCGCTTTAAATTTCGCCTTCTTTCTCCGGATTGTCTGTATCTTTTCCACTTTATTTTCTACTGAGAAAATTCCCTTTTTTCCTGAATTTCCTATAAAAATTTTTCCTTGCCTTCTTTTTCTTCTTCTTGCATTTTTGCCTTGATCAATGAACACAATGATTCATCGTAATTCTGAAGCATTGCGCTGATCTGTTCATCATTCCAGATTTGGCCAAAGAGACAATTTTGAACCTTTTTAGACAAATTTTTCATTTTATTTATCATAGTCAATCTTAATTTTCGTTGCAAACTTTCCTAGTGGAATGAAAAGATAGTGAATCTCCAGAATTTTTGAGCCATTTCTAGCAATTTCAATTCAAAGCATTTTCTGTCTATATATGCGGTCCCCTTCTCAACGAAATTGGCTAGCTCCGCCAACCGACACGCCCTTTACTTTTCTATAACGGGAATTTCAAGCTATCGTCAACCCCTTATAAGGCACAATTTGAACATTTCCTGCTCATACCTGCAATCTCCTCCTTTGCCCTCCGTTGTACTTCTAAAAGGAGAATTTAATAATTTATTACTAATTTTAAATTCTTCCCGATTCCATTTAAAACAATTTTACTCCATCTTGTCTAGCATGAATTTCAAAAAACTTGCTTTTTGACGCATGTTTCTAAAGTTCCAGCAATATTTTTTTCTTATTTCATCATAAAAGGAAATTTTCTTTTTTACGCAGATAGTGATTAAATTTCATCTTGAGGCTTTTGAAAAAGGTAAAAAAAGTAGCATTTGGATTCTTGTGAACAAATAAATTGTGGGTTTTGCAGTAAACAATATTACTAATTTACAAAACAAATTTACAAGCATTCTCACGTTTCTCGATGTGCTCTGCTCTTCGATTTGAGAATGCTTGATCTTGAATATTGCTTTTTTTTGTGAAATGAAAATGGAATTTTTGCTCATTCAATCACTTGATACCTAAAATTCGCATAACTTTATTATTGTAAAATGTGACGCGATTAAAATATTGATGTTATGCTCTCAAAAAATGGCGTGTTTTATTTTTGGCTGAAGCTGGGATCCAGAGATCCCAGCTTCATTTATTTTTTTCACTAAAAAATTGTTATTTAGAATCTCTGATGTCTAGACCTATCAAATATTGAAGAGCGAACGTTCAAAGAGACGTTCTTTCTCTCATTTGAGGCCCCGACATTCGAACGGAAGTGTTTTTCACATTGACAGCTTGCCGGGTTGTTGGTGTGTATGTGGCAAAGCTCAAATATAAATCATCCAGAAAGTGTGGAGCCCCTCAGACGAGTCACACCATCGTAAAAATAATGATATTAGGCGTGAAAATTGCTTGGAAAAATTCGTCTCTGGACTTTGACCGCCTAAAACCTCATCAATTTTTTGTCACCTCGGGTTGTGAAAGATCTGATTGTTATGTGAGGTGCTTAACCGAGTCCTGAGAGCTGTTTCCTCTGAACACCCCCGTTCAAAATTCATCGTAAGACGGGGGGGGGGGGGGGGGGGAGAACTAATGCGTGAGAGAGCGACCAGTACGACGACGACGACGACGACGGGCATCGATTTTGAGACCTCGATGAGTTTCGTCTCGTCCGAGTCTTCGCGCTCTTTTTGCGCACGTACTCCTGGACCATCACATTTAGGCACCCTCAAAATTTGCATGGGATGGCTCTGCAGATGGGGCTAATTTTTTTCGGGTTACGAAAAAGAATTGATTCTGAAAATTTGCTGCAACGCCAGCAAACCTGCAGCCGAAACCGATGCCAAATTGAATTTCCGATTTTTTCTTAGAATCCATTTAGACAAATTCATGTGACTTCGTTTTCTAAACCATCATTCTAAAAATCTGTCAACTCCCTTTACACCCACTCTGTCCATGTGATTTTCATGCTTTACGTTAATCTCTAGCTTATTTTAGGTTTTTTTTAGTCAAGCAATTTATCGTTCCAGCCTTTTTCTGCAGTTCAAATTTCAGTCAACTTATCAAATTATGGAGTACGGTTGAAGTTAACCTAGCAAATGTAAGAAGTACTGTTTGTCTGCTGTTGAAGTACTAACCTCCAGGACAAAGTTTTTTCAATCATTATTAAGAAAGTTTTTCTCAGTTTGACTCAAAAATCAAAAAATTTCCCGATGACACTCGTTGTTTCTAGATTGCGAAAGGACAAGTATCGTTAGACAATCAGATGGCAAACAGCATCAGATGTGATCATCTTAGTTCTTTGAATTTGCTTTGGAATAGCTAATTCTTCTCTTTTTTAATTTTCTACTTTATATTTTGTACGCATAGGAATCGATATTCAAAATTTGGATTTCTGAAAATTTTTGATCAGATTTCCTACTTGATGAAAATGATTAAAAGCCATCTCTACTATCTTTTTAACTGAAAACTCATTTCTAACAGTGCTCGTGCTAAATGAGGTTTGTTTTTTCTTACCCATTCGTGATGCTTAGATAATCGTGGGCGTAAAATTTTGATAGTGCAAAATCAAGTCTCTAAATCCAATCGCTTTCTTTGGATTGACTCTTTTTGAAGAATCTTCACAGCTCTACCACTTTGAGCAACTACTTCTTTTTTTGAATTATCCGAAATTAAAGAAAAATTGGTGATCTGTCGAGGCTATCGTATGGAGCCAAGAAAAGCACTGCAGTTATCCAATGAGTAGTTTCAAGTCAGCATTTGACATTTGAGAGGCCACTGTCAAAGAAAATGTAAACAAATATCGAGGAATTAGGCAAAACTAAGAACGCTAGATTTTCTAGCTGGTCAAAGCGGTTTTTGACACATAAGCCTTTCTCATCTTAGCCTTTTGCAAGTAAACCATGAGAACTTTGCTCTTAAGGCTTTTTTTCGATAAATTAAAGATAAATTCGCCGCAATCGACGGCTCTCGGCTACTTCGGTTCTGAAATAATTACAAAGATTTTACAATGTTCAAACAGATTTCTTAAAAAGGCTTTCCAGACTGTACCAGCAGGTGCACTGTCCATTTATGTTGTGAGAGGTTTAAATAAGATAAGAAGAAACAAAAATAACTCTGTATGATTATAAAAAATATGATTGATGTGAGCACTTGATTTTCATTATTTTCACTTTTTTCAGCTCATGCAGAATTGAATACTTGAGATACTCAACGTAGAATTTTTGACATTTCCGTAACTTAAAATAAAAATTGTTTCTTAATTTCCTCAATGCTAGTCACTAAATTAGACACTTACTGGATTACCGTATTTATTTCATCATTCAAATTCATGTTCACCATCAGATAATTGCTTTTGACGCCCATTTTTAATACCGCCCCCTTTTTTTTTGAAAAATCGACGCAAAGTCGCCCGATTCATGTGACATCACAGTCGCGTGGCCATATTTCGCTTCATAGTAGGCGAATTTTTGATTCAATCGACTCAGCTCGGCTCGCGCATTTTTTGATATATAGAAGTGCCTCTGGACACAGTAGGAGGCCAGTTTCCACATCTTTTCAGCTTTTTGCTTACGGTAGGTTGCCCAGTGAGTGCAATGAATAAGCACATTGAGTGATTTACCGTAAGCAAAAATCTGAAACGATATGTGGAATCTGACCTCCTACTGTGTTCAAGCATGCACTTTTGCATATCGGAAGATGCGCCGCGCCGAGCTAAGTCAAATAGTGCCCTTGGATTGAGAATTCGTTCACTTTGAAGCGGAGTATGGCCACGCTACGGTGATGTCACATGAATCGGGCGACTTCGCGTCTTTTTTTTCAAAAATGCGAGCATTACTGTGCCTTCGTGCGAATACGTCAAGCTTTATTCACGAATGCTGACGAAGAAATTTTTTACTTATTCTGACTTTCATTTCCTGCCATTTTCGTGAAAAATTTTCTACTCAGGTTCCCTGCTCTCTCATTTCGAATGCATGTTCAAGGTCGGCTGCACTTGAAACAATTGTCGGCGCAAATTTCTTTCCGTTTGAAGTTTGCGTCAACACTGACGTTACAAGCTAATTTGCTGTGCAGTAAGAGAGAGCTGAGCGGCCGGCCGGCAAACGAATTCTTTCACGAAATGACGAAGAGGGTGGAGAAGATAGATGACGGGCGGAAGGGGGGGGGGGGAGAATGTGAACAGAGCACGGATATCCGGTCAGTTGTTAGTTGTGGGAATTAACGTGAAGGTCAACGATAGTGACGGGAATGTGCGCCTAGTTGACATATGACAGCAGCTAGGGATATCTCACCCGCTGAGAGCAGCTTTTTCCCTTCGGGAATGTGCACCTGGTTAATTGAGATTCTCTTTTCTTTGATGATCAGAATTCCGAACAATTCTGTCAGCTTTGTGGTGTTGAAGCACATGCATTTGCTGTGTTTTTCTCAGTGAAATTTCAAAATTACATACATGCCTAACTTTATCCTCCATTTTTGTGATTTTCCTGTTTTTCATGGATTTTCACAAAAAAATCGATCATGAGGATCTAAGAGTATGATACAAGTCTCAGTTCATTTCATTCATTCGCGCCAAAAAGTGCGTTTCTAGTGCCAGCCCGGAAAGAAATCATGAATGGACCAATCAGCGACCGTGAATACGGTAAAAAATACTGTCTGGGCTGTTTGGAACTGTACTTCCCAGCCAAGAACGAATTTTCATGAAATACCGAGTATGAGGCCCTAAGTAACGTATAACCCAAGTAGCTCGTGTTAATCATTCTTGCCTAATAAAATCTTTTTCCTTATTCAGACCGTACCGTAATCTTGAGTGGATTAATCAGCGACCTTGGGTATGGTAGAAAATATGGTATGTGCTGGTTAGAAATGAAATTTCTCGACCAAGAGCTATTTTCTAAAAAGAACCTATTGTTAGGCTTTCCGTGAACTGTTATCCCGGTCTCAGGTCTTGCACTTCACTCGTTCAGCTTTATGGGTTGGAATTTAGAGCTGTAATTATCGACCAAAAACCAGTTTTCAAGAGAACCGATTACGAGGTCCTAAGTACATAAATCGTCATTCAACTCATCTTCTGTAGATCGTTTGTGGCCAATAAAATCGTTTCCAGACTTCAGACCATACTGTAATTTTGAACAGACCAATCAGCAACTTTGATGGCAGCAAGCACCGGCTGGGCTAGAATTCAAATCGCATTTCTATGATTGCGAATGAATAATATTAGCTGTCGCTTGGACAGTGGTTCGATTGAGGCCTACCAATAAATTTTCATATTGGTTAAGCCCATTTGGGCTGCTTCAAATTATACCTATACTAAAAAGACTCATAGTATGATTCCTTGAGTCTAAATGCCATAAGAAAAGAAAATTGATTCCATTGTTTAGGAAGTTGAATTCGCAAAATTGAGGGCGGTGAGATTTCAATGCTGTACAATAGCAGAGCCCCTATCTAAGTAATCGCTCAAGCCCAGCTGCGGAAGATAAATTCCGAAGCGAGAAAATCGCCCTAGTAAGTACACGCCTCCCAGGAATCTCCGCCCATCAACTTGGGTGGTTTGGAGTTGATAAGTCCAAATTGCGCTCTAATGTATCTAGAGTTGTCATAAGTTCCTTTATTATGATCATCAGATTTTTGACGCTTCAGTATACCCTAGAGATCACTTTCGTATTCATCTACTTCGGACCACCCACTTTGATGGGCTGAGATTTCTGGGCCGCTTGTACCTTCGAGGGCAATTGTTTCGACTCGGAGTTCGTCTTTTGCAGAACTCTTGGGCGATTACTTAATTAGGGGCTATGCTGTTCATCAAAATCTCACTATATTTAATTTGGATAGGCGGTGCCTTTATACAGCCCACGATTAAATCATTTCTGCTCATAATTGCTTACTATAGAGTCGACCTCCTAGCGGAACATATTTAATTTTGCTCTACTCCTACGAATTTTGCCTGGGTCATTAGAAGTGCGTAAAGTTCCTGAGTATGTGTTAATAGATCTCCTCAATCTTAAGCGGTTTGCAAAAGATTTTATATAAATTTATGGAGACAATTCGCGCAAAGCTAAATTTTTTAAGGTATTTTTTTCGAGGAAAATGAGTATAACAGATGATGTCTAGCAGTTTCAGAACATACTATCACGTCTTTGTCACATCAACATTGATTGATGGAATTGCGAGATATCGATTTTGTTTGTTTTTGGAGCTGCCTTTTCTTCCCATGATTCTTTTCCATGGTTCATTATAGCGTCTAACAAAAAAAGCAAGGAACTTTGTTGTAAAAATGCAGTATTTGACAATAAACAATGGTTAGAGACATTTATCCTGCAACATCATCAAATTCTTGCAATTTCTAGTTTCAAGAGCATTTTCTGTTTATTATTTGGATGAGCATCCGATTATTAGAATTTTTTTGGTTGTTTAAGGATATTGAATCACATAAACACTTGCCCACAACCGCTCTTCGCTGTTTCCCTCAGTTAGATCAAGGTTTATTCACATCTAAACAAACATGCTCAGCAGGATTACTGTAGAAAAGAAACGCAATGGGTATGGTATACATATTGCCCGTTACAGGAAAAAGCATTCATTTCAAATATAGTATTTCACATTGTTTATTTACATATTGCTGCGACTTGGAGAACTGCTTTCCAAAAAGGCGCTATCCAATTTCGAATACAAAATTCGAAATCTAGGGCTTCTATGACAATTTAGTAAAAAGCTACTAGGTTGGAGCACAATTCTTGTACCAAAATTTTAAAAAATCTTTTAGTTTTCTGCAGCATCGGTGAAATCTGTAGATTTAGATAATAAAAAGAGTAAATCTTGCGCTTCAAAAAGTGTTTGAAGTAAAATTTTTTGAGGGCATGTGGGACCGATATAACGATCAAAGGCAGCGCCTAGGCAAATCTGGACGTTTGGGGATCTCACGTGGACAATAGTTTTGGGGCCCTAACTAAGACACTGCCCAACCGGCAGTTCAGTTGATGTCCTAACGGCTGAGATATTCGCCTCCAAACTGGAGCTCAGGAACGTACTTTGCATGGATTCATGGCGCGGCACATCCGTTTCGCGTGGGTCCCCGCGCGAAAGCATGCAAACACGATGCAAGTCGTCCGATAATACGTTTTGGGATCCACTTTGGAGGCGTATATCTCAGCCGTTAGTGAGTCATTTGCGCTGCCGCTTGGGCCGTGTCTTAGTGAGGGCCTCAAAATTACTTTCCACGTAAAAATCTCCAAAGGTCCAAAAACGAATTACTCGAAAAATGATTTTCGATTTTTGGTCAAGACTGCTAAACGTCTACTAAAATTCAAACTTATCTTTGGCTAGGAATAGGCTATGAATATTTTTTGAAACCAGCTGGTCCCTTTTCTTTGATATTGATTTTCTATAATATATAATAAAATATTACTTTTGATATACATAACAATGAACATTTTGTTGAGTTAATTATTTCGTTCTGAGCATTTCTAAAGCGATTTTCTTCTACTTATTGGTGCAAGAATTGTGCATCATTTCCCCCCCCCCCCCTCCTGCATGTACTGGCTGCTCAAACGACGGTTAGAAAAAACAATTTTGAATGTGTCCTTGCAGTTGGAAGAACAAGAGTCAGGCAACAACCTTGTTCTGCCCTTAAGAGGTCCCCAAAAAGGTCCACCTTCAGTTCCAGCATTTCTATGTTGCTTAAGACTTTGTGTGCTGGTCTTCGACTGCTGCGCCACTAAGCCCGAGCGCCTATCGGGCTTACCGAAGGGGCTTAGATGGCGTCCCCCCTTGTCTTGGGCATCTTTTACCCCCACTCTCCCCGGCCCAAAAGATGAGATTCCCTTCTTTCTCATCGACTGACTCGCTCTACGTGTGCTTAGTGCAAGATCCTTCCGCGAATAGAAACATTCGTCCCTTCGTGTTCTCGGGTTTCGCTTTCACGAAATTTTTCGGTTGTTCACTATGTGTGCGGATCTGCTTTCACCCATCATAACAATGTCGCAAATCGTTAAAGAGAATCCCTTGTGTAATGAATTTTAGAGCGACAGA
Organism: Cylicocyclus nassatus; assembly: GCA_958299035.1. Classification (NCBI taxonomy): domain Eukaryota; kingdom Metazoa; phylum Nematoda; class Chromadorea; order Rhabditida; family Strongylidae; genus Cylicocyclus; species Cylicocyclus nassatus. The sequence continues at coordinate 12,303,644 of CATQJL010000112.1, forward strand.
CATGCTCTCTCTCAAATAAACAAAATGGATGTAATGCGGTTTGCAGTTCTTTCAAACAAGCACTTAGTTCAGCAACGATACACGCTTCTGTTGAATGAAGTGTATTTCTTTGAATTTTGATTTTATTAATCACTAGCTAGCATTGTCAAAAAAATTTGTGCATACCTCAAAAAATTTTTTATGCCGTAGTTAAAAAGACACGAAGTTTATAGTACGTCAAAAAGTTTTGGAAAAAAAGTTTTAGATTACAAAATAAGTTTTTAGATTTCTCAGATTGTAAGGTCCTGATTATTAAGGTGAAAGCTTCGGCTCAAACTTGCTTGTTGCAAAAGCTAGAGAGCCTTTATTTATTCTATTTTTCGTCTATCTCAGTCTTAACCAAAAGATCCCTATTTTTGCTTTCTCAAATCGTCTGTGTTTTTCAGGGAATTGATATTTTTGAGAGAAAGAGAGATTTGCGAGAGGATTTTGAGAGAATTTTTGACATTGTTACTAACGTTTTTTGGCAAAAAATCCAAACTTACAATTTTAACGGCTTTTTTAAAATCTATCCTTATTAAACTTCCCAGCATATTACATATTACAAAATAGGAATAATGGAGCAAAAACCTGATCAAATAAAAAGGTAATTTATTTTAATGCGCAGAAAAAGGTAGTGATTTTTTCGTACAGGGAGTACATCTGTCTATGTTTTAGGCTATCTCGTAAATCTTATACAGGGTTTTCCACCATTTTTCTACATTTTTTGAATTGAATTTTCCATGTCATGGACTTTAATCTTGTACAAGAAAAATTTTCATCCAAATTTTTATAATATTTGAGTTGAATTCTTGTATATCATGTCTATCTTTTCAACACCAGCTATTTATCAGGTTGTTCCATAAGTTCCGTCCGTTTTGTTTTTCAATCGCAATAAATCATGAACTTCTTGTTTCTAAATAGGTTTCAAGGCACCGCTCGATAGAGCAAAGCAAGCTCTACAAGAGGCTATCTCGTTTTTGCACCAGCTCTGGTCCATCTCGAGTTTCAAGGCAAAACTAAAAAGACTCAACTACCCGAAAAGTCGAGAAAAAATCATAACTTCGCTCAGAAAAATCCTACAAAATTATTTACTTGTTCACATAAACACTATCCATCTAAGACTCTTATATACGCCACTCCCGTACTTTTTCCATGGTTAGAAATTAAAAAAACGAAGATTTTCATGCTTTTGTCAGAGTGATGCTGTGATGTCCCTACATAGATAGTTGTATACCTAGCCTGTAGAAGTGCAAATGTAATTTTTCAGCTCCCTACAAGCTTCGGTTCTCGAGAAGTATTGAGTACAGCTTACCTTAGTTGGGCGCCTTACGCTAAAATCCATATTTCTCGAAAACTAGCGTCCTAGAGAGCTTCGCCTCAATTTTCATACTATTTCTACAGGCTAGGAGTATACAGTAGTGTACAACTATCTATGTAGGAACAGTACAGCATCGATTGAGCAAAAACATGAAAATCTTCGTTTTCTTAATTTCTAACCAAGAAAAAAATACGGGAACGGCGTATATAAAATATAATGTATATAAAAGTCTCAGATGGATAGCGTTCATGCGAGCATGCAAGAATTTTTGTAGGTTTTTTTGAACGAATTTATGATTTTTTCTCTAATTTTTGGGCAGTTGAATCTCTTTATTTTCCCCTTAAAACTCGAGATGGATCAGAGTTGGTGCAAAAGCGAGATAGCCTTCTTGTAGAGCCTGCTTTGCTCTATCGAACGGTACCTTGAAACCTATCTAGAAACAAGAAGTTCATGATTTATTGCGATTGAAAGTCAAAACGGACGGAAAGTATGGGACAACCTATTATTTCACCACTTTGTATCGATCTAAGATTGAAATCAAAAATCCATAAATCTGACGACTTTTTTGAAATCTTGTGAGAGTCAAGGCAACTCACGAATATTATAGATTTTCAAGTAATTTTTCCATTTTCTTACTTTTCCATATGTTGCACAAATTATGACTTTTCTATTTACTCTTTCCTAAAACATTTTCCACTGGACATTTTTCTAGTTTTCCAAGAATTTCTTCAAACTGTTTTGATTGATGATCCATTGCAAGCGTCTGGCATGTTCCGTAACTCGAACGGCTTTTCTATGATTGATTACTGGACATATTTTAAGCTTCTGAAACTGGTGAAACTTCTAGAATTTATGCTAGGTTTTAGGTTTCTCTCAGACATTTTCTTATAATGCTCCTTGAAAGGCTACATTTTTTTGCCAATTTTTGATTCACTGATAATTTTTTTCTTTCAAATTCGCTTTTATCAGCGGATTCATCTGAGATTTGATCATTTTCATCTTATTTACCTGCAGCAGTAATGCATCTTGGTTATCACATCAACGCGAATATTCCATTTTCTTTGCAAGACCTACATTTTTTAGCTTTCCTATGCTACTAACCCCTAAGTAACTCCATAGACAAGACATATTGACGGCCATAAAGACTTGCGCTGACGATTTTCTTTGCTGATTGCTGTCTTTTGGGAGTCATTAATGGCATTTACGGAGCATCCACATTGATGCTTGTTTTCTACTTGAGGTTAGGGAGTAAAGAAATAAAGAATTTTTCCATCAGATCCTGTTTTTTACCTTTTTTCTTCGAAATTGCCTCACTTTTCTAAGATTATGATTTGCTTTTCTAGTTGCCCTTATAACCAATCTTCTGTCGTGAAAATTCCACTTTCAGATTTTCAAAATTTCCATTCTCCGCTTCGAAACGAATTTTCTGGAAAAAAAATCCCGGAAATTTATCGATTTTTTCATTTTAGTGCTCAGCTTCGTTTATTTGACCAGATTCAGGCGAGTTGATGGCCACATGTAGCCAACCGGTCACCAACAGATAGAAGGTAAGCTGGAATATTTGCCTGAGCTCTTATTGGCGGGTTTTCTACCGTAATCAGCAAGAAAGAACCAAAATACGGTAAATTGACAGAAGAATCGCGCATGCGCTTTTTAGCCGCTTGTCGCTTGACTTACGTGGTTTCCAGTGGAGAACTCGTGTAATTTTTTCCTTTTTATTGAAAATGGCTATAAATATTGTGAGTCGTATTAAAGGCAAGTTTTTCACCGTAATCAGTAGAAAAATGCTAAAAATTAGGTAAAATGGTAAAATCGTATACTCGCTGTAAAGGAATTTTCGCTTGAGTTGTTTTGTGGTAGAAAAGTCATGCGGATATTTTTCTTTTGGTCTCTATAAATGGACGAGTTTTCCTCTTTAGTGGATGGGGCCGAATGCTGACGCGACAAGTGTTCGTGATAGCGTGGGCGGTGGCGATGTACGCGATATCGCACGCGAATCGCGATGCGAATCGTCTTTTCGAGGATCTACTGGCCGACTACAACAAACTCGTCCGACCGGTCGACAACAATAGCGACACGCTTGTCGTCCGTTTCAAATTGAAACTTAGCCAATTGCTCGATGTGGTGAGATTTGATCTCTTGTTAAAGGATGAGGTTAGAGGGTTGATTTAGCATTGGAGCGCGTTATCCGCGAAAATACGCTCTTTTTTGCTATTTTCTAGCGCAAATTTCACACTTTTTCTGCAGAATTTTCGCATCAATAGTGCTAATGCCCCCACTCAATCGCTTATGATCACTCATATGCGGTTGTGAAGCTGTTCATCGGCGAGTGGCAACGCATTTGACAGCACTCTTCAAATCTGCCAATACGCCTGCCAATTTGTACCCGGCGTGTGGCTGGCGGCGCACGCACGACTTCCGATGATTAGCCAAGCGAAATCGCTTTCGAGACCTAGCGGCTGGAAAGAGGGGGAAAATTTAAGAAAGAAAAGTCTGAGAAAACGTTGTTTTCCTAAAAGAAAAATGTTTTTTCCAGCATGAAAAGAATCAAATCATGACGACGAACGTTTGGCTGCAACATGTGAGTTTGTTTCTTACAATCATACTTTTAGAGAAATTTTCTAAATGAAGAATTTGAAGCTGCAATGTGTGGAAAGTTCAAAAAGTAATAAAGAAAATGCGCTGTTTTATAAATTATTCTCGTTACTGATAATTTTTCTCAAAATTTCTTAGAATTCAATGTTCGAGTCTGCTTGTCAAAGGTATTTGATTTGGTCTTTTTATATTTGGCATGATCGTAATTCTAAAAATTTCCTTTATAAATTTTTACGTCGTTGTGACTGTTTTCAACCAAATTTTTCGAAATTCTTAGAAAATTTGGGACGCATACAAGCGTGTAAAAATTTTTGAAATCTTTGCTGAAAACTTTTCGGAGGGCTTCATGACGTCAATATCCTGTATCTATAAAAAATTATCTTACACATTCCCTTTCCCCCCATTCCCGCAAAGAACACTCATAGGAAAAGCATTGACTTAAGGTTACATTTGCAAGATTTTTTTTCCTAACGTCTTGAAAGCTTTTCGACAGCAGATTGCCTCGTTAGTATCTTTTTATTCTACTTTACACTAATAATTGCTCTGCTTTATCTTCTTATCACTTTCTGTTGATTTTTCTCCTTTCTCTCGATTTTTCTGTATTTTCTTATCTTACAATTATAAAACTCGGATAAGCGCTCTCTCATCAGAAATACTTGAAATTAGCTTTACTAATAACGGTTCAATCGAGAAAACTCAAAGTGTGCAGTCTGCGACTGACATCTGAGCGTTGTTTTGTCGTGCGGGTGGTGCTAGCAGTGCTCAAATTTCATCTCTAGAGAGATTTTTCTGGTTTGACAAGGGGAAAATACTTGGTCGAAGTGGCGTTTCCATACCATATGTATATTGCCTTATAGAGCATGGAACGCTGATTTCAAAACTGCTTTCGATATCTGCAAAGCATTTTTGGGAAGGGAGTTATGGAAGTTTTTCTTTGCAAAATTTTGAAGCGCCAATAAATGCAATAAAATCATTCAGAACCTTAGTCTGTGAGCTCAAATGTGGCCATGATTACTACCAAAGCGTTTTGTGCAATAATTAGCTTCAATCTAATAAAGTCATGTCCGTCACTACTCTTTTTAAACGCCGAAAAGACTTCAACACCCGTTTTTACCTCAACCAAATCAATGAATTTTTACCTCAAAAATTCCCAGAACTTTCCTTCCAGAAGGAAAGTTTGCAGATAAAAAAAGCAGAATTAAAATCAGCGTTCCATGCTTTATAAGATAGTATACATTTCGAAACCGCCACTTCGACCTGGTATCCTTCCCTTGTGAGACCTCAGTTTGATTAAGAAACTGGCATATGAGAAGAAATTCCAAAGTAGCCCTCTACAGTATATTTTTTAATCTTCGATTACTTGAACCTTACTCTTTTCAAAGATGTGCATAGCAGATGTGTTTCATTTATTTTTCTACTTTGGAAAATTCTTATTTTCTTTTTACACTAATCTCTCGTTCTGTGATTTTTTATTAAGTTTTAGAAAAATGCTCATCACCGTAACATGATGTTTTTCTGAAAGATAGAGAAACTTGAAGGCAGTAGCAGGGTCCTGATCATAAATGCAGCAAAATCGAACTTGAACTTTGTCTGTTTCCTTTGTATCCTCTGTTTCTGCAGAATTTCCTGATACACTATGCGAACCAAAAGAAAAGTCAGTCGAAATAAGATCGAAACCTGAGTCAGAAAGAAGTTAAGCAGAAAAAAATGCTGCTGAACAATTTCTTCAATATCATTAGCTCATTCTATAGAGCTCTATCCAATGAGCGCATACCTGGTTCGGGGTCACATATCTCGCAAAAAACCCGTGAAAATAGGTAATTTCAAATTGGTCTTATATAGAAAATCTGTTGTTTTATGTGCCTATCGAATGGTTCGTGTATAAGTACAAATTTTTACAAACGCGGATACTAAATGAACCTTTTGCTAAGCTAAAATAATTTTTACTCAGAACAGCACATTTCTAGACCATCAAAATTTCATGGAAATTTTAGAAAAAATCTTTCGAACTATTTTGATGATTTATACCAGATGCCTATTTGATTGCCAGCTACGCGGCGATTTATGAGCAAAAAATCTAGAAGCGTGGACGTTTACCGTGACGTCACCGCTAAGATGGAAAACTTCGAGTTCCGAAAATAGAAATATTGGGCGCTGATTCCGTATATGTCTTTTGCTTGAAAGTGATTTTTAAGGGAGTCATGAGATTGCGGCGTTTTCAACGCGACATCGTTTTTATTTCTAAAATCTTGAAAGTCTCATCAAAGGTATTATGTAACGCAAAAAATTCTTCTATCATTCAGTTTTAGCTAGCATATTCCTTGAATTCATAGTAAGAATTCGTACAGAGGTAGCTGACTAAATAGTTCACTTCAAAGTATAAAACTTGCAACATATTAAACGATATTGTTCTTATTTTTCATAATATTTTGTACTTTCATAACTATACCTCATTACGGATAATAAAAGCATTGTAAAAGCAATCGACTTTCTTTGTACCTCTCAAGTTTGGTTTTCATTCTATATGAATTTACGCAGAATAAGTATGGATACCCCATTTGGAAGGAGATTTCTCACCTGTAAATATCGAAATTTACTGATTTAGATGCTTGCATTAACTTAAAACAACGAACAATTACATATAAAAATGTGACGAATTGTATTCAGAGTTGGACAGACTACAAATTACGGTGGAATCCCGACGATTACGGTGGTGTTGATGTCCTCTATGTGCCTTCTGATACGATATGGCTGCCGGATATTGTTTTATACAACAAGTAATTATCAATATTTATATTTTATTCTATAGATTTGATTATCTGCATTTTAGCGCCGATGGTAATTACCAAGTGACTATTATGACCAAGGCTAAACTTTCCTATAATGGAACTGTCGAATGGGCTCCTCCAGCTATTTATAAGAGGTTAGCAAGAGATTTTTTTTTATAAATTATTTCTGCTCTTTCATGAAAAATGAATTTATAGCATGTGTCAAATAGATGTCGAGTTCTTTCCTTTCGACCGGCAACAATGCGAGATGAAGTTTGGTTAGTGATTTTAAGCGAAAGCGATATGAGCATGAGAGCTTTTGTCTCCATGACCCTAACCTTAAAAGATTTTTCGCCTTTCCTACAATTTTTGTTTTACTCAACTTTAGAATATTTGTAAAGACCACCGTGGTAAGATTTTGATTAAGAAATTGTGGGAGATGGACCATTTTTCAGAGTTTTTGAATTTCATTTTCTAAGTTCTAGTTTGAAAAGTTTGAAGTTTAGGCTCTTGGACGTATGGTGGCCTCGAGGTAGATTTGATTCATAAGGACGAACATCTCCAAGAAGAGATGATTGAGATTGTTGAAGGAGTCGACGGGCCAATGGAAGAGTCTGTCTGGATAGTCGACGAAGGTAAGTGATTACGACGAAGGTAAAGGACATCGAGAATATGATTGATTCAATCAATCATATTCTCGATGTCCTTTTTTGAATGATTATTGGTCATTTTTGAATTCCTCCTTATTTTGCAGTAAGCTTCTGTGGTGTAAACAATTATCGAGAACTCTTTTCGCCTCACTAGATTTGCCCTCCTACGTTTAGCATTCTATTATTGAGGCTCACATTGCTGTATATATAACTTCTGCAACAGCAAAGAGGAGCTACTGTCATGCCAAAGTTGTTATAATACTTCACCAGCTAACATTTCCGTTTATTTGAATTCGTCAGAGACCGGAAGTGAGAAACATAATGAGATCTTGTCTCTTTCGAACGCTTTATCACAGCAGTTAAACAACAATAAGTTGGACAAATTCATGGAACATGTCGAAGACAAAACAACTCACCTTTTCGGAAGTTGAATAGAAACAACCACTCACTGCTGCGCGCTAAGGATCAAATGAGGAGCACTAAGGTCGGATACGGATATTGCTCCAGATGGCGCGAGTTCATTCGTTATAGTTATGCATCCCTCCTTTCTGTTCATCCTTTTGTTTCTAGTCGAAACCCAGCACATTTGTAAGGTTTTTCGAGTCGCCACATTAGTTCGTGACAGAAGATGTAAGATTCTGCATTTGATGGCGCTTTTTCGGCGCATGCCTAGATTACGCTGTTTCCTGGATTACGAGTAACCAAGTGGCTGCGAGAAAAACCTTGAAAGCGTGCTGATTTCGGTTGGAAATCCGAGGATGAAGAGAATGCATAACCATAACGAACGAACTCGCCATTTTTGAAGCAATGTTGCTTTTGACCTAGTTGATGCCTCAGGGCTCCTCATCCTTCGTTTGCGCTCAGCAGTGAGTGGTGTTCTTTATCCAAATAAAAAGTTGGGCTGTTTCATCTTGGCACTTTTTTCAGTAGAAGAGGATTACATAAGAACATCAAACAAGAAAGCAAGCGAAAAGAGTTTTTTCCCATGCTGTTTTGGGGCTAAGGACTAGACCAATGTTGCGTCCTTCCTTGGCGTCCGGGTTTCAACTCGCTGTGATTTAATCTCCTGTGTTAGAGGGTTGATGATAAGATCTTATATGTTCCTTACTTCCAGGCTTTGGTGAAGGCAAACAAGTCGAACGTTAGCTGAGGATGACTAGATAAGGCAAAAGAAGCCTTAAAATTTGTCAGCCCTTTTGAGCGCTCTATGTAGAACCACCTTATTTTCAGATGTATGAACCGCTCTTTTTCGAATTTTTAAGCGAGCTGCTCCGCTTCACTAGGCTGAAAACTTTTAGGCCGTACGCAGTACGGTATATGGTCCTTTGGTCGCAAAGTTCTTTGGCGTGTTTGGAATGGTCAATTTGAAAATATCCCCGCGGCTTATACACCTGAAAATAGGATAGTCTTCCCTTCTTTGTTCTTTCCTCCTTTTTTGCTCTAATTCCTTGGTAATTCCTGGAATAATTATATTTTGCCACCCGCGTCGCAAAATTAGCCCTTCAAATTAATAGGGCTTGCCACAGTATTAGCTATTTTCTTTCCCCGACATTCGCTTCTTCTAGGTATTGACTTGAGCGACTACTATCCCAGCGTTGAGTGGGATATTCTGAAAGTGCCGGGCAAGCGACACTCTAAACGGTAAGTGCTTTCCATTTTTAAGTTTTAGGGGAGGGGGAGGGGGGGGGGGGAGGGAACACGCAAAGCCAAGAATGATCGAAGATTGGTGAAAGAAAGCTATTTCCTTACCCACATCTGTAATGTAGTTGTTCCAATGTAATTATTTGGATGTTTCGAGAAAAAAGTAATTGCTTTCGAAAGACTCCAGATTACCTAGCAAAAACAGGTTTTCGTTTCCGAATTTCTAAAGTTACCGTGTCCGCTAGAATGCGTCCCACTGCTCCACCCACTTCTGGAGATTTTTTACTCAGAAATTCATTTGAGAAACGCTGACGTATTGCCAGCTGCAAAAAGCTTGAAAATTGATTGGATTTCTTCGGAAGGATTGCATGCTATACGGTAACTCAACATTCCCTAAACGCAATTACACAATATATTGAGGGAAGTAGATATCTCCTAAATTTGTTTCTTATGGAAGAAACCATTTCCGTGATTGAAATTGAAGAAGATGCACAAATTGTTCAGTAGATGAGGGAAATTTTGAAAAGTACAAGGGAGTCTTTTTCAAACCAAGCTTGGACATAAATTTTTTTCACATATCTGCAAAAACTGAAAGCAAAGGGCTTATATAATAAAATTTGTGGAACAATAACTTAGAAAAAAATGCTAAGAAGTCTCTTAAACGCCCGTTCTCTGAGTCAAGGTTTTTTCTGCCAATTAAGAATTACAATCTCTCAGAGATCAATGCTGAATCCTTTTCTATGATCGTTGTCAAATTTTTTTGTTTTGTTTTCGCAGTGATAATTTCTCTTTGAAAAAACCAAACTCAACTATCCGCTTCCTTCGTTAATTTCTTCCGCAGTCGTTCTTTTTTTCTGCCTTCCTTTCTACGATATTAATCCAATATATGCACATCGATCGTCGGGTGTTCGCTTGGAAGACGGCTGACAGGCGAATTCCCTAAGGGGAGCAGCGCAGCGGAATGATTTTTTCGCAACTGTGCAATGAATTCTTTCTTCCCGTCATACGCTGCCTCCTCGAATCGCCTTTTAAACAAGCTGACGAGACAAGCGAACACATCTAACGGATAGGGGCAGAATAGAATGAAAGAATGGTAAGGAGAGGGAACGAATGGTGAAAATTATTCCTTTTGGATTGAAAAGAGCAAATAATTGAACAACATAAACGAAGAATGACTTGTCGTAACCCATTCATATGCCTAAAAATAAGGCTGGGTTTATATATTCCGGAATTCGCGGATCAGTATGAACCCGGCCTAAGCTGCAGTAATCGTTTTATATAAGGTTGAACCGAAAGTTCGTTCACACCATTTTCAAAAAATCATAACTTCTTTCCGTCACGACGATTTTGCGCATTTCAAGTTTTATTAGAAAGAGTAAAGCATGTAGTTTCCATTAGTCCCTTGGCTACTTTCCAGCATGTTCAGATTGCAGAGATAAAAATGAAAGAACGAAAACATCCGAAATTCGGAATTTTTGAGAAACAATTCCAAAAATCTAGACACTGCCCGATAAAATCCAGAAAAGCCATTATCCTAATTTTTCTTATATCTGATTACTAACTGAGTCAAGTTTGTGCTAATCGAGGTCTTCTTTCAGAAGTTATGATTTTTTGGAAAAAATTCCGAAAAATCACTTTCCTAAGAATTCCTGAGAAATTGATTTTTCGGCATTTTTTTTTCAAAAAATCATAATTTTTGAAAGAAGAGCTCGATCAGCACAAACTTTACTCATTTAGTAATCAAATATAAGAACAATTAGGATAATGGCTTTTCTGGATTTTATCGGGCAGTGTCTAGATTTTTGGAATTGTTTCTCAAAAATTCCGAATTTCGGATGTTTTCGTTCTTTCATTTTTATCTCTGCAATCTGAACACGATGGAAAGCCTCCAGGAGACTGTTAGAAACTACATACTTTACGCTTTTTAATAAAATTTAAATTGCGCAAAATCGTCGTGACGGAAAGAAGTTATAATTTTTTGAAAATGGTGCGAACGAACTTTCGGTTCAACCTAATATAATTATGTCCGTTATTGCACACACATTCCATCTTCGGCCGCACAATCCTGAAATTCCCATCAAACCGCAAGGGTCTAACCGATTGTTATGTCTTACATCACTTCGAAGAGAGTTCTACGCAAAAAGAGTTCATCTTGCCTTTATCTATAGTTAGTTTTTTGGGATCAAGCCAGGGTCAAGCCAGCTAGCTTCCACCCGCAGGCTCGTTGACAACAAAAAAAGGGGTCTATCAATCTAGATGAAGCAAAATTCTGCTGTCTAGTCGTCTTTGATTGATTATTCCTTATCTGCTATTTAGCAGATTTTACGGGACTGAGTCTCCTAGTTCGCTCCTACGTGCGCATTTAACTTCCGTTGTGTTTGAGACTAACTGGCATTGTATTATGCTGTTTCTTTTTCTTTTCCTATACCTCACAGTGTAGAAGTAAAGTAAAGTATGTGAAGTAAATTACCGCAAACATTAGTTGAAGAATTGCCTGTTTCAAGTCCAGGATGAGAAGACCAAATATGATGTTGTACATTGACACACATGATCATATGAAATGACTCTACTGTGGGAATTTTGAGCGAGAAATGGTCAGAGCTCAAATCAGCCATATTAAACAAGTTATATGCCATCGGATTTACTTTGAAACGCTGATCTCAAATACACTTTTATTGTCTGCCGAACGAGCGTCTGGAAGAAATTACGAGCGTTCAAATGTGCGCTTTCCTGGCGCTACTCACGCAGTAGTTTCGAAAACATTCATTTGCTGGTGAATGTGCTTCTTCCTTGTAATATAATTCTCATAATGAATTTAACTACGCGCCCTCAGGCTGCCTTGCAAAGCCATGTACGTTGGGACCCGGATAATTTTCATATATAAACGCTTATAACTCCTTCCATATAGTCACTCGGCAGATAGTAAACATATACCCTATTTTCAGGTGTATAAGCCGCATCCTTTTCACTCTAAAGGCGAACAAGCCAAAAGACTGACTGTCATCATGGAGCGCGTTAAGTGAGAGCAGTATGCGATAAGGCGACCGCTTCGCGAGACATATGCGCGGCGGCACGCCTGGGTCTGCTCGCGTTTAGAGCAAAAAGGGTGCGGCTTATACACCTGAAAATAGGGTACTTGAAATCAGTGTTACATGGTGAGCCGATGAGATGTAGCTTGTTTGGAATGGCTGGGTTACGTTTTCCCTATTTCCTCGTGTGTATACTTTTAGGCTAGTAATTCTTTTGCTTTTTTTGAAAAGGGTAGAAATGTAACTCCGGGAAGGGGGGGGGGGGGGGGTAGCATCATTGACGCAGTGATGTCTTGAACAATTACTTTCAACTACTGTGGCTTTGGCCAGTCATCCTTCGCGTGCCCGTGCATTCGACACTGTCACTTTCATTTACTCACGAAGTAAGTAAGAAAGTTAACAGTTGAGAAGAAGATAAAAGCGCGAGACAAACGTTGTTTGTTCCCTGTCAAATGCTCGATATCAAGCGCTAAAAGCGACGCAAGCCACTGGCCCCTACTGTACGGTGAACCTCACTCTACTCTTCCAATGTTTGAAGCTTGCAACCATGCAGCTATGCCATGCTTGATGTTCTAGCTTAACCAGTCGTGAAAATCCTTTCGCAGACTTTCGAGTCTGTGCACTGAGAACGGAAAAACACTATGATTGATAACGGAAGTTCATGAAAGAGAAGATATATGCCACTTTCTGCGTGACAGCTATATGTAGGCTGTACCAGCCAGCATCGGTTATGCGACGTCGCGCCTGCGGCAACTTGCGACGATGCGGTGTGACGCGTTCAAACTGGGTAGGAGAACGAAATCCGCCAGTGGGCCGCCTCCGCGGACTGCTGGTCCTGGAACGACATGCAAAAACACTGCGAAAGGACCAGTTGGCCGCAAAAGGCGGCTCAAACTGGCGGTTTTTGTTCCCCTACCCGTTCAAACTCTGCTACGCGTTAAGGAACGTTGCATGCGACGGTGCATCGTTACAAATCATACTGGTACAGGGCCGATGCTGGCTGATCCTATACACCCTTCGGCTCCGACCGCGAATACAGTAACGGGACAAGTTTTGCGAATAATGCACTCCCGATCCTAATCCTCATGTAGCGAGCCGCAGTAGCGGATGTCGAAACAGAAAAGCAGCATCCAGTGGAGCTTAGGGTAGGAAGAACGCCTGAAAAAAGAAATCAAAATCATTCTTGCATTATCTATTCATGAGCAATAATATAGTATTTTTCTAAATATAAGGAGGATGGAAATCGAGAGCGCCAAGATTGAATATCTGAAAAATTGTATCGCTTTCAGGTATCCTTGTTGCGAAAGCCCCTTCATAGACATTACCTATGAAATCCATCTCCGACGAAAAACGCTCTTCTACACTGTTAACTTGATATTTCCCTCAGTAGGTATAAGGTGAGTTTTCATTTTTTGTTCCAAATGATTTTTCGAATGGGCTGATGGGTTGTGAAGTGCGTTACATTGACTATTTTCAGTTTTCTCACAGCCCTCGTCTTTTACTTGCCATCAGACGGTGGCGAAAAGATATCACTATGTATATCTATCCTCATTTCTCTCACTGTATTCTTTTTGTTGTTGGGTAAGTAATCCCATTTCTCATAATTTGAACAGGAAGTTATGCCAAACTTTTTAGTTGAGATCATTCCATCGACTTCTCTTGTCATACCATTGATAGGCAAATACCTTCTCTTCACCATGGTGCTGGTCACACTCAGCGTCGTTGTCACTGTCGTTACGCTGGTCTGTTTGGTTTTGTACTCGTCTGCGGCGTCCGTCTTGGGCACCCTTTTCTTGTTAAAATGTACCACTTGTTCGTTTCCAGAACGTCCATTATCGATCGCCAACCACGCACAACATGCCAGAGTGCGTACGACACTTTTTCATAGAAGTGCTTCCTAAGTACTTGCTAATGAAGAGGCCCCCACAGCCTGGAAACAAGGTATAATAGACAAAACATAAATGTCGTTATATTGTTATAACAGAAAGGAAGCAGAGTTCCTTTCTGAAATTCGAATTGGTCAAAGATTTGGTTATCAAACCATACAACGTAGTCCTTGATAGCTCTTTCATGTTCATATTTTTCGTATACAAAAATGACTGAAAGGGTTTTGTATTTAGCGATTTCAATCCTGACATTTTTGCAGCAAAAGAAAAACTCCCGAACAACATTTGGCACTCCACAAGGGAACGGTCAATTTGCCAGCACTTTGGCAGACCAAGTAAGTCGTAATCTCTTATTCTTATTATGGCCTTGTTCAGAAACTTGTTCTATTCTTTGACTTTATTGTACTTTGATTAGTGATTTGTTTATATACTCAAATTTGGAATTAGTTTATCGATGACAGTACAACACAGCATCACGATTAGTATGAGGGTAAAAAAGGGGACGCCCGAAAAATAACTGTACATTTTTCGAGAAAGAAAAATGATTGAACTTTTCATTTCTGATAGATATTAGAGCATATTATTCCCTCAAATAGTGCTTATATAAGGTCATTTACATACGTGATAATTTTTATACTTGCTGAGATGCAAAGTTAATCACTTCGACAAACCAAACCAAGCCCAGGCTTGCTGGCCTCAACGCCGCGGTCAGGAAATATGGTTATAAGCATTTTCGAAAACGAAGATATGTGTTATTTGTTGCCTTGCAAGTGAACGCATGTTTTTGGCTATCATCTGATAGAGATCTTTACGCTCTATCCATCCATATGCAGCTTACCTCCATTTTAATCTATATTCGAAAAATATAGATAGGAACGTGATTTTTTGGTTTTTTCGCGCTGAAAATAGCAATTCTTAAAGTTTCATGCTTTTTTATTTGGGAAAAAAAGAGAATCATACATATTCGACAACATTTGAAAGAGCATGAGGAGCTCTTACGAATAGTACGCCAGCTGTCTTACGAGTTTTCGGTATAGCAGAACAAGATTAACGGATGTTCAAAAAAACTTGTTCGAGTTCTTCACGGCGCCACGCGTAAGGTTGCGCGAAAAGAGCTTTAACGAACGAAAAAACATTATTAGAATAATAAGCAAAGGTTGCTTATGTGAGCGACGTTTGAGTTGCAGCCACACTTGCTGTTGATCGAAACAAAAAATTTCATAATGTAACAAAAATCAAGCTGTCTCATTTTTTTCTGCCGTTCACTCTAATACGTAGTTATCCACTAGTTTATTGCAACATATGGAAAGCATTTACCGTTTCTACTCTAATTCACATAAGGCATTTTTGTTATTGATAAACATTGCATTGCCAGATCACTAATTGTTCTCTTCAAAGATAGCTGAGGCACTCTAATTTCTGTTTGAAAAGTTTATTGAGCACAATGGTACTTCCAACCTCTATCATAGTTGCCAAAAGTCTTCAAAACAAAAAACCATTCTTGCAAAGCCACCTTCGGAGAGATAGGTCATTGACATAGAGGGAATAAAAAAGCTAATGATAGGACGAACGCTAGAACATGGACCAGAATGTACAAATGACTCATTGTTACCGTGAATACAGACGTAACTGTGTTTTCTGCGAATAGTGACACACTCGCACATTTAGATATGAGTTTTTCTCAACGTAAGAAGCGCAACTAACATTCGAAATCAAATTCTGAGGTCTAAGGCAAACTTCATCCGATTCCGGTAGCTGCGCGAATTGGCGCTACAATATAGCGCTAGCGCGCTTTGTTTGGGAAGGATTACTGGCAGCAACACTTTCAATATGCGTCATTGCCTGAACAGCACATTAGAGATTTGTAGACATCTGTCATGTTGACAAATCCAGTGCGTATTGCGATATTGCAGTATTGTGGCTCCGTGCCTTGGGGGACAAAAAATACTATCAAGATCGCTATTATTTCAAAAGAGAAATTTATTAGTTGGTTTTAGCATAAGTTGTATAGAAAAACACTTGGAAACACTCGCATGACAACCCTTAAAGAGTAGGGTATGTACAGACCGTCTAACGGTAATAGACCCCCGTGGTACAGCCTAACGACATGCGCGCAAGCTAGTTTATCAATCAAAAATCATAAATTTAAGGTTTTTATTGTTTTTCAATATCTGTTTCTCATTCTCATGTGAGAGTTAGTATAGTGTATGCCCCGGCAAGCTTCCCATAGGTACGCCGCGGCGCGTACGCAGCGCGCTCCCTTCCTGCTGCCTTCCGCTTCGTCAGTAAGTAGTAATGCGCTGCTCAAGCAGGAAATGAGTGGAAGAGAAGGAATGCCAACTTCTTAGCTTACTTTTGAAGAAACCAGTTGCAGGAATAGAGTTTAAATCCCTGATATTTTTCAAAAATTTTATGTGATTCTCGACGGTCGTTTGAAACTTTTACATGCAGTAGTAACTAAAGTTAGTTTGCAGCAAAGTAATATTTGCAACGATCCAAATTGATAAGCTTAGTAAAATCCAAATACTCCAGCTCAAACACAAGTGCATTTGATTAAATGAAGATTGAACGGCAGTCATGGGAGCCTCTTCTAGGGCACATAGAAGCAGCAATCAAAATCAACCAGTAGACACTTATTTTTCTTGTAGAACACAGTCGAACAATGGATCCTCTCAGAAATTATTCGAACACTAACTTTTGGCTGAGAGAAAACATAAGAAAAAGCAACGCTTTCTTCTTCGTTGAAGCTAAGTTCGTTGTATGGATCGGCCACACCTGGAACAGAGAAGTTGTGGAGAAACAGTGATAAACAAGAGAGGAAAATAGTAAACACTCATTCAGAACCCAAAAAGACAGCGCGTCGAGGGCAGCAAAGGCGTACGCTGCCTGCGCGTCGCGTTGGTACCCATAGGAAGCTGGCTGGGGTCCACACTATAGTAAGACTGTTATTGTAGGCATAGAATAGCTGGGAGGACAGCCCGCACTTAGCGGTGTATCTGCACTGCGCGGTCCTATCACCGTTAGACGCATTGTAGTGTGAAATTCTGTTAGATGATGGAGCACGTGCGAGGCAGAAAACATAATGAAATATCAAACGTTCATGTATGTCATTTAGAACCTTGACCTTTTGACACCAACTTTCCGAACGTCATTTGCGACTGGGTCTGCCGAAGAAGCTTCATATTCATCATTCCAAAGGTAGGCTTTCTAAGAAGAGTGCTTAGTTTCAAATACAAGTTTAAAGGGAAGTTTCACCTGTTCGTTCGGCAGTCGAAAGCGTTGCATACATAGCAGATCATTTGAAAAATGAAGAAGATGACAAACAGGTAACTGAAGACTGTTTAATTCAAAACAGTAAAGATGGTTTTCTACAGAATTTCTTGAAGTTCAAACTTTTAGGTGATAGAAGATTGGAAATATATATCAGTGGTGATGGATCGAGTGTTCTTGTTATTGTTCACTTGCGCTTGCGCCCTTGGAACAATTCTGATTATTGCTCGAGCGCCGTCGATCTACGACACAACGCCACCTTTGGCATAGGCTAAGCTTGCTCGCGGTTCGGAATGGCGCAAATTTGAAGAACATCGGCGCATAGTGCCATACTCTGAGTTTTGCCTTTCACAAGTTCTATTCCGCTAGGGTCGTCGTCTACGGGTTTTTCTATTCTCTGCCATTTCCTCGCTGTTTTCTCGGAGTCAGAACCGACCGCACGTAACGCTGAAGCTTTCAGCATCATTGATTTCCATTCTGTCTACCTGCTAAGCCATCAACTCGATACATTTTGTGCCGGTGAATTCTCTCTTTTTTTCAAATTATCAAGCCAGCAAACAATCCTGAACAATAAAATTTACACTGCCACCTACCGTTGCCTTAATATCTACCGTCTTTATCCTCGATCACGCTTTTCTTGTATTTTTGTTGCTCAACATACTCATCTTTCAGTGAACCTAAAATAACGCAAATCCACCAAAAATTATAGATAAATAGGAATCTATTTGCTTTGGACAAGGTATCTATTTTCTATCAATGATTATTTTGTTTCTGATAGGTTTGTAACTAGTTAGGTGTAGATTTATCATATCGTCGTGTGGTCGAAGAATTCCACTCCATCCACCGGCTTTTTTGTTTTATGTTTGTACAAAGTGATTTGTTATAAAAGAGAACTTTAATAAAATCATTTTGAAGCAAATTTTGATGGCATAAGGCTTAATCTCCAGCAGAACATGTTAGTTCAATGTAGATCATATAGACTGTTTTATGTACACAATGGAATCTAGTCTGTTGTAGGATCAGTATGAAGGTCGTGGTCTAAGGCACAATAATCAATTCAGTTTTGACGATGTCGAAAGAGAAGTTGGATCAAAGACTAGGATGAAACCTAGAATTGTCAAATTTCATACTAAACTCGCTCAGAACCAATGAACAAAATAGCAAATAATGGAACCCATCTACCTGCGGATATAATTACATGTGTCCGTGCAGATGTATGGAAGACCCAAGTTTTGCAAAGCAAATGTTATGCATAATGGAATTTGAATGTTTCGCGCAGTCTTTTGCGAACTTTGGATACGCAAAAGCATATGATGTAAACAGGCACTTAATCGTTGGTATGCCGTGTGGCAATTTTCAAATCGTGTTACGGACAGCGTCACACGGTATACCAATGATGATGTGCCTGGTCAGTATGTGTGCTTTTGCGCCTTCCACATGCGGAGGTGGGGTTAACTGGGAACTGTTGAAAATATGAAAAAGTATTGACAAACTATATGAATGAGGACAAAACTGTTAGGTGTACTAGGTCACGAAAACAAGTAATATAGTCAGTGAACCTCCATCAAAATAGAGCACAGGCGTTTAGTCCCTTCCGCAAGTTAGCATGCGCGGGCCATTTTCAGTACTATGCCATCCTTTTGGCTGATAGAGCACACATTGGACACAAAATTATGCGCTTTTTTAGCATCGCTCTGTCAATGAGCGCTGCTAGCGTTCTCTAGCATCCTGGCTGTTGAAGAAAATTGGGTTTTACAACTTGGAAAAAAACTCATACGGTGATTCGACAAGTCATATTGGGAAAACGATAAAGAAAGTTGAAAACAGTAAGAGATTGATTCTTGGGTGCTTCACATCACCGCTCTGCGCATGAATTTGATTAAAGGCAGTGTCTCACCAAAATTTAGTGGGGTCTCCACATATTTCGTTAGAGAACGTTCTGAACAGGCATCGCCCTAAGTCCTACTCGATCCGAGCCCTTCTACCCGAGAAATTTTTCCTCGAATTGGCCCTCAAAGCGCGTTTTGGCCCTCACGGCCGACGCTCCCGGTTTCTTCTTACGGATTTCAACATGTGTCTCCACCTGGCGTCCACCTGCATGGTGTTGCTGCCACTTGGCGAAGGCTAAGCTGAGAAGGCACAACTTGTCCGCGTTGTTTCCACGGGGCTTTTAAGAAAGGGGTCTTCGGCGTTACAAGCGATTTTGGAACCGCAGTGAGTTAGACAGGGAAGAAAAGACTTGCAATGTGCGAAAATCTCCACAAGCAAATTTTAGTAAGAACTGCCTTCAAGCATTTGAAAAGAGTCGACCATTCTCTATGTGCACAACAGGCATGACAGGCGAACACTGACTCATATAATGCCTATTCACATAAACTGCGGAATTTTGGAACCTGTTAAACTTCCTCTATCTTATTGACATCTTTCCTGACATATGGATTCCATAAAGGCGAACAGTATTCGAGATGAGGCAGAACTTAGGCTTTGTACAAACTTTTGTGGATAAACTTGTTTTGAGAGTGTACGGATCGAAAAATGGCATACAAAACATTGTACGCCTCTCTGATGATATCATCCATATGCTGAGAAGATTTTTGGAGATGAGTCTAGTAATACTCCCAGATCTTTGGTCAAACTACATGCAGCCAGCTTAGTTCCATCAATTTCATAACTAGATCCTTTACTTCCTCCGACGTGTGACCAAACTTTTCTCAAGGTTGATAGGAAGATCTCACTCAGCTGACCAATGTAGCAATTTTCCCAAGGACGTCTTTAGCGCATTGCGAATGTAGGAAGGAGCCGTAAATGCCATAAATTTCTTGTACATTAACTGAGGGTGATGTTTTCAGTAAAGAGGGTAGATCCATGGTATATGTTAAGAAAGTGATGGTGAAAGTGCCCCCTTTCCTGGGGAATTCCACTTTTACACGCTTTCCGGAGAACTTAAAACCTACATTCACAGACATATGTCTGCCACTCAAATATGATTCCAGCCACCGGAGTAAAGTTCCAGAAAATCTTAGTATTTTAAGCTTTAATAGTTTTTTTTATAACAAGCTTTATCAAAGGCTTTGCACTTATCTACAGAGATAACATCCACATACTGATTATTGTTAAGCGCCATCGTTCAATCAAAATGCTTTCCGCTATATTGGTTGCAGTCCTTCCCCCTTTCAAAAAGCCCTGTTGCATCTTGGGAATAGCATCGGACTTTAACGGCCGCTGTAAACTTGTCCCGAAGAGCTTTCTTCATAACCTTGATTGACGAAGAAGTCATGCTTATCGAATAGAATTCTGATACTCGTTGTGCAGAAGAAACCCCCGAAGTAGGTATGGCCAGAAAGTATTCCCACGACTGAAAAGCTCTTTTAGTTAGCATAGAAATGTTAGGAATGTGAGCCAGAGGTTTGCAAAGCGCCTCGCACATTCTATATAAACAGTTTGAGGTAAATCGTCAAAAGCTTCAGTCAATGAAGGCTTCAGAATCTTTGAATTCTCAAAGTTGACAACGATAATTTGAAATTGATTTTACCAACTCATCAATATACATGGTCTCTGCTCGATTGAAAAACTGAATCGAAGTCCAAGCTCGATTATCGACGAATTTTGGCATGTAGTTACTTGTATAGGGGCTGCAGGATCGCGAGAGTCGGACGTGCGTACGGCCACTGTGCCGCGCACGTCCGATGTCACTAAGGCAGGTGCCAGACTTATCCGCTGCAGCCGGTTCGTTCGGTTCATAGGTCAAATCACTACACTGTCCACAGGCAAAGAAGATTAGGGGAACAAGAGTTTTTACTCAGAGTAAAACCGATCATGTAAACGGAGTTAACGAAGTGTGTTATACTTTTAATGCTTGATGCGATGGGTGACGACGAGAGAATTATCAAGAATTTTGAACTTAAAGGTAGGAGATTTGACTAATTGTGCCTAGGTTTGAAGGTTCACAAATTTCTCAAATGTTTCATTGAGTGGTTTCACACGGCATGCAGAGTAGAATAGACAGTGATTACTGTGTCTAATTTATAATTTCTCAGTCAGATTTTGTTTAGACCAAACACAGCAAAAAATGAAATGTACTGTATTTGAGTTTGCAGAGATCAGTCAATAGACAAGCCAGTTCATAACCATAAGTAACTAATTTCTGACAGGACGGTAAACCAGTATAAAGCTTATTTTTGAAAGAAGTTTTTGTGTGATTAAATCTGCACATGAAACACTCTTTTGTTGTTCTGCATCTTATATATAAAGCTGAATGTCTGTTTGTCTGTATGTCTGTCTGTATGTCTGTCTGTCTGTACGTACCCTCGATATCATCCCATATGTCTTCCCTCAACATGACGTGGATTACGTGGCTTGATGAGGCGCCGCCTCGCCTCGGGCTCGCGCCACGTTGCGAGCGCATCATTTGGTGCGACGTGGCGCTCAACACCACGTGGCGCAGGCTTTTCCACGTTCTTCTTGTTGCCACATCACGCCGAAAATGCGCACGCAACGTGGCGCAAGCCCGAGGCGAGGCGGCGCCTCATCAAGCCACGTAATCCACGTCATGTTGAGGGAAGACATATGGGATGATATCGAGGGTATGTTCCGAATAGAAAATTCCATTTCTGAACCGATCCGGACCAAACTTGGCACACATACACTTCGGGCCCCGGCGGGTGTCACAGGCTACTTTTCGTATCGATCGATATCGATTTTATCGATTTTTTGCAAAATTTGAGCTACGGGGCTGGGAGTTGGCACAGGGGGGTAAGTGAGCATGGGGATTCCGAATACAATATTAGTTTTTGAAATCGTGCATTACTTTTATCGATTTTATCGATTTTTTTGCAAAATTTGAGCTACAGGGCTGGGAGTTGGCACAGGGGGGTAATCGAGCATGCTGATCACCCCCGTGGGGGTGATCAGCATGCTCGATTACCCCCCTGTGCCAAATACCAGCCCCCTAGCTCAAATTTTGCAAAAAATCGATAAAGTTGACATCGATCGATAACGAAAAGTGGACTGTGACACCTACCGGGGCCCGAAGTGTAAGTGTGCCAAGTTTGGTCCGGATCGGTTAAGAAATGGAATTTTCTATTCGGAGCATACGGCGGAGCCGGGTAAGCCAGCTAGTACTTCTATATTCTGAATCAAACGTGAAGCATGAGCCAACAGACATACTCCCCCTACATTAAACTTGAAAAGAGCTCATATCACTCTACGACACTCCGATGAGCCTGCTACAGATGATTGAGTCAACACTTTCAACACTTTCATTGATCTTACGAGGGAAGGATACCAGGTCGCAGTGGCGAACCGAAATGATCTGCATATCGTTAGATGCACCTTGATAAGTTGATTCCAAATCTACCTTTTCTTTCTCTCAGAGCTTCTCTAGAAGAAGCTACGGGCGGTTAAAAGTATGAAGTTAATGAGGTTTTGATGCGTAATCTGCTTTGAAAACCAGCTTGGGAGTGATTGAAGGGTGCATTGACTACAATGAATACATACATATAGCAAGCACATGAATAAGTGTTATTGAACAAGTAGTTTTTGTTGTAGCACTAAATGTGATGTCAGGTTTGGGCATTTGAACGCTCATAACTTTTTTTGAAGAACGGCCTAGCATATGGAAGTAAGATTTGTAATCAGCTCATCAAGACGCATCTAATGATATGCAAAACATTTCAGTTCGCCACTGCGATCCTATCCTTCCCTTGTTAGGATAAATTACAATGTTTGACAGGTTGAAGTCATCTCCAAGTGCTATCTATTTAGGCTTTCCTGAAATTCTATATGCAGTGCTGGACATAATTATAAAGACACTTTAGTAATCGTCGTAAGTTGCGTTCTTGTTTATGAAACTGTCTGGAACCTTCCTAAATAGTGCGAACGCTGCCTATCATGACTCCTCAAAACGGCTTCCAATCTTGTTGAGTTCAAACGGTGGAAAATAGAAAAACTCGGAAAAGCTATCGTAAGCTGGACAAAATTATAAAGCCACATGGTTTTTTGAACACTATCGCATTCTCTGACTCCAAATTTTTTTTGTACAGTTATATACTAAAATACGAAACGTTTCCAACATCTGAGACCCGTCATATTTTTCAAAGTCACCGCATTTTTCCTTTCAAAACCATCAAAAGTGAATGTGCTTTAAGAAACAAATGGTTTGAGGAGTTTTCAAGCTCTTGCTCCAATAGTCATAAAATCGAGCCTTTTCGACAAGCGAAAAAAAGACCGCTTGCATAAAGTCTGCTTATTCGCTGATATAGACGGACAGACTCCAATTCCAACAAAGGCTTGTCACGCTTTTAAACCACAAAACTCCTTAGTAATGTTCATGGACAGCTGAACTCGATTCATTACTTCGCCTAAATGGGAATGCAGTTTTCACAACAACTTTCAGATTTTTCCTAATGATTCAGTCGCGATTTGGACCTGAAATATTAGGTTGATTCATAATTAATGCACGTTTTCTATACTTCATCTTTCAACAAGGATAATTCTTTTTTGAAAAGGCATTTCTGGGCGCAATAAAAACCACTGTAACCAGCAAATTAGTGGCTATACAACAGATACTTTTGCCTGACTGTATCTATCACAAGGAAGATTTTCTAGCCTAAAAATTGCCAACAACTTTTTTCGGAAGCCTCTACTTTGAGAAACCATAACTTATGCTGAAATGAAGTAGGATAAAGCAGATTTCGCTCATTGTGTAGCCAAGGATCTCTGGAGCAGTGATGCCAAACTTGGATTTAACGGATTTTTTGAAAGAAAATATCGCGAAAAATTCGAAAGCACTCACTTTTTTCTGGCATCTCGGCGGGCTCAAAAATCGGTTATTTTTGAAATTATTTCACTTATCTCCGCTGGAAAGTGAGAAAACTCTAGCGCTTTCTTACTATCAAATGAACTAGGTCTACCCTTGCTGGATAGCGCAAAAGACCTGCAATCGCCTTTTGCTTCAAAGTTTCATATAGCAAGGAAGGGTCGCAACGATCATTTAAGTTTGCAATTGAATTTCTTGGCTCAGAATTCATGGAGAATTTTTTTTTTCGAATAGCATCTTGTAGCACAAATTTTCTAATCCTCATACATATTTTTTGTAATTAATCCGGCTATTCCTCATGGATTTAGGGCAAAAAGAGTGAAAAGCAAAAATTTTGATTTTCAGTCTCTTTTATTTGAAGGCTCAAAACTTCACAACGAACGGAGATGTACGAAAGCGAAGACCCAAATAAGAAACTAGAAAAAACGCCTTTTAAGATAGCATGAAAAGTTCGTGAGGAAATTGATTACAAATCAATTACCAGCTCTTGGAAAAAGAGGTGAGAGAAACGTGCATTAATTATGAATCAACCTAATATAATACTTTCCACGAAAGTTCTCTGCAAGCAGCAGATTTGACATCATAAATCTTACTATTTTCCTCTCTGTCTCATGTCATATTCTACCCAAAGGGTGAGATTAGCTGAAATTTTGAAGATTTTAGCGATCTTCTGTTCTATGTCGTGATCTGAGTTGGTTATGATTGTGCAGGGTGCTTCACTCAACATTCAGTAGATGACAGCTGCGGCTGAACCATAATGCTAACCTCGAAATTTCTTCCTAACTTTGCACAAGTTTACTGTTGTACAGACGACACAATGGCTACATTACAGTGTTGCTTGAAATTTGAGTTTTGTGGCTTAAAAGCGTTGTGTCTATGTTGAGGTCGGAGTCTGTCCGTCCGTATCGACGATAAGGAGAGCCTACAAAAGCGCTCTTCAACTCGTTTGTCGGAAGGGCTCAGTGGATTTCATGGCTATATTTGAGATGAACAAAAGCTTGAAAACTCCTCAAACCAGTCGTTTGTTGAACCACATTTGCTTTTGATGCTTTTGAAGGCAAAAAATGCAATGATCGTTTCTTTTTGAAAGATGAGAGGTCGCTGTTGCAAATGTTTCACATTTTAGTACGTAACTGTACAAAAAAAAATTCTAGATTTAGGGGATGCAAAATCAAAAACCACATAGCTTTATATGTCCAGCTTTCGGTCGGGGCTCTTTTGAGTTTTTCTACTTTTCACCTTTTACTCAACAAAATTGGAAGCCAAAGATTCGGACAGTTTCGTCGACAAGAGCGCAAATTACGACGATTTCTAAAGTGTCTCTATAATTATGTCCAGCACTGTGATACAAAATTTTAAGGTTGAACATGGATTGTCTTGACCATGGTAAATGAACTAAGTTTGAACAGCACAAAAAATATCAATTCAGTCTTTGATTTTATGTTTAGGGTCGCATGTCTAGATTTATCTTTTTGTAGTTCCGAATAGCAGAACTTCTGTTGGGCAATCCTGCAATCTCCTCTTTGGGTACTCATTCTGGACGGTGACTGGCAATGAGATTGGACCAGCACTTCAAATCGAGTGCGCTTCCCATTACCTCAAGAAGATTGCATATCGGTTTTGCTCCACCTTAAGATGTTCAGTCATTTATTCCTATTCACCTCGCCATATAATTGCGAAACTTATCTTTAAAATGTCGCTAGCAACAGATTTCAACAATGATAAATCTTAGCTACCACTAAATAAACACTCTTGTTTCGGTTTCAAAGGTTTGTTCGATTTGCAGATTGCTAAACCCATGCTTTGATTTTTAAATGATATCGTAAAAGAAGAAATGGCCTTTTGCTAATCGGAATAGGAAAAAATACTTCAGCAGCTTAGATTTAATTAAGCAGGGAGGAAAGAGAAAAAAAAATGAAAAGGAAAGTTTAGGTTGGCCTGAAAGTTCTGTCGCCACATTCAAAAATTCATAAGTTCTGGTTTTTTTTTACCGATGCATGTCTTCATTTATATGAAAGTGCAATTCATTTTCTTTATAGAGGTACCTTAGCGGCTTTCCGTTAAGCATACATTGCTTAGATAAAAGCGGTAGAGGAAAATTACTCAAATCTTGAATTTTCCGTGTAGGGTCATAAAAAATTTGCAAGTTGCAGTGAAAATCTGAGCTGTCAGTATTATAGGATCTACTACCTGCTCTTTTTGAGTGTGTAAAGTTTGCGTTGATTGAGCGTCTCTTTGAAAAGTTATGATTTTTGAGCAAGCAATACAAAAGGGCAAATTTAATTTATTTTGGCATTTTTTCCGAAAATCATAACTTTTTATAAAAACGTTCAATCAACGCAGACTCTTCATAGTTAGAAGGAGCAGGCAATAGAACCTATATTACTGACAGCTCAGATTTTTACTGCATGTTGCAGATTTTTCATGACAATACACAGAAAATTCAGAATTTGAGTAATTTTCTTCTACCGCTTCTATCTAAGCAATGTATGCTTATCAAAAAACCGCTAAGGTACCTCTATAAAGAGAACAAATTGTTCTTTCATACGAACATGACACGCAAATCGGTTGGGAAAACCAGAAGTTACGAATTTTTGAAAGTGGTGCGACAGAACTTTCGGGCCAACCTAATATTTTGCAAAAGCTTACAACGGAGTGCTACATGCTCTCTTTTGTAGAAAATGAAAAAATTCACAAAATCTTTTAACATCTTCCACAGCCACTGGTTTCAACTACCAGTTTATCAATTCTCTCATTTATCAGACTCTCAATTGCAACACCATCACAGTCCTTCCTTTCCCGTAAAAGCTTGATTTTCTCTCAGATATTACAAATTGCAAAAGTAAAATACTTTAATGTGTTTGTTCGCACCAAATGAGCATTTTCTATAGAATACAAAAAATTGCTTGTCTTAGGAAACAATCAGAAATTGTTTATTCTCTCTATCAACAATGGCATTTGTTTCCAAAATTTACATCAAAAAGATTTTTGAAATCAAATATGGACAAAATTTTCTATCACAGCAAGTATGTAAGGAAACAAGAACGCACGGAAGACTCAGTTTTTTGCCAGCTCTCAAAAAACCAAGTGAACCTTTCTAATACTGCATTGATTTCTTCGCAAATTTTCTATGATCCTGCATCATATTCAAACGTCTGACAATGAGTAGATAGTAGAAAGCAATAACCTCAACTTCAAGAACCCAACATCTAGAAGCAATGCCGGTTAATTTAGAAGATCGGCTAGCAAAGATTGATGAGAACATCTATTCTATATAACCTTCCATTTGGTAAGGCTTCATAGCCGCTTCACTCAATCCAAAACCTTTTCTTCCCTTTCATATGCTTCCACCCTCTAACGTATATTCGTTTATTTATACTCTTTAGTGCCATTTGACCTGCACTGTAAATAGAGTCTTTGTTTACAGAACATCATGCTGTGGACGACAATCGCTTTCTGTTGTGAGTTTTTTTGTTTTCAAAGTTTGAACCAATTTGTGAAATGTACAAGTACAACTGGCAGTGTTTGTGAGAAGAACTATTAGGTTGGTGCAAAAGTTTTGTCAATTTTTTCAATGCATCGGCAAACACGCTAGAATGAAGATAAAAAAAGCTTCAAAATATATCCGATGCAAGATTTTTTCCTCTCTCCACCTGCTGAATAGCCACTGTGTTTCGTTGCGAGACTGAAGAGATATTTGCTGAAAATTACAAACACTTGCTTCTGCTATGTCCAACTTTTCACTAATTTTCAAAACTGAAAAAGCAGCTGGAAAAAAGAAAAAATTGCTCAGGTTGGCAAAAGGTTTGCCCTATCCGGCGGTTATTAGGGCTCCTCCGAAAGTCTCATACAAAAATTTCGAAAATCAGTGAAAATTGGACATGCTAAAAGGAAATAGTTGCAATTTCCAACGAACATCTTATCACTCTTTTAACAGAACACAATGGGAGTTTAGTTGCTGGAAAGAGGAAGAAATTCTGCATCGGAAACATTTTGAAATGTTGGTTTATTTTTATTGTGACGTGTTTGCCGATGGATTGAAAAAACTGACAAAACTTTTGCACCGACCTAATAATTACAAAATTAGCAAAAATTAGATTTCTGAAATCATGCGGTTTCCACAACAACTTATATCGTAGTCAAGTTATGTTCAGTCAGTGTGATTCGAAGATGTCTAAGCAATTGCATGTTCAAACTTTGATCAGAGAGGTTTCTTTTTTATTTCGCATGTTTACTTTCAGAATTTTTATTGTCACTATGGCTCCCAATTTCGTGAGCAAACTAAGTGAGCAGAACTGCTCTATTATTCTCTAAGCAGACGAGCATACTTGCCTACATCTGCAGTAACACAGTACTAGACAAGTACAAGCTTACTCCAGAGAAAGCTCTATGGTTCTAGCTTCCCATCTCTTATGCAAAGTGAAAATGTTGCGAAATAGTCAGCGTGTTAGAAAAGGGAGAGGGAAGAAAAGTTTGCTTTGTAGCAACAGTACATCTTGGATTCAAGCTGTCTATAATTCTTAGTTTGTCTCCTTTCATAGGAGTCTCCTAAAAAGCAGTTTGTCAAAACGGCAAGAAGGATATGTGGAGAAAAAAAAAGCAAAGAATTTTCTACTTTTTGGGTCTATTCGTTGAGCTGATTTTTGCTTCCGAAGAGATGTCTTGGGCAACATCGCGAAAGTAGTCAAATTGTATGCTCACTTTGACAAGGCAAAAGGACAAAGTTCTTGCGGTTTCGGCGCCGTGTGCCCAACTACCCTAGCCATGTGCTCGATAGCCCTGCTCTGCTGACCCCACTCTAGGGACTTATGCGTCCCCACCAATGTGCAGCAACTGGCGAACCACTCTAGGCGGTCACACTGACAAACGACTCACATAAGAAACGCGCGAAATAATTGAGTTTAACCTCATTACATGAAAAAATAATCATATAATACGAACCATTACGGCTACTGAGGTAGGTGCCAGAGTAAGCGAATATTTTGTTCAGGTTGGGGTCCCGCGCAGAACTGGCGTCGCCATGCTGGCGTCAATCCAAGTAACGCCAATTCTGCGCGGAACCCCAACTTGAACGAAATATTCGCTTACCACCTACCTGAAGTTCGCTCAAACACGTGACGAGCCGCGTCGTTGTCGAGGCGTCTCGTACCGTGTCTGAGTGGACTTCAGTAGCCTTAATGGTAAACTAGGCCGTAAGGCAAATCCATACAACGATGGAGATCCTCTACGAGAGTAGGTCGCAATAGACTCAGTACGTATGACACGGCGC
The DNA here is from genome assembly GCA_958299035.1 of Cylicocyclus nassatus. Lineage (NCBI taxonomy): Eukaryota > Metazoa > Nematoda > Chromadorea > Rhabditida > Strongylidae > Cylicocyclus > Cylicocyclus nassatus. The sequence continues at coordinate 12,332,908 of CATQJL010000112.1, forward strand.
AATCCCAGCTCCATCCCCGCAGTAATGATCATCTACTGATCCAAGCACTCTCTCGCGCTGTAGCGCATCCAACTTAAGCAACGTCACAATGCTCAACCGCTCTGTAAGAAAACCTCTTATGCGGGAGCTGCTGAAAACGCCGAGCATAATGTGATAATGAATCGATGAAAATGAGAAACAACGAAGCAAATGCTGTCATCAGCGTGGCCTTATATACCCTTCCACTTGGCCGCTTCCCAGCCGGATACAGTAGACGCCACCGATTACGCAGCAAAGCGCTTTCAATCAAACTGTTGCAAGGAGCTGGTCGCATCGCAGAGCGGCGAACAACAGGTCAGGGGCGCAAAAGTCGCTGCAGGACTATCATGATTGCGACAGTGCGGTGTGCGCAAATACCGCCATAGGCGAAACTTTGCAGGCGGCCTTCGGCCAGTTTGGGCGGTCAGGCCAGAATTCGAGAGTGTTCTTTTTGCGAAAAAGCCTATTTTTCGCCTACGGCTTACGCACACAACCTGATAACCTTGCTCTTGGTTCAGTCATTGGTCCTCTTGTCTTGGTCCTGATGCTATTCAAGAATCAATTGCCTGTGCATTCGATTATTTCTGAGTAATTATTGAATGCTTCAAATTAGCCGAAACGTCGGTCAGATGAAGAAGGTATTAAGTCCGTGCAAGAAAGTTCCACAAGCGATAAAACCAGAAATGTCGAGCGCATTTCAAAATTTTTTGACTGGAAATTCACAGCGCCTCTCATACATTGTTGGGAAACTTACTAAAAGTGTAGTATTTATGATGTTGATCTTGTTAATTGGCATAACAAGATCAACATCATAAATACGACATGCCGAGGTTTCAAGAAAAGAGGACAACCAAACTAAAAGTGTAGTGTTTTTGCCCGAACTTTCACAGATTTGCATATAAGAATACCAGTGGCGTACCCAGGATTTCGGCTAGGGGGGGGGGGCGGCAAAATTTTTTTTCAAATGATGGTGCGTGGCGTCAGCCACGCACTCCGAAAAAAATTTAGGGGCTTCTCAAAATTTTTGCGGGCCCCAACCCCCAAAATCTTGAAAAAGAGGGCGTGACGTCAGCCACGCCCCGAAAAATATTTCTTTAAGGCTAATTTGAATTTTTAAAAAATTTTAAAAATTATTTTAATTGTTTACAAGAGTAAACAAGTAAAATAATTAAAAGTAAAATAATAAATAAAATAATAAAATAATCACTTGCACATTTTTATAACCCATGTAAGTAATTTTCAAAAATTTCGCGACCAGTTCTCGGGGGGGGGGGGGCCCTCGGTACACTGAAGAATGCATATCACCACATGCCAAACAACTTTCTTACACACGCATCGCTTTTTTCTGAAGTATATCTGTACAGAGTTGTCGAAATTTGGGCGTTACAACATGCTTTGTCTTTTTCTTGAAATACCGTAACATAACAGCTAATGTGCCTTTAGCTTATAGCTTTAGTCTTGCATTAAAGGCAGTGTCTTGGCAGATTTTGCATTTCCATCTTTTTGCATGTTTTGGGCCTTTTCTACCTGTAGACTCCGAATATGAGCTTTAAAATGAATGAAAAAGACCTTTTTCGTGGAGTTTACCCAATTCAAAAGTCAGTTTGGACGAGAATTTCAATGGAAAGTTGGGAGGCCCTGGCACGAAGACTTTGCGGCCTGCAATTTTTGCTTTGGATAGCATGCAAAATGTGAGAGAGCGGTCGTGGGGTCCCGCCCCGACCGGTAAGCGAAGTCTCCAAGCGCCCCGACTGGGGTTGCGGTTCGAGGGCTATTTTCTCGGCCCAAGGGGAACATCAACCAGGCGGATTGTGCCTGGAGGTCAGTGGGATGACCACGAACCCCACCATAGCAATATCCCCAGGGGGCGAATCTGCCGAGACACGGCTTTTAAAGGCACTCCACCCAGATTCTCGACTTCCATGTTTTGGTCATTTTCGGGGCCTTTTCTTGTCTCTGATTCCGAATAGTTGAGAAGTTGAGATTACGCGAAAACTCCGAAAATCGCCGTTCCGGAAAACCCGCAAGCCGGTTCTTCGGAACGGTGATTGGATGGGCGCAGGAATGGGCGGGCATTACTAGGGAGGCGGTGCCGACTCAAGGCCCACATGCCTCTTCGCTATTCCGAAGCGATTTTGCGGCGCGACTTGGGCATTGGCTTGATAAAAGCTACTATCGTAAGCGCCAAAAGCTCTAGACTCCTTGGGGTGGTGTCGCGGAATAGGGTCCCCCGCTCCAGACGTCAGTGGTAACGTGCTCTCCTGCATCGCCGACAGGAGCGGAGGACGACATTCGTGAAATAGAACAACGACACATGAGGAAATGGTAGCTAGCTTGCGTCACGCTATTATGGCCTGCCACGAGCACAACGCACACGAATTAAAGGCCCTAAGCTACCAACCAACCCCCTAATGCCTACTGCCAGCCAGCTCGAGCCGTTCATTCAAGGACACTTGTGTCTACTTGCAACTTGGGGCACTAGCTAGCCTCGTGCCTGGTCTTCCGACGGATGGATCCTTACAAGATATGAGTATACAAGAAACACAACAGCATACAGATATAACTGTGCCAAGGTCTGAGCCTATGGCTACCACAAGAGTCAAAACACTACATTTCAAGGTGCTCACCATTTATCCTTAATTAAACCAACACACAAGCAACTCAGTACAATGGGCAGAGTACACACCGGCCAAAGATCTCACCCAGGGGTCGGCAAAAAAGAAACTCCCCGCGAAGTGTCTCCTCAGCCCTGCGGCAAGCAAGGAGCGCACAGCCGAGTTACCTCGGTGCAGGTGCCAGTCCTCCAAGCGTGCAGGTGTTGAACATCGCTGCAAACAAAAATGTGACGCCCATATTTGTCGGTCACCCTGTAGTTTTGTCTCGACATTGGAACAATGCGCTTTTTGCGCTCTGATTCACATGAACCTTATGGTTAGAGAGATTTTGTTTCACAAGTAGGTATTAAATTTCAAATGTAATCAGATGCACAGGGACAATAAATGAAATCTAAAACTACTTGCACACAGAACCGTGGTTTACACTGGCCATCAGTGTTTTTTCTGTCAGAAAGACAGAAAATATTAAACCTTATATACTTGTTCAAAGATGACTTTCAATGGAATGATTGCGCGAACGAGTATCATCGCTGCCAGTATTATCCTTCTTTGATTTGTTTTATAATTTCTTTCGTATCTAGTCCGGTGTCGTAGTCGTGGGAAATTTGCGTTCGCTTTGACCTATCAACGTTAATTATATAAACCAAGAGATATACTCATTACAGGCAACAACAGCTTGCGAATGGACTTCGTCTTGATGAAAAATACTTCCAAATAGAAGTCACTGCTAATACTATGAAGGTGAGCGCTACAAATTAAAAAAACTTTTGGAAAAGTACTGGAAGCCTGCGGAAGTGTGTAGCCGTGGGTACTCTGAGCTTTTCATGTGGTACTGATTGGGAGACTTTAACTAAAAGACCATAAGGGGGAGGGGATTCTACAATGATTAATCGAAGCCAAGAAATTGAACGCTTAGAACTTGCCCAGCATCGTATTTGAGGACGCTAATTGATCGCTAAGGTATTGTGCAGGTGTTCAAGCCACAGTAAATTTTTATAGACCTTTGTAAATTCCCCCTCCCCCCCCCCCCACCCCACGCTCCTTATTGGTCAATGGTTTAGTTGAAGTCCGCTACGATATTGTGCAAGTGTACAGAACTGTACAATCAGGAATGCATCTTCTGAACTGCTGCTCGAACGATGACTCAATTAGTACCTCCTATTAAATTTCACATAAATGTTCTATCTAATTATATCTGCCTGGGACAGTGGTTCACAGTTTAAAGCTGCTATGGTTAATATTGATCTGACTAGCATGGGGTTGAGTTCGGTAAGTCATGGAAGTTGAAAAAGTTGCTGCGGCTTTGTAGCGAAACAAACACGCTGTAGATACGTGCACGCGTTGATGATATTAAGCATTTGTGATGTGACCAGGGCTGGCAAGAGCTTTCTTGTGAAATTTTGAAACGAAGTCCCCCTCAACTTTCCCAAAATTTTACGAAGTCCCCTTTAACCCTGAACCCTAAACGTAAAAAAACCTCCCAAAAAAACGAAACTTGGACTGAAAAACGTCGCAATTTTCGCGTCTTTTCAGCCACAAAAACGATATCCCCTTTGCTTTTCGTCCCAAAAAAGATATCCAGCTCGACCCAGTACCAGCTGTGCCGAGCCCTGGATGTGACTATCTGGTGGTTAGCCAAAATTGGTTCGAAGAATCAATTTCTCTTGGCGATTCAAAATTTATCAGCTGCTTTGGAGAACCCTAATAACCACTAATAATAAGATGTTGTATGTATAGCAAAGGTTCAAGCCTGTGACACTATAAGCTTTCAAATAAATCTTTTCGGAGGTTTTACGCCCAGTGCTGGTAAATATCCCATATGTTTGGAGATGTGACTATTGCCACGCACTTTTATTCCAAAGAAGTTTGTGTCACCCCACACCTTCGGCTCTTTCCCTTAAAAATTTCAGTTATTTTGTGATCGACTCGTAGCTGTGTTATATTTCTACATTCAATGGCATACAGTATCTTGCTGCTCCAATTTTTATTAACTACCATTTACATGATGAATTCGCTCACTTCATTGCCTTAGCTCTCGATTTTAGAAGGGGTTCCACTATCCATACTAGGCTAAAAAAATTTTTTCTTTTATCTTCGATTAGTGAGCGAGGATTCAGCCGAGCAGGAAGAGATAAGGAAAGCTTCGTTATTACTGCAAAGGTTTTTGTGCAGATCTTAATTGTGACACTCGAATACAGATACAATAAACCCATCGGTCTCAAAGGTCGAATCCTGCATCTTACGACCTGATTAATCGGTGAGATTCAAGTTCCGAAAACCAAAACTGTGAGCCCTTCGATGCGAAAAAAAACAAATATGGTGACCTTTCTTGTTTGAAAGAAATTCTTGCTCAGCCGTTTTAGCATGCTACACTCAGTTCACACATTCGTTTAGGCACATCTCCTGAACGATAAACAGAAAATGGACAGCTAAGTCATATAGAAAGCTTAGAAACAAAGTTCGATCCCTAAAAATGTCAAGAGTCACAATTTGAAGTTTAGATTGTTTCATAGATAAAAATAATAGTAAATTAGCTGAGTTTTGCAGTAGCTCATCTATGAGCGCTTGCAAAGCGCATTAATGCGATATCTTCTCAATGAACAATGCAATTTTTAAGTTTAATGAAACGGCGCTGGAAAAAAGTTGTGCACTTTTGCGTCTAATGTGGAGCTGCAAATTCACCTCGTCTTTTCTTCATGAATTCGAATTTTGTGCGGATTTTTTGTGTATAAGGTTTAAGCTATCATATGCTCTAATTTACGGAAGAATAATCTTTTTTTGGGGCTTGCTCCCTTCCCCATTGCCAAGTGAATTCGTATTTACTAAGCAAAAATTCCATTGCCAACATGTGCCAGCACAGATCGGCCATCAAAATGTCAAACCTCCTCCACGCGTTTGTCTTCGAAAATCCCCGTGGGACTGCCCATTCGCCACGCCCATTTCTATAGAAAAAACCAAGAATTCACACTTGTGGGCGGACACTACTGTCTTCTCGCTTTTCCCAGTCCAAACGAATCCGACAACGGAAACATTTCATTATTCATCTGTAACCAGCTATCTGCGCTGAAAATCCATGTGAATGCTGCCGCTGACAGCTCTGACCTTATTGTTTTGCTTTTCGTCAGTACATTGCCATTCGAAACCCTCAAATGCCAGAGAGTTCAATAAAAATAGGGCAGAAGATGAGGCTGTTGATGAGGATTCAACTGAATCGACTAGGAGATTCAGTGCTAGTGAGTTCAGATTGCTATACTGAAAAAAATTAGCAAAAAACGCATCTATATATATATTACAAGAAAAATAATGAAATTAGTAGTGGCAAGAATAATAATAACAAAAATAGTCAATAGCTATGTCTAATATTTAAAAAATTTTGAATTAAGCTATCACTTTTTCAAAATTTGTTGACTGTACTTGTCCTGCAAATCTTTTCAGTCTTACAAGAGAAATTTTAATTTTCCTGAATATAAATAATAGCGATCTTGTATTTTCTCCAAATATTTGCATTTCAGGTGATTTTGAAGAAGGAGAAGATGAGGAACGTTTGGTAATTGACCTATTTCGAGATTATAACTCATTAATTAGACCAGTTCGGAATGTTACGAGGTAAGGAAGGCTGCTATTTTTGATCTATTCTGCTTTTTCTATTAATTATACAATAGATATTTGAAAAAATGAGTATGGATCCGTGTCAACAAGATCTCTTTATTACTTACAAAATTATCATTTTTGCATATTTAATCCAGTTACAACAGTCCATTTCGGATAAAATAGAAGTCAAATTTTTACACTTTTAAGGCTTTTCGGTAGTTCATAAGTCGATACAAACATTCAGATCCACTCTGCCTTTCTTTTTTTAATTAAAGACATTTTCCTCTTTTATCTTCACAAAATCAGCATTAAGTAGTGTGAAAAAGCATCTTCTACTTTTTGAAAGAAGGAAAGCTAAGAATCTGCTGCAGACGTTTTTTTCCATTTCCCACTAAAGTTTTTTTTCCATTTCCCACCAAACGAAGAAAAGTTTTGCACTTGCTTTGTGCAAGCGGAGAAGTTATAATCAGTGCTGAAAACCTAAGTGCAGGGAGATAATTTTGAAATTTTGAAAAAGAAAAAAAAATTTTTTTTTGAAACTCAACCTTTGCGATTGAGCGGCCTTTTTTCCCTTGAGAAATGCTCTGCTTATAAACTCTGGAAACTAAACTGCATGACTTGTGGCTTATACATACACATGCATTTATTTATTTGTATGCTTATTTTGACATCAAATAATCTGCTGGAGAATAAGAACATCAAAAAGAGATGGAAAATTTGTTTATTTGGATGTTACTGCATAGGAATTTAAATAGTCTTGTAAAATAAAATGGACCAAGAAAAATGAGCAGTGAAGTTAATCAAATTCTAAGTTGTCCCTCTTCTTCTTTATGAAAGTTTTCACCTTCTATTATAGTTATAATAGAATTATAGAATAATGTGCTACATGTTTTCCCAAATGAGTAAATCCATGGACGATCTTTTTACAAATCATTTAGTGGATCACCGGCACCTTTATTTCTGCTGTTTTTGCTTTTTTGGCTCAATCCTTATCTTGGCCAAAATTCGTTTTTCAGACTAGTCGAAAATGTTCCTCCTATCAGTGATAAAAATGTGCATAACAATTTTTTTTCGCAGGTGAAAGAAAAATTGTCATGTTTGCGCAAGAAATACATTCATGGATTTAGTCGCGCTACAGAGCTTTTTGGGCAGTGAAGCACTTACTCTAATTTTTTTCTGTCAAAAAAATTTGTTTTTTTTTCTACCTTCTATCCATTCTTTCTCGGAGATCAAACACTTGAATGAGAACAGTAGATTGAAGGCAATCTCATGTCGCATTTTTTGCTCAAAATTCTCGTCTTTTTTTTCAGTCCTCCAGTCACTGTCGACTTTGGCGTTGCTATGATCCTCTTAATTAATGTGGTAAGCTGAGTGAAGATAACAATATTTTCAAGTTTTATTATGGAATTATTTTCTTTTTCAACAATTGCAGGACGAGAAAAATCAAATTCTACAAACAAACGTATGGCTGACAATGAAATGGAACGATTTTCAGTTGCGATGGAATCCGCTCGATTATGGTAAGTTTCAAACACTAATTTTGCTAAATCTCAGAAAAAATTTCTCTAGTAGTGTGAAAACTTACTTTAAACGCTTGCGAATTCTATTTACACATATTTTACAGACCTAGCCTAAAAAAGTAGCTAGCTAGCAAATTGGAGATCTACAAAAAGTAGTTTCACTTTCCTGAAGTTGAGGACTACATAAAAAAGTGTAGAAGTAAAACTTCGTTCAATCTTGCACATTGACGTAAAAGCTCCACAAGAATTTTTGGAGAATCATAACGATTTTTTTGCTCAAAATTTCATTGTAGACTCACGCTTTTTGACAAACACCCTTGAATATGATACTTCGAGGTATTTCTTGAGGAGATTTTTTTGCAGTTAGTTGAAAAGCTGTACAAATTGCTTAAATAATTCAGGAAACATTTCAAACCTCCATGTGCCATCGGACCGAGTATGGTTGCCAGATATTGTATTATTCAACAAGTAGGTGCACTTTCAAGTACTTTCCGCATAAGCAACACTTCCCCAGTGCCTTTACTTATCTCTCATTCTGATTCTTACTTTCCTAAGTAACTTCTTCTCTCTCTCCTTCTCCTATCCTCGAATCAACAATTCGAAAAGCGACGACGCCAGTTTTCGCATGTGCAAATTGACGAATTTCCATGGGGAACAATCAGTCGGGAGCGGGCCAAAATCTCATAAAGCGGGTCGTAGTTGTCGTGGCGATTTACGTTTTGTGAACGGAGCTAGGAAAAGTTTTGAAAGAAGTTCGTATATGCGAAGGATTCCATGACTATGAAACGTAAACACATTGTTTTCTTTTGGCGCGGAGCATTTGTAAAGCTTGCTTTTAGAATATTTACTAGTTTTCACCAAGTGCCAGCTCCTGTCCGCTTCAAAAGGTGGAAAAAAATTTGCTAACAGGTCCTAAAAAGATTTGTCATCATAGCTTTGTTCGCCATAGTAACAAAATGAAATATTTAGATGCATTTCGGCATTTAACAAATCTCGATTTTTTCTCCGAGCATTACGGTACTCTGAGTATCGTACCGCTTTCCTACCTTACCAGGGAAGCTTGTTTGATCGAAGTGGCTTTCCTATATGAGAAGATAGCATACTGAAGGTCACAAAATGCTGATTCCAAATCTGCTTTCTTTATCTGCAGAACATTTATGGACGAGGAGTTATTCACGTTTTTGGAGCCAAAAATTGAATGTGCACTTTGGATAAAATGAGTTGCAAATCTTACTAGCCCTCAAATAGTGCGATCAAGCAAGTGTGGTTTTTTTATTTTAGAGTATTTTTTGAATAAAGTGCTCTAATGATTATCACTGCTCCAATGAAGAGCTAGAGAAAGTCTTGCGGCTGTTTTTGTCCTACTTGCACATTCGATTCTTGGCTCCAATAAGCGTTATTAACTTCTCGTCAATGAATGTTTTGCAAGTAAGGAAGGCAGATTTGGAATCAGCATTTTATGCCCTTCAGTATGGTATACATTCCGTCTAAAAAGGCCACTTCGACTAAACAAGCTTTCCTTGTTAGAAGAAACAGCAAGCCATCTGTCAAGTGCAGCCAACGAATCTTTCTTACAAGGTTGCAACACTTGGGTGAAATGCAAAAATTTGTAGACGAATCGAGATAGAGGAGGTGAAACTAACACTGCTATCGAGTGCATTGCTTTTCCAAATAATAGAAGACTGTTTTTGGCTATAAAATAAGGCACAAATAAACGCTTATTGAAAGCTGATTTACTGCAAACATCGCTTACGAAATGCAAGCGGATATTGAGCTAGTCTTGATAAATGGCAGCACAGTTAGAGTGTTGGAAAAAAAGCATTTGGTGATTCCCTCATGTTTGAAAGGGAACTATCAAAATACAGGAGTGGTTAGAGACAACAAAGGATGGATTCTGTAGAGACAAAACACGTAAATTACTCGTGGATGTGATGATTTGGTTCATATTTTGATGTTAAAGAGTTGAAAGGTTTGGAACGAATCGGGTTGCGCTTTGCGTAAAATTAGAAGAACATGGCTTTTAGACGACAAGAAGGTACTTCACGAAGGACCCATTTCCAGACCCACAAAAACATTCGTAGTTATGTCACTAAGAATAGGCATGAGACTTCCAAATATAGGTTCAAAAGCATATAAAGCCAATTTTGCGTACTCTGCTGCTTATGTGGAAACTTATCGCCGGGCCTTAAATTGCCCAAGAGTTATCCCATATGAATTAATCGAAATCTAGAGATTTAACTTCAAATTCATGCACTCACGCACGCCGTAATTGAAAATGCCGGATCCACTCACAAGTTTTTTAGTGATAGAAACAGAAATAGTAGTACACAAAACTATTATTGTGACAAAACCAATTTTGTAAAAGAAGTACCCTAGCTCTGTATCGTCTCTGCCCTTAGACGGAGTGTAGGAACTCCGATCTCTCCTCGTCTCTCCTCGTACTTCATAGTTTGATTTCTCTGCTACAAATTGTTCATATGCACTTAACTTTCTGCAACAGTTTACTCTAGGTCTCCCAATCAGTTTTTAAAAGATTTCCTGGAAGCCAGATTTGCTCAGAGACCTTGCTCATGTAAAAGATAGCAGTATAATCAGCATCTTTTTATCGTGATCCTTCAGAACTTAGCTGCAAAGCTGTTTTTCGTTTTCCTCTATGTTCAACGCTTCCATTTTAAGAAAAACTTCTCCAAATTCTCACTTCAGTGCCGATGGAAACTACGAAGTTTCGTTCCGCTCGAATGCTTTCGTCGATTCGACTGGAGATGTCACCTGGGTGCCGCCGGCAATGTTCAAGAGCAGCTGTCGCATAGATGTTGAATGGTCAGTCTAATTAACTTTGCAAATAGAAAAACCTTCGGGGAGAAAACACGCACACAAATGTGAACGACAGCTAAGCTTTCATTACATACGTTCATTTGTTAGACGGAATGTTGAATGATGAGATTAACGGAAAAACAGGAAAAAAAGACAAATGTCATTTGCTTAAAAAATGTCTATTAATGTGAAAATGAGACTTATTTATTGTATTTTGATAAATGAATGTGCATTATAGTTCATATATCGCTTTATTTTATATCATTAGAGGAGCATTCCTCTCTCGAAATAAATTATTTTTGATCAGTCTTGCATACCATAGTTCAAAAATCTTCATGGATGTTCAACGTAGGAACTGAAAAACTGAAATCACTTCGCTCCGAAAAACGCAAGGATAAATATCTAATTTCTCTCAGCAGCTGAAATTGTTGTCAAGTAAATCTTCTTCGACTCGTCTGCGCTCTTGTGATTCCAAATTTATAAATCTTCTCTATAAAAAACTTTTCTTAGTTGTGCGCCGAACCTCAAGAGAATGTTTCAGGTTCCCATTTGATGAGCAAAGTTGCACACTTGTTTTTGGCTCTTGGACATATAATTCAGATGAGGTATAGCTTACAAATTCTAATTCTTCTATGAAAATTATTTTTCAGGTGGTGCTCAATTGGTACAACAATATAAAAGCAGTTCAACTGACAGATTATTCGTACAGTGGAATATGGGATGTGATAGGTCAGATATCGTGGTACCTTGATTTTTTTACTTTTTAGGAATGTACATACCGTTTGATTCAACTGGCTTGGCGGCCCGAAGGCGGGGTTTTCGTGACCTAACCGAAGCTAAGCAATCAGAGAACACGCGCACGAGAGAGACGTATATTGTGTAGCAGGTGCGAGCGGCCTAATTAGGTCACAAAGCCCCGCCTTCCAGCCGCCAGGCCAGTTGAATCAAAGGTTACCACTCATCTCCAAATGTCGTAGGTTATAATAAAGGCAATGCATGATTTAAAAAGTATTCTCAAGCAAATGCTTTTCAAATAATTCCTATAGTTTTATAAGGAATACACGAGATTTTAAAGTTTCTTCCCCTTGTGCACATCAGCATAAATCTGTACCTCCTTTATTATATAGCCAGTTATCAGGCAAATCGGGAATTGGGAATGACTGAGAGGCCTTAACTGCCATTGTTTAAGCGACAGCTCGTACGCATTTCCACTCTGACCGTACTCCACCGTATTCGAGGGCGCTGAGGCTGCGCGGTGGGAACAATGTTGATTTTTTTGCCGCAAAAAGACCATTGAAACTGTTGTCTCACCAATGGATTAGCTAAAGTTTCCCAATCATTTGTCACATAGTCAGATACCCAAGTTGACCTCGCCACTATTCATAAATCCACTAAATCAAATTTATCAAATTCAGCAATATTTGTCCCTTTAACAACGATGACACATCACTCGATGATTTCATTGTCGCAGCCCATGGCTTCTTTTGTCACTCCACGTTCACAGGATTCACCCATCTAAAATTCAACTTTGGCATGACCATATTACCATCGTGCATGTTGCCGTATTTGTTATCAAAAAATGTTTTCTGCAGTTTCAAGATTAGTTAAAAAATGAAACTTAGTCCAGGGCAAGATGGAAAAAATTTGAGGAATCCAACGTTTATCAAGTAGGAAATACTGCGTGATTTTTTGCTGTGACACGGCTACTAATAAGCAAATTGCTCTTAAAATTATCAGAGAAGGATCTATCAAAAAGTTGTACCTAAAACTTCAGCTTCAGGGGCACTAATTTGTGCCATAATTTTGTTACAGTAAAAACGAAGGTTAATCTCAGTTTTCTTCGAATAATTTCAAGAAAACACAGGAAGATCAAAAGTTACGGAACAACTTTTACCGAGTGTAAAACACCATACGATTTTTCATAGAATACAAAGTGAGAAAATTGATATAATATATATGACAAGTCAAAGTAAAGAAATTGAATCGTTGCAAAACTTCTATTTTTACACGAAGTCAAAGAATTGTCCCCTAAGGAGAGCTTGTCAATCATGTCGCATTCAATTTCATCCCTTAGGACAAGAAGTTTCAGATGTTCCCGGTTATCTCATAAACAAAAAAGAAACAAAGGAGAGCAAAATCGTCTTTCATGTCGTTATTCGAAGGTAATCATTTTCAGAGTTTTTCTGTGAACTTCATCCTGAGAAAGAAATGAGAAAAGTATATTTTTTCCAGGAAAACATTGTTCTACACTGTTATTCTGATTATTCCAACGGTTCTCATGGCATTTCTTTCGATGATGGCTTTTTATCTACCAGCCGATTCTGCTGAGAAAATTTCATTGACCATAAATTTACTGCTGGCTTTGGTTGTGTTTCTCTTGCTGGTTTCTAAGGTAAAACATTCGGTTCTAAATTTGATCTGCTAAAAATATTAATTTCTAGATTTTACCTCCCACCTCAAACATACCTTTGATGGGTAAATATCTTCTAATGGCATTTGTACTAAATATAACTACAGTTGTGGTAAGTAAATCTTATTCATTATTTCCTCAAAAATTCTAATCAAATCGTTTTTTAGGTCACTGTTGTCATAGTAAATGTTTACTTTCGAAGTGCAATATCTCATGAAATGCCGAATTATGTGCGAAGAATATTTCTTGAATTTCTCCCCAGGGTATTAATGATGAAAAGACCTGAGCGGATACCAATATTTAATGGATATTTCGTCGAGGAGTACTGTGCTTCGGAGATATTCGATGCAAGTAAGTGGAAGTACATACTTGTAATTTTTTTCGAAGTCTGGTGCTTTGAAAAATTTCTAATCTAATATTGTGAAGGTTGGAAAAGTCCTTGATTGTCAAAGTGCTACTTCAAAGAGTCAGATAAGTAGGAGAGCTCTTTACAACATTTACAAATTAAAAACTAAAAAGTTGGCTACAGGATCCTCATACGTAATTTTTCTTTCCAGAACTCTGAAAATCTTACATTTGAAAAAGTCAATGTCATACAGTCATATCGTAAGACGCAGCTTCTTTATGACACAATGTTTGAAATCAATATGCTGGTCACATTTCATTTTTCAATTTTATTTTTCGCATTTCTCATGATTCTTTACCTTTACCGAAATAAAAAAACAGAAAAGCAAAGCAGTGAGAGACATCTGCTATATGTTCAAATGGAGGAACGATAGAATCAAGAATAGGTTGCTAGATCTTTGGAAATAATTTGAAAGGGTCCTAGAGTTATAGAGATTGTTGTTTACTTTGCAAGAATAGAATGATTTTTTGAAAACTTTGGATTGATTGTAGAAGAATTTTTATACGGGGGGGGGGGAGGGCATGAATTCTGCTAGGTTTCTTGGAGTTTCAGCGCTCAACCTTGCTTCAATATGGGTAAAAGCATCTCAAAACTGTTTTCAGAGAGTGTTATGGATAATTTTTGTTAAAAAAATATCCGTTGCGCACAGGGCCCGGCACGCGTTGGTTTGGAGGTTTTTAGGAAACGAGGTTCCCCATCACTTCGCGAAAATTTACGAAGTCCCTCTCGACGTGAAAATCAGTAGGGAAACCCTTATTCAACCAAAATAGCAACAAAAAAGCGAAAAAAGCGCATTTTGAGGTATGTAATATAACAAAAAAGCAAAAAGAAAACATTTCGAGTTGATTAAAGGCTCTGCCATTGGGTATAGTACCATTTTGATGCTGGGAATGTCGAAAATCTCCTAGGCCAACCAAATCTGTAGCCTTAACAATCCTGCGATGCATTTTTCGCCACATATTTCAAAGGACACCGCAAGTGATTGGAGCGCGATATCTAACAACGAGTAGAATTATACTACTTTTGACTCAAAAAAAGGGGAGAGGCAACGGTTTGATCCGCTCTCTTCACAATATGATAGATTTTAGGCCGTTCTAATCGTCCAAATCAAAAAGGTCTAAAACTTATGTGAACTCTCCGATATTTATGCTCCGAACCAACACAGTTGGTTTGGTAGTTGGTTTAGAAACCAACAAATTCGAGAACGGATATTAGGTCACATAAGTTTTAGGAACTTTTTACATAACATAGTTTGGAGTAATATTGTATACTCATAGCCCAAATTCGGAGCCATGTGATAGTTTGGCGCTGTAAACAAGCCATTTGTTTCTTTGAGTCTTGCATTTGAAATTCGCGCGCTTGCGAAAGAACACGTTCAACTCGTGAAACCTGACATGTTCGTCGTGTTTTTTTTGGCGCTTCCTCCAGGACCTCTAAAAACGATGTCCCCGTTGATTCTAACTCCAAAAACGAATTCCAGTCTGGCCCCAAACCATCGGTGCCGGGCTCTGGTTGCGCATTCTTTTCCTCCACCTTTCGTCCTCCATACAAAAAAAAATCTTTTGTGCAATGTTATGTATATAGTGAACTATTGCCTGACTAGAATAAGAATCTTGACTGCTTTGAAAAAATCTTAAACTTCTCTCATGTAAACCAATCCTGAAAATACACAGGATCACGAAGGAAGTGTCACTGTCACAATGGGAAAAAAGGCAAGCCTTTTTTGTATAGAATGAGAATGCCAACTATTGAATGACACTAAGCTTGGATCTTAAGTTTCTCACTTGCTATCCGCATTCTTCATCATTTCCTTTCCATACATTTGACTATGTCACTTTCATGACTGACAATTTTCAAATGGGATTATCTTCCCTAACTTATAGAATTCAGGTCTTATAATGCCGTCAATGACAGCTACAATGGTGCCATTTTTACATGTAGCAGAAACAAGAAGAAGGGATTCAGCTTGTGAGGCGGAGGTTTGATCGAAAAAACTCGAGACTTCTGCTAAAAGAATACTTTTAGCAACACCATCAAAATTGTTCTAAATGGAGAAGATCCTTGTCTAAGAAACTATCTTCCAAGAGAAAACGAACCGAAGTAAGATGCAGCAATTTCTAAGAGCTTTTAGTTTTTTGTAAGAATCATAGGCAAATCTGAGTATTTGGTTTTTCCTTATCTCAAAACAAATTTTAAAGCGTTTAAGAAGCCACTGCCCGAACGGCAGTCACATGGACCAATCTTGGCGCAGAAATTTAGCTTTGAACTCCAGCTCAAACCGTACTTTTTACCGTTCTCGATGTTGAGATTACGGTATGGGTTGGAGTCTAATGTTGAATTTCATGCTCAGAAATGATTCTTATGAACTGCCGCTTGTGCAGTAGCCTAGATAAGGCTTCTCTATCAGTTTCTATATGAGAACTGGTACCTAGATTTCCTGACCCTGCTCTCAAAATGATTTTTTTAGCAGAGTGGTCCAGAGCAATGTTGTATGCAAGATGTTAATGAAAACAGGGAGAGCTATGCTGCGCGCATTACTCGAGAGATGAAAACGACTGTGGAAGCAATTGCTTACATTGCTGAGCATATGAAAGCAGAAATGAGTGACAAAAAGGTCAGGATGATCTTTTGAAGAACTTTTTTTCAGTACTAAACTTATTAGGAAAAATTTTGGCCGGAAAGTTTTCATAACAGTTTTTTCACATTATCGTAAGATAGTTTTCTATCATAACATAAACTGAAAGATAAAAGGCTAGTTTTTAGATCCGTGACGATTGGAAATATGTTGCGATGGTGATCGACAGATTGTTACTATTATTGTTTTTTGGGGTCACCCTTGGTGGAACGTTGGGCATAATCTGCTCTGCTCCGCATGTGTTTGATTTTGTTGACCAAGAAAAGGTTTTTTATTTCACTAACTTTTTTTTTATGTTTAATGTATCCAAAAATGATTGCCTTAATTTTAGATTATCAAGCAACTCAACATCAAATATATGAATAACACGGACGAGGAGCTTACAGTCCCTACAACATTTATTTAACATAATTTATATTGTATCAGATTATTTATCAAATAAATTTTTGAGAACCATTTCTAGTTATTTATTTAATAACTATGCTGTTACACTTTAGCACAAGAACAGATACATATTGACAGAAAGCTTCAAAATAAGAAAATCACGAAGAAAAAAGGGGTTATGCGCGTGCCGGCGCTGTGCCGGCACCGTTCCAACAAAGCACCGGAGCCCATGACCACCGCCGATACAGTCGCGGCACAGCGCTGAAACGGCGCTGGCACATCTTATCAAGAGGTGGCTTGTATATTTTCTTGCCAAACTTGCAAGATGGCAAGATTTAAAAAATTCAAAAGGAAAGCTTTCATTTGATCAATCTTACTTTACATTACCGATTCTGAAAGATCAATGAGAGCTAATGTTTGAATGCAAATTCCTGGCTCATTGTATACAATAAACACTGGAAAAATATCAATTTAAGAAATTCAAACTTAGTATATACAAAAGCAATGTAGTGGGTAGCGTCTTGAATCGTGCTTCAAATGTCTAAATATGAAAAAAAAAGTAAAAGATTTTTTGTTTGCAGAAAAATTCCCCTTTTTTCCCTTTTTTCATCTCAAAAGCCTGGCTGGATAGTTCCAGGCTTCAACATGAAAGCGATTAGTTTCAGACTTGCAGACGTCTAGGAGTCAAAAAATCGGTGCGGTTTGCATTACTTGAAATGTCAGACTTTCAAAGATACAAAGTTTTTCAGTTGTTATCTTGAGAAAAGAAATAACTCGTAATCTTCTTCGACTCCTCAAAATTATAAGACGAAATGGAGTCAGGATCTACGATTCATTCGTTCATAGAAACATTCTTATCAAGTGATATCATTTTGTTTTACTTTCAATTAGTCACGAAAGTGAGCTCAGTGATACAAACGAACGGAATCTCTAAGTTTTCAGCTAATCTTGATTCAAAGCGATTAATTAGCTACCGCTGAAATGCCAAAAACAGATTTTCGAATGCAAATATCAAATTTGCACTTGCAGATCAAACTCAGCCTGCAGTAAATCTCTTACAATCACAATTACATTTTCAGTTGATGAACAAGGCCTGTATGACCTGAAGCTTTTCAGTGAGCTATTTTTGATCTTCACATTTCAGTTCTAATCCCCGTCACTTTTTCATCGCGGGATGAAGATCGTCTAGTTGCTGATTTATTCAACGGATATAATTCGCTTATAAGACCTGTCCCGAATGCGACATCGCCCCCTATTGAGGTGAGCCCAAAACACATTAGGTTTTTGTTAGCATCGCTATTTTAGGTTGCATTTAGCTTAGCATTAGTGCTACTGATAAACATCGATGAGAAAAATCAGATTATGCACACAAATGTCTGGCCAACAATGGTGAGTCTTCAAGGCTTTAACTAGTCGCAAAAGAAATATTGATCTTTTCGAAGTAAGAATAAATCTTACAGCGCTGGCTAGACTATCAAATGCGTTGGGATCCAAGAATGTACGGAGGCATAGGTATGTACGTTAGATGATAATGCCCATTCTGATGTAAGTATTGCTTTCAACGTTAGCAACATGCTACAAGCCGTAGTAATCTTGGACGTGACGTACGAGGTTGCAACCTAAGTCGAGCTCATTTTAATTCTGCAAGCCATTGTTGTATTTGCCGGTCAACTCTACATCACGAGTATATCGTGATCTTACAAGGGAAGGATATGTGACAATTGTGGCTTTTTGAGGTCTGTCATACATCAGAAGCTCGTCTTGAAACGGTGACCTCGAAACTATGTTCGTTATCCGGGAACGCTTTGAGAAAAAATAGCGCTCGTGGAAGCAAAAGCAAAAATATTCGCACTGACAGAAGTCCAGAGATCACTGCAGCATCTATTGTGCAATAATCGTCAGCGCGAACCGCTCTACACCTTGAGCACATATCGATATTACTTCTACTCTACCACAAACACGTCAGATGCGAGGAGATATGGTTTTTCGAAGAATCGTTGCGCAAATAACAAATACTCTTTTGCGACCAATGTTTCAAGGCAATATTATGACGCATGTCACATATCGAAAGGCCACGGTCACTAAGTATCCGTTTACCGTCAGACGTGACGCATCAGCTATCGACATACTCGTTATATGAAGGTAGCCGGCAAATAGATTAATGGCTTGCAGGATGAAGCTGATTGTGAACTCGAGCTTAGCTTGCGACCTCATACTTCATGGCCATGAAGATTATTACGGCCCTGTATTTATTTTCAGAAACAATTCGAGTCCCTCCTGACAAAGTTTGGCTACCAGACATCGTACTATTCAACAAGTGGGTTGATGCAGATTTAAGTAAGAGCATGAGAACAAGAGATTTTGAGCGAAATGTTCCTGCTTTTTTCTTTCTTTCATATAGAAAATTCAAAATCTTAAGGGCGAGTTCAGATCTGGGAACTCGTAAAGACACGAAATGAGACTCCACTAACAAATTTTTGCCCGTTCCAGCAGCTTATATAATGAATTCGTGACTAAGAATTTCTGAAACTTTAATTCTAATTGTGGGCTATATCTTACATTCCATTACATTTGTGGATGTTGATTAAGCCGCTTTGAGAGTTACGATTTAGACTGGCCTTCAAAGCCAATCTCGATCACGAATTAATAATATGACTAGCGACCCTACGGGTCGCTAGCACGTGGGTCGGGGCAGTTACAATATAAGGGCTAAGTTGTGATTATAATTTCTAAATGAGTTTCCTATTCCTTTCCTGACAACATTTTTGCGAAAAGCATTCTACTAAAGGAGAACTGCTTGAAGAAGCGATAATCTCCACAAATCATTCAGCATTTCTCGACCTGCTACAACCATGCATGGAGAATATTATTTTCCTCTCGTTTGCCACGCTCTTTCTGCAAATTTCCCCTCATCACAGAGACATTCAGATATCTCCCCCCCCACTTTTCTACACTTTCAAAGATTGCTCTTCCAGTAGTTCTCAACAAGTTCCAAAAAGATCGTTAAGTAAGTAGCAGAACACCAATTGTTTTGGAAGTAGAAATGCACCCACAACAATTATGTGTACTACAAAAACGCTTTCCTCTCAGAATCAATTCGAAAGCAACGAAATCAATCGTCTAAGAACTTTGTCAAAATATCCTTCAATTTTTTCGCCAAAGGGATATGAAGCTTTACTACAAAAGGAGATCCCTCCCCGAAAAGCACGACTACTGAGCCACCTAAAGACTCAATCATAAGAACTGCATAAACGTACAAAAAATTTGTTTCCCTGTTCGATCAAATTGCCCTACGTACCGCTTGCAAACCAATATTATCTATCTGAAAGACAGCTTATGCCCGTTGCCCGTGCCGTTTGAAGACCGTTTAAAAATTATGAGAACTGCCCCAAACGTACAGAAATCTGTTTCCCTGCCCGACGGAATTGCCCTACATGCCGCTTATAGACCGATAGTAACTATTCAAAAAGAAAGTTTATGCCCTATGTGCCCGCTTGAAAACCGTATGTATAAGAAATACCAACCTTACGACTCTACAGAAAAACAACGAAATCAAGTAACCTAATTTCACAAAGCGAGGGAATTTTTTTCAAATCGACCAGCCCAGACAAGCCAAAGGACTTAACAAGCAAAGGACCCTGTAATGTGCTGTATATTGCTTGAGAGAACCGTGTGATGTAAGGATTTCTTTCCGGAATACATTGAAGCGGCTGAGCGGCTCGCTTGAAAATTCGAAAAAGTGCGCCTTATGCGCGTAAAATTAGGGCATTTACAGCGTATTCTCAAATTGCCGTACATGGCCACTTTTGGACTTTCAATTCTGAGGACTGCCCCAAACGTACAATATCTGTTTCCCTGCCCAACGGAATTGCCCTACGTGCCGCTTACACACCGACACTCAGTTGAAAGCACCAGCGGGACCCAGTTACACAAGCAAAAGCAAGTCTGTTGTTAGATAATAGCTTCCAAAAGTACCAGACCAAGTTACTCACGCACTCTCTTGTCTACGCGAGTAAGCAAGATAATCCTAAAGTGACTGTTCTTAATTAGAGCATTTTTACTAAGAGTTGAGAACATAGATGAATTTAGCTCAAGTCACGCTATTACGCAATTTGGCATCATTCTAAGAGCGACTAATAGGAGTACAACATATTTAAAAGCCACATTCTGGGATAACAAGCTCGAAAAAATCAGGTGCAAATAAAACACCCGGACATTGGCGACCTAGTCTCAAAATCATTGCGACACTCATGACTGCGTTTCGAAATACGTGTGACCCTTTTACGAAAATATGCTTGGTCACTCGTTATGAAATTTGGCAGCGTTCCAAAATGCCTGCCACTTGGCAGCAATCCAAGAATGAACATCTGTACATTTCATCATAATTCATCCGTCTGCTGTCTCCTCGTTTGCCGCAATTCACGGATCAGGGATGGCCAAGCGGTAAACAACGAATTCATTGTATGTTACGTAGTGAATCTATTAGCAAGTCTGAAAATGGCTTAATCAAAGGTGTTGCGGGTCAGTGGGCTCAGCACACCTAGCCGAGTACTCGAGAACCGAACAATACACAAATAGCACTTATGCGTGCGTCACCGACGGGTCGTTCGGCGGGTCTATTCGAAGCAGTCATTCGTTATCCACTCCTCAACACATGCGCGGCTAACGAGTAAATTATGTACGAATTCCTACAACTGCGCACGAACTTTTTCTGCGAGAGCGGCTGGAAACGCCGTCAAACACAATGCTCAACGAGTCAACAATAAGAAATTCAAAAAGGAAGATGTCGTCATCAGCGCGCCTGTATATACCCTTCAGGTTGGTCGCGTTTTCAGCAGGAGTGGTCCTGTCGCGAACATAATAGGCGCACCGATTATGGCGACGCCTGCAGCGCTCCCTCCGGGCGAGCCGCTCGCATTTCGGACTTGCGACGAAAGTTTTGCACATAAATTCTACGCACAGATTTACTGAAACATTGCTATTAATATGGATTTTCCAAGAAATTTCACCTATTTCAGTGCGGATGGAAACTATTTGGTCTCGTTTTACTCTAATGTTGTCGTGGAACACACCGGAGAAATGTTATGGGTGCCACCTGCCGTCTACAAGTCCAGCTGTATTATTGATGTCGAATATTTTCCATTTGATGGTGGGTGGAATTACACCATGCCAGCAGAACGAGTCAATCAAAGAATGTCTTTTTTATAGAGCAAGTCTGTTCACTCACGTTTGGATCATGGACATTCAAAAAGGAAGAGGTGCAGATTACTTATCACATGGGGAAACGCCAGGTATAGCTTCAAGAAACGAATTACGAACTCTTTTTTAATAAAAAAGAAAATGCTACGAATGATGATTTTTAGGTGGAGCTGAATGATTACTCGTTTAGCGGTATATGGGATGTGATGGAAGTTCCAGGGCTACTTATTGAAGATAGATCTAAGATAACATATCAAATTAGAATAAGAAGGTGATTAAGACATATTAGGAGCTTGGAAAGCAGAGTGGAAAAAAAGAAAAACGTGACCTAGTCTCGTCTGGCAATATAGCCGCCTTCCCCGTTACGTCGGGCGCGCATTTGCAGACACCTGAACGTTGGTGAACTGTTAAACCGCTAATGCAAGGCATTGTTTTTTATAATCTTCCGCTGTCAAAAATGCCAGTGTGACAGCAGCATATATACGTGGGAGTTTAGATAGTACAGTCGCTTCATTTCATATGATCATGTGTGTCATTGCACACACCGTTCACCTCTGGCGTCCCCATCCTGGATTCATGGGAGAAACAAGCCTTCTGGTAAGTGTTTGCAAGGTGTTCCTAGCATTTTCTTTCCTTTTTAGTTACTAGTCACCTCAAATTGATGTAATCGATAAGAATCGGTAAGTCTCTTGCGTTTTTGCGATTGCAAATCCAGGATGAGGACGCCAAAGTGGACTGTGTGTGCAATGGCACACATGATCATATGAGATGAAGCGACTGTACAAAGAACATGCTTTGCAGTAAAGGTTTGACAAGTTCATCAACATGTTCAAATGTCTGCAAATGCTCTACCCTACGTACGCCGGTAAGACGATACCTATTAGGTTGGAAAGAAATTTCTCGGACATTGCCTTTAAACAACATTGCCTTTAAACAAAGTTTTTGTTTCGATGTAAGCAGTGATTGGGGCTTGCTGCACACCATTGGATAGAGGAAAGCAATCTCTACAAAATTTTGATAAGCGCAAGCCTTATCAATGTTCTCAGTGAAATCCAAACAAAATTTCTATAGCATAGGTTTTGCCCTGACCCAGATCTCCAACTTCTATAAAAGTTATGAAACCCCGACGTGCTCTAGTTTATGGTATACACATACCTACATACTTACATGCA
Organism: Cylicocyclus nassatus; assembly: GCA_958299035.1. Taxonomy (NCBI): domain Eukaryota; kingdom Metazoa; phylum Nematoda; class Chromadorea; order Rhabditida; family Strongylidae; genus Cylicocyclus; species Cylicocyclus nassatus. The sequence goes on from CATQJL010000112.1 coordinate 12,355,672, forward strand.
CAGTTCCAGATGAATTTGAGCTTAAACAACAAGAAAATCAGGTAATCCAAGTAGCAAATTTTACCCCATTGATGCCAGGCTCCTCCCACTCGCTCAAGGTACATACACCTACAGGCAGTGAGAATACAGCTGCAAATTTTTGCAGCATGTACATGCATTAGATATTGAGATATAAAGATTAGTTCTAAAAATGTCCGAGACTTTCTTTCCAACCTAGTATATGTAACTTATAAATTCAAAAACCCAAAATATGAGTAGTTACAAATATGATACTCTGCACATGTTCTTTCAGAAAAACTTTGTTTTACACTGTGATTTTGATAATGCCGACAGTGTTAATGGCTTTCCTTTCAATGATGGTGTTTTACTTGCCGTGTGAAGCATCCGAAAAAATTACGCTGGCTATAAGCATTCTTCTCGCTTTGGTGGTTTTCCTATTGCTAGTGTCGAAGGTGAAATCGGTTTCATTTAAGCAGTCTGAAAAATTTATAAGTTACTGCAGATTTTACCTCCGACTTCTTCGAATATTCCACTCATGGCAAAGTACCTGCTGATGACCTTTGTTATGAACATGATCACTATAATGGTAAACTCAAACTCCACTCAAACTCAAACTCTGTAAAATCACAAAAAATATTTTATGACACAGGTTACGGTAATTATCATCAATGTCTATTTTCGTGGACCAGCAACACATACCATGCCAAACTGGGTTAGGACTCTTTTTCTGAAGGTAAACTTTGTCCAGCTTCGTGATGACTCTATATGCAATTTACATCTTGAGCACCTTCCTTTGCTTCTGATCATGCGCAGACCAGAATCTACTGAACTAGAGCTAAAACGAGCTCGAGAAGCGAAAAAAGAGCGGAGGGGACTACGTGGAGTGCTGAGTTCCATGAGGCATCCAGATCTCAGAATAGCAAGGTCGAATGGTTCAGCAGAAGTGGAGGTGGTATGGAGTGTTGAGACGAAAAAGCTCTATAAACAAGGTTGAACTTTTAGGAAGAAGCGCAAGCATCATCGACAAAACAAGAAGAGGTAAACTGTAGATCACATACGAAAAAACTGTGTTAAGGAACCTGCCATACTTCGCCTAAAAGCGCTCAAAACCGTCCAAAAGCGCCGAAATGCCTCTTTTTGGGGCGCGCCTTTTTGAAAACACTAGTCAACACTACAACTATTTTAGCGGAAGAGAAACTCGCTGTCTCTTGAAAGGAAGACTAAGAATTGTAATGATGACATCAGCCGCAGTTCGAACTGTTCACAAATTATCTCAGCAAACTGAAGTCGCAAGGTTTTTAATCCGCGCAACGATTATAAACGATGCAGGTTGTAACCAAAAAAAATAAAAGCGTGTATGCAAATACCGTACGTCGCGTTTGAAAAGCAAGAACAGTCATGGTGAAGCTTAAACCGACTCTGAATGCGATTGAAACATGTGTCATGATAAATGCGATCGAACGTAGTTGTTCTAGTATTAAACAATTTTCCAAAACTAATGCTCCAGCGCCAAGAGTCGAGCTTGTGAAAGGGGCGTTTTGGCGCTTTTGGGCGCTCTCGAGCGCTTTTGGGCGAAGTGTGACAGGTTCCTAAGAATCTATTGAAACCATTTTTGCACACACATATTAGAACTCTTTATGCTTCTTAATGTCAGGGAGGATAGGGTTGGGCCTGACTGCGCGGCGTACGCGGCGTACGCAGCGTACGTCGCGTACGCTCCTATGATGAAACATATCGAGAGTACGCTGCGTACGTCGCGTACGCTGCTTTCCCAGCGTAGTTTGGCCCAACCCATACATACTGATTTCAAAATCCCAATATGGGATTTTTTGTTCTTTCCTTTCGACATTCCTTCATCCTCAAAATTATGGCTTCTTTGTTTTAAATAGAATTGTTTACTAACAGCGTCCTAAGAAAAGTGGGATATAAACTCCATTACGAAATGGTTTGACATATTACGAAATCAAAGTACATACGACAGACTCATTTTCCGCAACTTTTTAAGGATTTCAGAAAAATCATGACAGACGCTTTTCGCAGCACTATCTGCACAAACCTTACTAAACTTGCAAAAAAAGGGATTTTAGATTTTGAAACGAAGCGTTTTGATTTTTAGTCAAGCAGAAGATTTAAAAGGTTTTGCAAGATGTTCGCGAGGAAAACAAAATACTACGAAGGCTATAACATCACAGAAGAACATTATTTAGGTGCTTGATGCGCGTACTCAAGAAGATCCTGCTTTTTCTAGTGAAGCTAAACAGGCGATGGAAGCAATCGAATACATCACACGCCATCTTACAAGAGATAATGATTATAAAAGAGTTGGTTTTCCATTTCTCGAAGACGTTCAATAATTTTCTTGTGCTGAAGTCAACCGCTTGAGCGGTTATTTCAGCAAAAACTGTTTTCTCAAAAGATTGAGTGAACAGTTGTTCAATCCAAACTTTTACAGCAATGCGATGAATGGAAGTACGTTTCTATGGTACTGGACCGTCTGCTGTTGTATATATTCTTTGCAGGTGGGTTTGATTTACACTGAGTCATTTCTCAAAGAACAATTTAGCGACAACCGGTGGGACTATGGGTGTGCTCTTCTCCGCACCCAATGTATTCGAATATGTTGATCAAGCGGCTGTAATCGAGAATCTCAAACAGTCAGCAATTGCTGAACAAAACAACGCTGGCTTCACATTTTGATGAGGTAGCTGCCCTAATATGAACTTTTTTTATATACTTGCTTTCTCAAATGTGTAGCACGCTTTTTGCATGTTTATAGGGTACTGCAACAATATTAATAATAATGGCAAATGATTTTGACCGCTCATTGTAGATTTGCGAAAACATTTATGTTTGAAGATTTCCAGCGTTGGAGATTGTAGAATCACAACAGCGTTTTGCATTTGCAGTCTGTTTGCTCTATTTCCTGATAATCACTGGGTGACCTGTGCTAGCAAGGTAATACTTGATATCACCATCTCTGAATAAAATGGCACCTTTCTTCCAACTTCCCTCACTTGAGCGAGAATTCAACATTATCAAAGCTTGCAGCTCACTTTCATATGCTTGGAAATAAAAATTATCTGTTGTTCGTCAAGTCTTGGAGTCGAATGGTAAAGAGACACGGAATGATGTAATACTCGTCGTATAAAAAGAGATGCAAAGAACATTGGAAATTCAATTTTTTGGCACTAACAAAAGGTTTTTCTTGGCTCACAATGCAAGACTCTCCTTGAGAAATGGATGCTATCAGCCCTGCCTCACTATTCGGAGAATTAGTAACCTCGCAAACCGCAATCGCTGCGAAACATCTCTTTGCTGGCACCTTATCAAAAGGCTATGTGTTGCAGCGGCGAAACAGCTCAGTTGTCTCCTATTGTTTTGGTGAATTTTCGTTGCGTTGCGTTCAGATTGTAGTTTAAACTCAATGATTTATTTCCTAGTGTGTGTTCTGGTGGATTACTGAAAGTAGTTTTTCAATGGAGTGATTATCGACTGCAATCCAGGTCTGAAGCCTAGCCGCACCACCTTTAAACTCAGGAGTGGTTTCTCAACAATGGTGGATTACTGAAAGTAGTTTTTCAATGGAGTGATTATCGATTGCAATCCAGGTCTGAAGCCTAGCCGCACCACCTTTAAACTCAGGAGTGGTTTCTCAACAAGATTAAAGCAGTCGAGAAACTGAAGGAGTTGCGTCAATTCCGCACATCGGAAGTGAAAAAATTGGTACTGAGCAAAGCTAGTACTTCGAATTCGTCTTCACTCGTTCGGTACTTTGGAATATAATTCATAAATGGGCGCATATCACCGACCGCCATAAGGTTATTCCTCGTTTTGGGATCAATTAGCAGTCCACTGGAGTAAACGGCCAACTCATTGTTTTCATCGTAAAGCATTGAGAGGAGCCGTTCTGTACTTGCTTAGATAATTGTCGGAACAGGCGGCCATGCGATTTTCGGGCAAGCGGGCACTGGAAAAATAGTTTGCTGTCTTGCGGTCCGCTTGCAGATATCCGGAAGAATGTCGGCCAAATTCTAGACTAGTGCACAGAGAACAACTGCGGCTTTTCCACAGTTTAGTTGCGTCGCAGTGGCCGCATTCTCGCGAACCTTCCGCGAGAACATGCAAAATTATTGAGGGCCACACGGGTTCTTTGTGGAGGACCGCACAGCCCTAGGTACCTTCCGCTGAGAGAGATACCTCATGGTTAAACCATCGGCTTCTGTATTGCTGCCCGCTGACAAAGCATGCGACAGCAAAGGAAGTGCCCTCGTTGAAGGTTTGGCTACTCCCAAAATTCTGTTGACCGCCTGCAAGAAACCGCGAGCTTGCGGACCGCGCCCCCGGCGATTGTCTGAGTGGAAGATTTTGAACGTAAGGGAAAATTTAACAAACTTTTAAAGGGAGCTTTTGGTTTGACTGTACCCTTTAATTCAACTGGACTGGCGGCTGGAAAGCGGGGCTTCGTGATCTAATTAAGGTTAGGGAATGAGAGGGCACGTTCGCAGGAGAGACGCAGACTGCGTCGTCGCGGGTGCGAGCGGTCGCCTTCCGGCCGCCAATTTCTTTGAATCAAAAAATATACATCTTTTTCCTTGTTTGTGTGGTATTACTGACGCCAAATGAAAATACTCTCAGGAAATGATTGTTTTCAGTTAACGTGGATTCAATGTAATTTATTAAATGTTTCACACAACAATAATCACAATAAGGTAATTACACATAAGTTAAAATGAATCTCTAAGTAAATGCCTTACCAGATAGTAACATACTTTAGAGACGTAGTACGTTCCAAGGCAGAAATATAGGAGTGAGCAAATGGAATGTACAAAAAATTTGATGTACAAAGTGAGATATAATGCATGCGCAGAAAGTGTGGAGGACTTGAAGACGTTGAATGCATGATAAAAGTTATTGCGATCAGCTCTATAGCTGTAAGCGAGCTGCTTGATAAAGTTTGATGCAAAAAGGGCAAGTATGATGAGCATAGGGGACGAACAGAAATACGTCAAAAATATGATGTAAATATATGATGTATGATATGATGTAAATACACAGCAAAATTCTTACACGCGTGGGGACATGTAATGCATGAATGTAGACCGAAATATGAGGATACACAGAAACATAAGAAAAATTAGTTCTTGACTCTTTTGAGGATGTGCCTTTTTGCAATACTTCATTTGCATTCATATACGTGCAAGCACCGGTATGACGAAATAAACTACTATAAAAATTTAGAGCACATAAGCTAGTTTCATGTGAATCAGATGTTAGGATGAAAAAGACAACCTATCAAACTGCACGAATTTGCAGATATTTAGCCTAGACTATGCTGCTCCGGTTTGGATGTAGGTAATGTGATAATTATTTTTAGATTTTCCAAACTTTCAAAAGAAAAACTCATTAATAAAGGGGCGTCAACACAGCATCAAACCATCATTACAGATTAGATCAAGGACCAGGATTGGTGTTGATAATAGCCGTGGGAGCAGCTAATAATGCGCTATAAAGATGTCACCGTGTGTTGATTCACCAACGTACACCAAAGAGTTAGATAATGAGTAATTAGTGGAGCACGCTAGAAAAAAAGTTGTACATCATTTAAGGCCAGGCGGGGATGATCTCAACAGAGAGAAAAGTTTGATCCACACTCAAAGTCAACAATTATCTTCTGAGCTAGGGGTTCTATTGTACTCTTCTCCACAATATAGCCCGATCCTTCCTGAGAAGAACTCTAAAACGGAGATTTTGACGAAGTTTATATACGGTCTTTGCTTACCTCAGTGGAAGCTTGTGCCACACTTCCATGCGCTTCAGTTGTATCAGAAGAGTATTCTTCATCGGAAATACCGGAGTCAGTTACAAACGAAGAAGGAGAATGCCTAAAATACAGAAACATTAGCTAAAGTGAATATAAGTTTTCGTCTTGGCTTTGAGTAAAGATTGTTCATGTATGTGTACGTATCTAAAGTAAATCACTTCCAAAACGCTAGAAGTTTTGATTTTGAGAAAAAGATAAGTAGCCAGAATCATGACGGGTAAATTTACGTTGTCCGGACCCATATTTTCGAGAGTAGATATTGCTTTTTATCATTTCCAGAATTTAATTCAAAACTCGACAGTACGGAGTGTCAACGTCAAAACCACGTGTCAAAAAATATTGACAGAGTCATCTACATGTTCAACGGTTCCACCAATAGTTTGTTTAGCCTAATTTACCGGTGTAAATTTAATCTGTTTTGTGATCAATAATGACCCCATTTTCATTCAAAAGTTTCAAAAATCAGCATCAACATTATACTAATAACATCCTGTTTTAAAGAACACATTAGATTTGCCCAGTAGAGAGAAATGAGTTATCATTTGATCCTCTAAGCGACGAAATAAGGGGCACTCAGATACCTTGAGCCATCGTTTATAATATTCCTGGCTGGTGAACAGCTTTTAAAGTCATTTTGTCCTTACCTAGTTCTGGTAGTTTTTAAAACCGGAGGTTTTGTAAAAAAAAATATGACAAACTTAATCAAAGCATGTTAATTTTTATCCTGACACGGTGCAAGGAGACAGTCCTCATAGTCTCTATTCAAAAAAAAAAATTCCTTGGCTAAAGCGTATCATGAGAACAGGAAAGAATGGCTCCGGATAACGCAGAAGTACCCGAACACGTTATCATATACGATTCGGAAAGTATTGTTGAACAAGCTGCGGAGAAAAACGCGAGACTAGAAGATTGAGGAACTCATAGAAAACTCGTAAAAGTTGGGAGAAAGAGTTTCTAAAAAATTAGTACTGCAATCATGAAGAGCAAGTGTGGTTTACACAAGAAAAGCAGAGATGATTTAAATGGCGCCAAGAGTTCGCATTCTAAGTAACGCTCTACAACTTCAAGAAATTGTAAGGAGTTTGATGCCTTCTAACATCATAATTCCATGAGAGTAAACTCTAGTTGAATAATGTTAGTTTAGATTATCTCCGTGGCGTCAAAAAAGAAAAATATGGAGATGGAATGCTGAGAACAACGCATGGCGTCGGCTAATTTGATAGATGAGACATGCATAATTGACAAAAACTGAAAACACTCTAAAATCGTAAGTTTGTAGTCAGACTCACGCAATACCAAGAGTGTTATTAAGCTATGCAGCGAAGTCATGTGGTTGTGAAAGAGAAGTATTAGGTTGTCCGGAAATTAATGCCCGTTTTGAATTTTAACCGCAATAAGCTACACACTTCTCATTTCTAAATAGATTGCAAGGTACCATTCGATAGAGCAAAACAAGCTCTACAAGATGGCCATCTTGCTTCTGCAACAGCTCTCATCCACCTCAAGCTTCGAGCCCAAAACTAAAAAGAATCAGCAGCCCGAAAAATCGAAAAAAATCGTAACTCGGTTCACAAAAGTCCTACAAAAATTCTTATTTGCTCACAACACTATCCACATAAGACATCTATTACGCCTTTGCCGTATTTTTTCCTTTGTTAGAAATCAAAAAAACGGAAATTTTTGTGCGTTTGCCAAAGTAATGCTGTGCCGTCCCCACATAGGTAGTTGTATAGCACAAGGCTGTAGAAGTACAGACTTAACTTTTCAGCTCTCTACAAGCTTTAGTTCTCGAGAAATTTGAATTTTTGCTTGGATCACCTAACTAGGAAAAGCTATATTCGGCATTCCTCGAGAACTAAAGCTTGTAGAGAGCTGAAAAGTTAAGTCTGTACTTCTACAGGCTCTTGGTATACAACTACCTATGTGGGGACGGCACAGCATCACTTTGGCAAAAGCAAAAAAATTTCCGTTTTCTCGATTTTTAACAAAGGAAAAAATACGGCAAAGGCGTATATAGATGTCTTATGTGGATAGTGTTTACGTGAGCAAGTAAGAATTTTTGTAGGACTTTTGTGAACCGAGTTACGATTTTTTTCGATTTTTCGGGCTGCTGAGTATTTTTAGTTTTGGGCCCGAAGCTTGAGGTGGATGAGAGCTGTTGCAAAAGCAAGATGGTCATCTTGTAGAGCTTGATTTGCTCTATCCATTGGTACTTCGCAATCTATTTGAAAATGAGAAGTGTATGACTTATTGCGGTTGAAATTCAAAACGGGCATTAATTTCCGGACAACCTAATAATAACAAGGATCCCGAATGGGAAAAATAGTCTACGATGCTTCAAATCATGTATGATTTGTCATAGCTAAGGTATCGCATGAGTACTAAACAATGCGATTGAAAATAAAAGACAAACAATAAACATGGCATGATGAAACGCTTATCCTACGATTCTGAAGAGCCCTTCGAAGTCATTTGAGTAAATATTTAGGCAGCAAATTATTAAAGTCCATTTAGTAAGTTCTATGGATGATATACAACTGTCTGCTTGATTCTAATGCAAGCAGAAAAAAGCTAAAAAAAGTTAGAATCAGCAACTTTCCTATACTTGGACAAACCATCAACGTCCCATTTCTGTTTATAAAGCATAATGTTTGCAAGTATATTTTTTTGATATGGGTTCGGTTTTAAACTATGTTATGCACTGACCAAACAAACTGGAATCCTGTACACATATGATTGTGCCCGGCTGAGATATGAGAATTTTGAAGTAACTTGCTACTCCTTGTTGCCTTGGAAAGAGAATGAGTTCTTATTCACTTACTAGCTGGCTTACCCGGCTCCGCCGTATCCGGACCAAACTTGGCACACATACACTTCGGGCCCCGGCGGGTGTCACAGTCCACTTTTCGTTATCGATCGATGTCGATTTTACCGATTTTTATCGATTTTTTTGCAGAGTTCACCTACAGGGCTAGGAGTTGGCACAGGGGGGGGGGGAAGTGAGCATGGGGATTCCGAACACAATATTAGTTTTCAGAATTATCGATTACTTTTATTGATTTTATCGATTTTTTTTGTCAATTTTGACATGCGAGGCTGGGATTTTGCACAGGGGGTAATCGAGCATGCTGATTACGAACACAATATTGGTTTTCAGGATCGTCCATTACTTTTGTCGATTTTATCGATTTTTTTGTAAAGTTTGAGCAGGGGGCTGGAATTTGGCACAGGGGTGTAATCGAGCATGCTGATCACCCCATTTGGGGGTGATCAGCATGCTCCATTACCCCCCTGTGCCAACTCCCAGCCCCCTAGCTCAAACTTTGCAAAAAAATCGATAAAAGTAATCGATAATCCTGAAAACCAATATTGTATTTGGAATCCCCATGCTCGATTACCCCCTGTGCGAACTCCCAGCCCCGTAGCTCAAACTTTGCAAAAAAATCGATAAAATCGATAAAAGTAATCGATAATCCTGAAAACCAATATTGTATTTGGAATCCCCATGCTCGATTACCCCCCTGTGCCAACTCCCAGCCCCGTAGCTCAAACTTTGCAAAAAAATCGATAAAATCGATAAAAGTAATCGATAATCCTGAAAACCAATATTGTATTCGGAATCCCCATGCTCGATTACCCCCCTGTGCCAACTCCCAGCCCCGTAGGTGAACTCAGCAAAAAAATCGATAAAAATCGATAAAATCGATATCGATCGATGACGAAAAGTAGCCTATGACACCCGCCGGGGCCCGTAGTGTATGTGTGCCAAGTTTGGTCCGGATCGGTTCAGAAATGGAATTTTCTATTCGGAACATACGTACAGACATACAGACAGACAGACATACAAACAGACATTCAGCTTTATATATAAGACTAGCGACCCTACGGGTCGCTAGTAGGTGGGTGGGAGCAGATACATTGATATCTGCCATTAATTAATTGAAATCCCAAGAAAGAGAATTTTCATCTTCCCAGCGACCTTTCGCATGTTGTGAGTAGTAGAAACAAAACACTATGCTCTTAGGAAAAGAAGCTACTACCACTGACTATGCGCAAAGCATCTTTGCTGTTTTCTTGCACATACCTTTGCCCAGATACCACAGCTCTTAAACAAGGAAGCTACCTCGAAGCACCTGTTTAGGGTTGTTTCAGACTGCCGCACTGACTGCAGCATGCTGCAGTCTGCTGCGGTCAGTGCAGACTGCTGCAGTCAGTGCGGCAGTATGAAACAACCCTTAGAGCAGCTGATTCATCCCAAAGCTCAGATTGATTTCCAGGAAAGTGCCATGTTAAAGGAAGCGTCAATTTATGTCTTCCAGCAGCCAAAAACTCAGATAAAAAAAGGTCGGTAAAAACGAAGCAGCATTTTCTTCGATGATGTCTTGCCAGTGAACGGGCTCATTTCTTGAACAGAAGCTGGCCCAGCGTCTTCTTTTGAAGGACAATCTTACCGAAACTGTCCTGTCGCATAAAACCCTAGTTCTTTCCTTCCCTCGAAACCAAGCTCCTTATGCTTCCGCTTTTAGCAGAAGTATGGTTGAGAAGAAGGGTAATTTTTCCAGCAAGTTTCTGTATAATCAAATATTGACACCCAAAAACTTTGAGCGCAAATATCTTGCTGCCTGAGCCCTGAGTCTTTTCTTCCCTCGAGATCAAGCTCCCTGTTTTTTGCTTCTAGGGACAAAAGTGTGGTTTTTGCAAAGTTCAGAAGGCCAGAATTTTCAGCAAAGATGATTTCCTGTCGCAAGAAGCTCATGGGTCTGTTTGGATGTATGTCAAGAGGCGCGATTCTTATTACCAGATGGGCAGTATATAGCACATACTTAGTGTTTTATGAAGTTCCAGGATTATTTGAAATTTCAAAAGAAGTACATTAGAGAATTGCAGGAATTCTTCGATCTTATCATTTTGAAAGCGATTCAAAACAAAATTGTTGAAGGTCAAAAACCCATGAAAATGCAGTTTATAGCAATTTTGTAACTATTTCGGTCAGTTTTCTAGCAAAAGTCGTCGAACTTATCAAATGGTTACTTCAAACAGCTAGTAAGCCGATGGACTTTGTCCGACACTTTTTGAACACTCCCATAGCGAGAAACTGAAGTTTTAAGTGGTGACAGCCAGAAAAATCGCGCCTCTTGACCGTCTCCCGGTCTGTCTTTCCCTCGAGACCACTCTTCTGTTTTCAGAGGCAGAAGTCTGGTTTTTGCAGAGTGGAATGGCCACAAGTGAATTTTAAACAAGTTTCTGTAGAATACACATTGACACCCAGAAGTTTTCAGCGAAAATATCTTGCTGGCTGAGCTTATGAGTCTCTTTTCCTCGAAACCAAGCTATCTGTGCTGTTTTGCTTTTAGGGGTAGAAGTATGGATTTTGCAGAGTAGAATGGCCACGAATTTCAAACAAGTTTCTGTATAATGAAATATCGACAACCAGAAACTTCTGGCGAAAACATCTTGTTGCCTGAGGCCATAATCCTTACTTCCCTCGAGACCATGCTCCTTGTGCTTTTTGTTTTTTGGGCCAGAAGTGTGGTTTTTGAGTTTTATGGTTTTTTTGCGAAGTTTGGGAGTCAAAAGTCCTAGAAAATGTCCTGTCGGATGAAACTCATGGGTCTGTCTCTCCCTAGAGACTAAATCCCTGTGCTTTTCTGCTTTCAGGGCAGAAGTACTGGTTTTTGCGAAGTAGAAGGGGCCGTAAGTTTCTGTGAAAATGTCCTGTTGCAAGAAGCTCATGGGTCTGTCCTTCCTTAGAGACTAAATTCCCTGTGCTTTTCTGCTTTTAGGGGCAGAAGCACTGGTTTTTGCGAAGTCTAGGAGGTCAGACGCCTTAGCGAAAATGTTTGTCGCATGAAGCCTCATGGTTCTGCCATTTTCTCGAGACCAAGCTTTCTGTACTGTTTTGCTTTTAGAGGAAGAAGTGTGGTTTTTGCAAAGTAGAATGGCCAGAAGTAAATTTTAAGCAAGTTTCTGTATGATTGTTGACACCCATAAACTTCTGGCGAGAAAACCTTGTTGCCTGAAGCCATGATTCTTTCTTCCCCCGAGACTGGATTTTCTGTGCTTTTCTGCGTTTAGGGGCAGAAGTACTGGTTTTTGCGAAGTCTAGGGGGTCAAACGTCTTAGCGAGACTGTCCTGTCGGATGAAGCTCATGGGTCTGTCCTTCCCTCGAAAGCACTTTGTGATTTTTTACTTTTAGAGGCAGAAGTATGGTTTTTTTTGCAAAGTAGAAGGGCCAGAAGTAAATTTTTGAAGCAAGTTTCAGTATGAATAAACATTGACACCCAGAAAGTTTCAGCGAGAGTATCTTGCTGGCTGAGCTTATTAGTGTTTTCTCCTCGAGACCAAAAGGGCCAGAAGTAAATTTCAAGCAAGTTCTGTATAATCATTGACACCCAGAAACTTCTGGCGAAAGTCTCTTGCTGCCTGAGGCCATAATTCTTTCTTCCATCGAGACCAAGCTCCCTGTCTTTCTGCTTTTAGGGCCAGATATGTGGTTTTGAGTTTTGTGGTTTTTGCAGTTTGAGAGCCTAAAGTTTCAGTGAAAATGCCGTGCCGGATGAAGCTCATGGGTCTGTCCTTCCCCAAAGACCACTTTTCTGCTTTCAGAAGCAGAAGTATGGTTTTTGCAGAGTGGAAGGGACAGAAGTGAATTTAAGGAAATTTCTGTATAATTAGATATTGACTCGTAGAAATTCTTAGCGAAAATATCGGTACTTTTCCGTTATCCGGACCCATTTCTTCGAAAGGCTCCCATGTGATACTTTCTTTAGTCTAAGAATAATTTTTCATAGTTTCTACGAGGACTGCCTCCTTGCCACGTGTCACAAAAAAACACTTTTCGGTTCATTCTGACATGATTTTTTTTTTCGAAACCATTTCCGGGAAGGTAAAACAGATTGTAGTCACTTTTGAGCTGTTCAATTGTTTTACATAAAAGCAAAACAATCATGAATTTGTTTTAGATCATCTTGCTTGCTTTCAGTGGTGATTTAATAATGCTTTTCTCTTCAAACCCTTTTGGCCATGCGATTTTAGCCAGAAAAGACTATAAATGAAGCTTGAAGTCCCTTGCTGCCGCTTATTTTGCCTCTTAAATGATTTCATCTCACGCACTTCTCTATTCCGAGCAAGTCTAGTCTTTCATCGATAAGAGTATGTCGTTATTATTACGACAATGTTCACTTTGAAATGCTTGATCGAAATGAGGTTGAAATTGACTACAAAACAGATTGAACGAAAACTCTTAGTAAAACTTGTTAAGCATGTAAATGACATTTTAAATTTTTTTGACACGTGGCAGAAGGTTGGCACTCCTCCCTGTAAAGCTGAGACCGAATATGGTACAAGGATGGAAGCAATACTCTTCTTTGAAAAAATGGGTCCAGATAACGGAAAAGTACCGAAATATCTTGCCGCCAGTGGCGGTCGCAGGATTTCGGACCGAGGGGGGCGCGACAAAAATTTTTTCCAAATGAAGGTGCGTGGCGTTAGCCACGCACTCCGAAAGAATTTTTGGGGTGCTTCTCTAAATTTTTGCGGGTCCCCAACCCCTAAAATCTGAAAAAATTTACATAAATAAACAAGTCGTTTGCACATTTTTTAAACCCATATAGGTAAGTTTCAAAAATTTCGCGACCCATTCTCGGGGGGGGGGCGCCCCCCCCCCCGCCCCCCTCGGTCCGCCACTGCTTGCCGCACTCAGTTTATAAGCATTTTCTTCCCTCGAAACCAGGCTCTATGTGCTTTTCTGATTTTGGGGGCAGAAGTAGGATTCAAAAAGGTAAAGGCGGGCTAAAGTGAATTTATAACAACTTTAGGTAAATTTACCGCCTTCGTCATTTCCGAGTGTGATTATAGAATTCTCAGCATGCTCACTTACCCCCGGATTAGTGCCATCTGAGCCTCGTAGCTTCAGCTTTGAAAAAAGATGAAATCAATAAAAGTAATGGAAATTCTCAAAAACTATCTTTGCAGTGAGCGTGTTCACATACAACTTTGTGCAATGTCAGCCGTGTAGCTCTAATTTTACAAAGAATAGAAAAATCGACAAAAATAATAGGTTCTTCTAAGAACACTTATTACAATCCTAATCGGCATGCTCGCTTTCTCCCATGTGCCAAATTCCAGTTCCTGGCTTAAACTTTGCAAAAAATCGATAAAGCCAGTGAACGTAAGTGACAAGTTGTAAAATAAGAATGTGCTCGTGAGCAACATGCTCAATTACCTGCCTGTACCAATCCCCAAGCCATAGCTCAAACATTGCAAAAAGTCAGTTAAACCAATAGAAGTAAGGAGTATTTTCTGAAATGTTATGATATTTGTAATCAGCATGTTCCCTTACCCCCGTGTGCCACCTCCAGTCACGTAGTTCAAAATCTGCAGAAAAATCGATAGAATGATAAAAGTAATGGGTATTTATGAAAATGGTTATCATATTTGTAATCAGCATGCTCGATTACCCCCGCGTGCCAAACCCCAGCCCCGTAGCTTGAACCATGCAGAAAAATCGATAAAATGATAAAAATAACTGATAATTCTAAAAGCTATATTGTATTCGTAATCAGCATGTTCGCTTGTCCTCCTGTGCCAAACCCCAGCCCCGTAGCTTGAACTTTGCCAAAAAATCGATAAAATGATAAAAATAAGTGATAATTCTAAAAACCAGTATTGTATTCGTAATCAGCATGTTCGCTTACCCTCTCGTGCCAACTCCCAACCCCGTAGTCCAAAATTTGCAAACAAATCGATAAAATGATAAAAGTAATGGGTATTTATGAAAATGGTTATCATACTCGTAATCAGCATGCTCGATTACCCCCGCGTGCCAAACCCCAGCCCCGTAGCTTGAACCATGCAGAAAAATCGATAAAATGATAAAAATAACTGATAATTCTAAAAGCTATATTGTATTCGTAATCAGCATGTTCGCTTGTCCTCCTGTGCCAACTCCCAGCCCCGTAGCTTGAACTTTGCCAAAAAATCGATAAAATGATGAAAATAACTGATAATTCTAAAAACCAGTATTGTATTTGTAATCAGCATGTTCGCTTACCCTCTCGTGCCAACTCCCAACCCCGTAGTCCAGAATTTGCAAACAAATCGATAAAATGATAAAAGTAATGGACATTTTTGAAAATGGTTATCATATTCGCAATCAGCATGCTCGATTACCCCCGTGTGCCAACTCCTAGCTCCGTAGCTTGAACTTTGCAAAAAATCGATAAAATGATAAAAATAACTGATAATTCTAAAAACTAATACTGTATTCGTAATCAGCATGCTCGATTACCCCCGTGTGCCAACTCCTAGCTCCGTAGCTTGAACTTTGCAAAAAAATCGATAAAATGATAAAAATAACTGATAATTCTAAAAACCAGTATTGTATTCGTAATCAGCATGTTCGCTTACCCTCTCGTGCCAACTCCCAACCCCGTAGTCCAGAATTTGCAAACAAATCGATAAAATGATAAAAGTAATGGACATTTTTGAAAATGGTTATCATATTCGCAATCAGCATGCTCGATTACCCCCGTGTGCCAACTCCCAGCCCCGTAGCTTGAACTTTGCCAAAAAATCGATAAAATGATAAAAGTATTGGCCTTTATCGAAAATGGTTATCATATTCGCAATCAGCATGCTCGATTACCCCCGTGTGCCAACTCCTAGCTCCGTAGCTTGAACTTTGCAAAAAATCGATAAAATGATAAAAATAACTGATAATTCTAAAAACTAATACTGTATTCGTAATCAGCATGCTCGATACCCCCGTGTGCCAACTCCTAGCTCCGTAGCTTGAACTTTGCAAAAAAAAAATCGATAAAATGATAAAAATAACTGATAATTCTAAAAACTAATACTGTATTCGTAATCAGCATGCTCGATTACCCCCGTGGGCCAACTCCTAGCTCCGTAGCTTGAACTTTGCAAAAAAATCGATAAAATGATAAAAATAACTGATAATTCTAAAAACTAATACTGTATTCGTAATCAGCATGCTCGATTACCCCCGTGTGCCAACTCCTAGCTCCGTAGCTTGAACTTTGCAAAAAAAAAATCGATAAAATGATAAAAATAACTGATAATTCTAAAAACTAATACTGTATTCGTAATCAGCATGCTCGATTACCCCCGTGGGCCAACTCCTAGCTCCGTAGCTTGAACTTTGCAAAAAAATCGATAAAATGATAAAAATAACTGATAATTCTAAAAACTAATACTGTATTCGTAATCAGCATGCTCGATTACCCCCGTGTGCCAACTCCCAGCTCCGTAGCTTGAACTTTGCAAGAAAAATCGATAAAATGATAAAAATAACTGATAATTCTAAAAACCAGTATTGTATTCGTAATCAGCATGTTCGCTTACCCTCTCGTGCCAACCCCCAACCCCGTAGTCCAAAATTTGCAAACAAATCGATAAAATGATAAAAGTAATGGGCATTTTTGAAAATAGTTATCATATTCGTAATCAGCATGCTCGATTACCCCCGTGTGCCAACTCCCAGCCCCGTAGCTTGAACTTTGCCAAAAAATCGATAAAATGATAAAAGTATTGGCCTTTATCGAAAATGGTTATCATATTCGTAATCAGCATGTTCGATTACCCCACTGTGCCAACTTCCAGCCCCGTAGTTCAAAATTTACAAATAATCGATAAATTTGGTAGAAGTAATAACAAGCTTCCATGCTGGAAAATGACAAACACGAAAACACCATCGAGGACCTACACACAGCATCAACAAGAATGCTTATCCACCAGCGTACAGACAAGCCACCAGTGTACAGACAAAATCCCATTCGGTTTTATATATATAGAAGGATAATAAGTTAATCCACCTTTCGTGTAAGCAATAGCAGTAGAGCTCATTTCATTTTCGCGGCAGACAGGATGCGGTGATCCGAGGAGTACTATGTAGCAGGTGAGCTCATGCTGTAGCGGAGTGCTTGCAACTCATTATCAAACTGATGAAAGGAGGGAGCGACTGCCAGTGATGGATTTCGATGGACGACAAGATGTTGAGCTGAAATAGCCGATGGACGACAAGATGTTGAGCCGAAAAAAAGGTGGGGGGGGGGGGGGGGGGAGTCTTGGAGGAAAGGACGATATCGTTATGCAAAGTCTAAAATTCGCATTCTTCTGACCGGACTTCACTATAACATTAAAGGCACCGTCTACCCTAAATTGAGGGTGTTGAGCTTTTGGCAGCGTATTATAGCAGGGCCCCCTATCAAGCCAATATCCAAGTCGCGGCGCGAAATGTCGCTTCGGAAGTGGGAAAATCGCTCCGGAATAACGAAGATGTGCAAGGACCCCCATCCATGCCCGCCCCTCCCCATCCATGCCCGCCCCTCCCCATCCATGCCCGCCCATTTGTGTGCGCCCATCCAATCACCGTTTCGGAAAGCCGACCTGCGGGTTCTCCGGAACGGGAATTGTCGCGGTTTTTGCAGATTCTCGACTTCATATTCGGAATCAGGGACATGAGAAGGCCCTGAAACGACGTAAACCTGGAAGTCGAGAATCTGGGTGGACGGTGCCTTTAAGGCAGCGAGTAAGATCAGGGTTGCCGTTGCCATTCGAGTCGTATAGGAAAGTCTGAAGCATAGAGGTAGAAAAGGATTAGGCTCTTCACTACCCACAGCATGCGCCAAATGCACTCTTCTTCATAGCCGAAAATGCTAGTGAATGCGTGCGAGCCTATTACAGCGACCTGCGGGGAGCAGCCGTACCAAGTCAGTGCTTTCATTCTCCTGGAACATTTGTGTACTAGCTTACCGGCCGCTAGGGTAGAGAGCTTGGTTGGCATCGAATGGTGTGGTATGGTCATACCACTACGCCAATCGTCCCATTCTGGAGCATATTTTCAGTAATTAAGTTTAGTGGACAAAATGGTCTTCCATAAAGCTACAAATCAAACCCAAAGCTGCAAGTGATCAATGTCGGAGCGTGTAGTTCGATTATTTCTCCCTTGCTCTTTACTAGGGAAGCCGAATTTCAAGCGAAATAATTTGGGAAAGGTTAGGAAGCTCTCCCATGCAGGTAATGTGCTCGCAATGGAGTATAGCAGGAAATTGGAGGAGCAATATTGTTTAAAAGATGGCTGATACCCATATCAAGAAGGCTGAATTAATGGAGGTAGGAAATCAAAGAATTGAGTGTTTTGATGATGAATCATTCAAGAAAGGACGTGATACACAACGCGATACGCAGAAGGAAGGAAGATAACAGTGAATGCGGCACGGCATTTCAGACAAACGGAAGACCTTAGACGTTTCGGTGAGATTTGCTGTCTCAAAAGAATTATTAGGCAGAACTCGTACTCAAAATAGAGGACAAGAATGATTATCATAACAGGGATAGCAAAACTGACTTAAGCATACAAATGCGATTGTAAATGGGGGACAAAGACTGTTAAAAAATTAGCAAAAAGCTTACGTTGTTATATTTTCTTCTGATACTGATCTCTGCGCTCGTAGGACAGAAGAGGCGACACTGTTTGATGCTACCTCTGATTCAACCTAGACACAACAGTGTATCATCTTTAATTCAAAAGAGATAAAAAGCAAACCAACGTTAAGCGGGGCAAGTTTTCCATCGTCATCGTTATTTTCGCCGATCGTCGACATCATTTGCATGCCGGACATGGCTACCGGTGTCATTTCTGTTATCTGAAAAAGTAACCACCTTTTCCACTTTGTTATTCCTCTTCTATCTGATATTTCTATTAATTATCTTAATGTGGTATGCTATTTCATAAAAATAATACTATTTATCCACGCAAATTACAGAAACAAATTTGATTTGAGAAGCATGTAGAAAAACCCACAAGATTGTTCTTTGGCTTCTTCTGAAACATCAATGTGTTCAGCTGCAGATAATGATCAGGGACTGCTGGAAGAGAAAAACTTGACAAACGTCTGACGTCACAAAACTCATAAAGAAACGAACTGCTTGGATTTTGGAAATCGACCATAACGCTTTCTTGTCGCTTGATTTTGTCGCGAATGCTTGAAAGTGGATCTTTGTGGAGGTAACCATCCTGAAGAATTTGAAAAGTTGGTTTGAGCTAAGAATTTTGCCAAGTAATTCAGTAAAATAAGTATTTTACCTTTGCGAGCACAAAGGCCAGAAGACCAAGTGCCACAATAGCCATAACCATTGAGAACAGCGCTAATACAACGTTCAACGTTACTGCGGATAGTAGGTCAGGAAGCCGCATTTCCTATAAACTAGTTCAATGAATTGATTATCAGACAGCGGAGACATTTGAAGTGGAAAAGGAAGAGAGAGAGAAAAGGATGTTTGAGGTTGTATTGTTCAACAAAAATGTGATTGTTCTACGTATGGCTGTTCAGCACCACTTTGAATTCAGCAGCTAGTACGAACAAACTTCGACTTTTTATGAAGGAGGAAAAAAAGTAATTTCTTGAAATAGCCTCAAGAAGCAGAAGCTTAGTCGAGCAACTGTTCACCAACATATCTAGTGCAAATAATGACAGGTCCAATGTTGTCCTTTGCAGATACATACTCCATCATAGTCCGGAAAATCAGGACAAATGTTGCGAAGCACTCTTGCAACGATAGAGAACGATGTTAGAAGAAAGTGTTCCATCAACTTTGGTTCCTCTGGAGCTGGAGAAAAGAAAAAGATGGAAAGAAGAAAATGTAGCTCAAGATATTCTGGAGAATTTTTGTAGAAACTTTACATAGTGCTGTTGTAAACTGTGTTCCCTAAACAGGATCATATAGTAAATGCAAAACTTGCGCTTTGCGACTGCACAAGAATGATGTCAGAGAAAAACAAAATTGTATTGATAGTTTCCATGTTTCCTCCTTTCTCAACCTCGGCTATGTGAGAATTTGTGATTAGTAAGTGAGTATGCTTACACTAGGTTAGTATATTTTATTTTAGTATCCCACCACTACTAACAATACAATCTACTAATATCGTGTTGGCATACTCACCTAATCACAGCTGTATCAATAGTGTTCCATTACTATTTTTGATACCCCCTTATGGTTATGTAGTGCGAAAGTATGGTGGGAAGAGCAGGCGCGAAAAACCAAGAGCTTTATCAGAACTGGTATCAACATTAACCAAAAATTATCTCATATCACTTTTTGTTTTTTTTCAAGAAATCAATAGAATATCGAATGATTAGCTTGTGGTTTTGATGGGGAAATTGAAAGGTGAACCAAATGATTGTGAAACGAAGTACATCCTTCCAATAGTTAGTTGTAGTCGAAAAAATGAAGTGATGAAGGATTCAGCAAATCACAATGTTCACGAGTTCACCTCTATTAAGTGGAGCACTAAGGGCCTAATCAGCGAAATAAAGCTCAAAAAGCTATTCAGACGACTCCTCACAAAACGTTCTCCATTTAAAGGCTGGACTATAATCATCGTTAAGCGAAAGGGCGAAGAAATGATCGCAAAAGCATATGAATCACTTCGCCCGTTAAGGTCACGTTTTTGGAACTAAGTCGTTAGAAAATTAGGACTTGGACCGAATGTCGCCAGGAAGAGGACATTTTACCCGAACTGGATCTATATGATGCACTTACAGGTAGTAGGGTGATTATCCAAATTGTAATGACCAAAAATCTGTTGGACGACCGAGTTTGAAAGACTCTATTTTTAGATGTTAAGAGAATAGATATGATCAGATCTCTAAGGTAATAAGAGTTACTAAATCTAGTTAGTTATACCCTTCAATGCTCGTTTCTTGCATTTGAGAGACCAGCCATCCAAACAACTGTTTTGATAGTAATAAATGTTTTGGCTTATACTTTTTAACATATTCTTTTATTACATGAGTGCCTTATCGGGCTTGAACGAAATGACTGGGGTAGGGGAACGAACTCCGTCAGTTTGAACCGCCTGCGCGGACTTTGGTCCTGCGACGATATGCAACAGCATTGCAAAAGGATCAGTTGCCGGCGAAGGCGGGCTCAAACTGGCGGAGTTCGTTCCCCTACCCAAGTGACTGTCCGAAGCGAAATACTCTTTACTATTCCGAAAACATCAAGTGAACTAGTTCCCAATCTAGCCAAAATAACAAATCTGCTCACGATTTATCGAAGGAGTAGAGGACAAGATTGTGCACACAATCTTCTCTTGAAAAATGATTTGAGAGAGTGAATGTTTCTTGAATCTTTCTAGAGCATGAGACTCGGATGAAACTGTGCACTGCAGAGTTGAGTTAGATCGCTTCACTATATTTTTTCCCTGTATGTTCATTAATATCAGGTAGCGAAGTTGTTTGCACCATTTCTAAAAATTCGCAACTTCTTTCCATTACAACGATTTTGCTCTGCTGGGATCCTACTGAAAATCGTAACTTATTCACTGTCGTCAAAGGAGACCTCCATGCAGTCGAAGTCAAGTGTGATCTCATTCATTCACCTCTATAATTCAATCGATTCATGACGTAATTATTCTTTTATGTTTGTTGATAAACATCTAGAGTTGAATAGAGAGTCTAGGCTGTCTCTGTCTAAGGCTTTGGCCATACTTTATCCATGTTACCCGTGCGGTGTTACCATTGTTACTCGTTTTACTCGTGTTACGTTAACCGTGCTACTCCTGCTACTGGTGTTACCCGTGTTACCGCTTTTATTGCTGTTGAATAGTGAAACGATCACAACGGTCTCATTTTGAAACGCAATATCGCTGACTGGTGAGTAACACGAGTAACACTAATAACATTAGTAACACGAGTAACTCGTGTAACACTGTTAACACTGGTCACGAGTAACACTAGTAACACTAGAAACCCGGTAACACGGGTAACAGGGGTAAAGTATGGTCAAGCCTAAGGGACCTCTTTTCGACGACTCGTTCAAACTATTCCCGATAGCGTACTGTTTGTGCTCTGGTGATCCTCCCTCCCATGTCTAGCGGTATTTACACCCTGCTGAGAGATCAAATCGGTCTCTCTTTCCCCCACATTAAAGATTGGTAGATCGGTAATTGGCGCGCCATCTGATAGAAAAGAATCTATTTGTTTATGCTATTGAATCTTGCAGCAATGTGCTTATCTGTTGAACGTTATTTGCAACGCGTTCACGCACAGCTTTTTCTAGAGTCTTTTTCCCATCTTTTTTGAATTTAAGAATAGAGTGAGAACTCCAAGTTCATCTTGCAATTAGCAAGTCATTTTGTGTAATCAAAAGTTTAGAGAAAGTTTCCAAGAACAAAATAAAGGATATCAGTGAGAGATGGGGTAGAACATCATAAGCAATCTATAGCTATTGTGGGAATAGATTCACTCAAAACACGGAACTCCTCCAGGATGATGTCTAGACAGATACAGCCAAGCTGGCCACACATATATCAAGGCCTTCTTCCCAATTTAGGAAACAAATGGAATCGAAAGCAGCTCCATGAATGAGAACGGAAGCGCAAGCTTATTCATAGGCATATCGATGGCTATTGTTGAGTACGACGATTGTCTGTTGAGCGCGTTTCGAACATAGGCGCCGTGCTAGTTTTCGAATGGCTCAACTTTTTCCTGAACACCGTTTCAAGTTTCTCCTCGCGGCCACGCTTGGATAGATCTGTAATAGCCCCCGGATGTATGTCAAGGAGCCTCGCCGACAAAAGGAATAGTTTCAGGATTTGCTCTTAGTGAAAGAAACCAATCCTTATCTTGAAACTCCCTTTTTCCCATGGTTAAGTGAAGATATTAGGTTGGTCCGAAAGTTCTGTCCCAGCATTTTCAAAAAATCATAACTTCCTCTGAACAAGATATTTCTGCATGATTGAAACTTTTTTGGAAAGAGCAATTCATGCACTTTCTAAAACTGCCTTGGCTGCTATCTACTAAGCTCTGAATGCAGAGATAAAATTAAGAAAAGGAAATCACTTCAAGTTCGGAATTTTTGAGCGGACCCGTTAAAAAATCTAAAACTGTGCCATAAAATTCAAGACAGCCATTATCCTAGACTTTTTGAGCCCCTCTTTTTAGCTGAGCAAAAGTTGTGCTGTCGAGCTATTATTCTGAAAGTTATGATTTTTTGAAGAAAATGTCAGAAAACTAATTTTCTTAAGAAACTGATTTTTTGGCCTTTTCTCTTGAGAATCAGAACTTTTCTAAGAAGAGCTAAAACAGCGCGAATTTTGCTCATATAGAAAGAGAGGATCAGAAAACCTAGGTTACTGGCTGTCTTGGATTTTATGGCACAGATTTAGATTTTTTAACGGGTTTGCTCAAAAATTCCGAAATTGAAGTGATTTTCTTTTTCCAATTTTATCTCTGCACTGCGAACTTAATAGATAGCAGCCAAGGTAGTTTTAGAAGGTGCATGAATTGCTCTTTCCAAAAAGGTTTTAGTCATGAGGAAACATCATGTTGGGAGGAAGTTATGATTTTTTGAAAATGGTGGGACAGAACTTTCGGACCAACCTAATAATTCTAATCGTTCTCAGAAGAATCCAAAAAGGGTGAAATCAGGTCGTAACATAAGGTTTCTTACACTTGAAGAAAAAAAGTCCATAGCTTTTTTTTTCTCGACTTAAAGTTTATTTGATGGTTGTATCTTCTTATATTAGGTCGTTCCGAAAGTAATGTCGTTTTTTTTTTTCAAACGCACGCCACATCTCGTGGAACAAAGATGTGTAAGAGATTCTGATAGCATTTGATGCAGCATTTCATTCTCTTTCTAACGGTTATATAATCTCTGCACAAAATCCAATAACCATTCGAAAAATTATCAAAATTTGCGACCCATGCTTTTTGAGAAGGCCGAGCTTCAGAATTTTTCTAAATTTTTATAGCAACCCTAGGAAGTAATGGATGGATAGAGCAAACCCTAACAGCACAACTTTTTTCTACTTTCCAGAACTCGTCATAATTTGTGCATAGATTTTTTGATGGAACCACCAAATTTTAGCAGGCTCATTTCAGACACAAATGCATCAAACACCAATAAATCTTCGGATTTTAAAACTTTTGAAGATGGATTATGGTTTGACACTAATTTTACAAAGCAAATGAGCATTCACCGCTCCAGATTAACAACTTTCGAAAATTCTGGGTCAGCCTGGGGCGACTTGTAAAATCTGAATTATGATGATTTTATCCCGGAAAACTTGATGAATCGGAAGCAAAAAACAGCTGGTAGAAAGACGAGAAGAAGCTGCGTCGAATGACACTTAGATAGAGCAAACTCTATAGGAGACAGAGTAATTTTTTTCTTCTCCCTAGCTTGCTTCTTAGGGTTTCTGGAATCAATTTTTTAATGCTATCAAATTCCATATTTGGCCAACTCAAACCCGAGTTGATTGACGGTTGTTGTTCTGTGAGGTTTGAGTTGGCCAAATATGGAATTTGATAGCATTAAAAAATTGATTCCAGAAACCCTAAGAAGCAAGCTAGGGAAAAGAAAAAAATTACTCTGTCTCCTATAGAGTTTGCTCTATCTATGTGTCGCTTGTGCTTCTTCGGAGAATAGGTATAAAAATTTGAAAAAAATAGCCGAACTTGACTATGGCAAAAAGCATGGGTCGCAAATTTGGTGATTTTTCGAGAGCTCGATGAATATTATGCAATGATTTTACAACAGTTAGAAAGAGGACGAATTGCTGCATCGAATGCTTACAAGATCTCTAGAAAAGCTTGATTCCATGGAAGGTGGCGTTCATGTGAAAAAAAGCGACATTACTTTCGAAACGACCTAATATATTGACGTCACACATGAAAATCCAATTTTTGAATTTTTTGAAATATTTTTGAATTATTTCTGCAAATTTACAACTTCCGTTTATGAATAGCCTACACTTCCAAACAGCCGTCGTATTAGAACTAAAGTTCCCAGGAATCCACAAAAAATGTGAAAGCATAAACAATAAGAATGAAAGAATTTTGAAGGAACAAGAAAAAAAATGATGCAAGTACAAAACCGCCTGTATCTTGTCATGTGTACTTGTGAAGGTGGAAATGATGCAATAGATAGTCCTTTGTCTATTTCTCATATATGTCAGATATTAGGCCTTGCTAAAGTTTCTGGAGTTTTTTAGAGGAAGGTGAGAAAATGTCACAAAGCTTATATTACGACCTGATAGAACTATGTATCTACATTTATATAAACTCGTTAATTTGAGATTGGTCCATAGGTTTCGCAAAAATCATTCTAAAAAATCTAATTTTTAATCTAGAACAGATCCTTGTGTAAGAAATATCGCGCTTTCTTGATATGGATATGAAATCCACACTGCTTAGCATGGATATGGGCTGATAAGGAGTGAAAAATTTTTCTAACATTAGTTCCGGCCGCTAAATATGCTAAAATGAATAACAAAATCTATCTTTACTCTTCTTGTGGTTCTATGATTTATGCAGGAATTGAGTCACGAAGATCGGATAATGACACTAATGATGATTTTCAAGTTTTTGGTCGTCTCTAATCCTCTTTCTTACTAATCTTTTATGTGCAAGTGGATATGTTATATGTCATAAAAAGTTACGAAATATGAACTGAAATGTGTTGGGCGTTTTCAAAATGAATTTTTCTATATATTGATGCAAGATTTATGGTCAAAATACTTGCACAAACAAAATTTTTTACTTGCATCTAGGTACTAGATTTGAGAGCTCACCCGTTGTCGCTAAAATTGTTTTGCACATAACCGAATAAAAATTTTCAAGCTTTCTGTTGCGAGTAAAACTTTCTACTTGTGATGGCTTATACAAATTGCAATAAAGCGCAAACACAACATTTGAATTTTAAAATCAACATTGGACGAAAGATGAAACCTGTTGTATGTGCATACACTAGCTTCGTTATGATCAATTCAGCCCAATTTTTTGTTCCGTGCCTAAAAAAAACCCGCACTCTAAGGAAACGAGTTTTAGAAAAAGAAAAACATCATATGCGCTGCAGTCGCCAAAAGATGCAAAATCTCGCCTTTTTCTTTTGACGGATTGTCTGATAAAAAAATAGCAGTAATAAGAAAAATTTTTTTCAATTGAAATGAAAAACTCACCAGGAAAATATATAATTTTAAAATAATTATTGCAAGTCATAGCGTTTACCAGCGCAAAAAAATCTATCTGCTCAACAAGGTTTAGAGAGGCCATATTTATTTCATAACTTAACAAATCAGGATTTATTTTATAATTATCTCTCTCTCTGAAGTTTATTGCAAATTTATTTCAAACTGAAGAAATCTGCACAAGACAGTTACTCCAGATAGAAGGAGACGTTGTGGGTACCATGAACAGCGGAAGAAGATGATGTTATTTTGGGAACAAGGAGAGCAGGGCTCGGCACGAGCTGGCACCGGGGAAATTTCAAAAAAGTCCCCTTTGATCCGAAAATCTACGAAGTCCCCTTTGACCCCTCAAAAAAGAAACATCGACTAGAAAAAGTTGCCATTTGCGTCTTTTCGGCCACAAAAACGATATTCGCTTTGCTTTTTGTCCCAAAAAGGATTTACAGCTTGACCCGGTGCCAGGTGCTGAGCCCAGGAAGAGATGCAGTACTCTGAAATAAAGGAAGAAAATAATTCCAGAAATTGTTCAGACTACGAAGATTGTCGTGTGAAGAGCGAGAAATGGTTGCCGTCCACTTCAGCGGTCAATGAGAGGAAACCATCAAGAAGTGTGCAAACAAAAACAAGATCTAGCGAAATGCTTCGAGCAAAAAAATACGTTGGAATGGTTTGTCAACACGTGACTTCGGAAACCAATACACGATTCACGTTCACTGAAATGGTTTATAGAGCACGTCGTTGACAAAGACGCTATAACTTTACAATTTTAGAGGATCCGCCATACTTCGCCGTAAAAAGTCCAAAAGCGCAGGAGCTGGATCCCCTCCCCCTACCAGACCTATACCGGCGCTGAGGAGCAGGGCAACATATAATGCTACCTTAGGTCCCGATGGAAACTTCGAGACGATACCCATTTTGCCCGCGCATAGGTTGGGGGCCGTTCCGGCTCTTTTGGGCGGTTTTGGGCTTTTTTTCGGCGAAGCATGGTCTCTTTGTCTCTTCTAGAGGCGAGGATAGTGATTAGAGTAGAAATTGGTTCCAGATTGATTTTGTATTAACAACAAAAAAAATTCAATGGAAGTCTTGTAGAAATTCAGAAAAAACTCCAAAGTCACAACGAAATTTCTGAAAAAACATAAAAAAGACTATTCATTTCTTAGGAACTAAGCTACGACCTTTCTAATTTGATGCAAGCATTATTCAAGAACATCAAGATCAGCTCCTAAACACAAATTTTTTAGAATAGAGGAAGAGCAGGCCCATTAGCGTTTATCGAAAAAGTCGACAACCAAAATTTTCTGTAGATACAGCAGCTTATGTGGTAACCGAAAAAAAATAAACCGAATTTATTTGAGCATACCAACCAGTATACCAACCCAACTATTCGTGTTTTCTGCTCTTTCGTTACTGTATATGAAAATCTTGAGAAATCTTCTGCCTTCAGAGTTTTTTGATGAAAAGAGGAGTATTCTAAAGCAAAAATTAAATTGTTTCTACCTTTTCCAAACTTATGAACTGGATAAAAATGACGGTGCATCATAATATTCAGGAAATGATAAACAGCTGGAATTTCTGGGACGTTAGGAAGTTCTCTATCAAGTGTTTTGATTTAGCACCTGCCATAACCGCAGTCAAAAATTATGAAGTTTTTTTAAATCAACGTTTTGTTTTTTGAGGGTTTTTACGTTTGGGGTTTAGGGACAAAAGGGAATTCTCGAAAACTATGGGGGATTTCGTTTCCAAAAGCCACCTCGTGCCGGGCCCTGGTCACATAGTAGAAGCTTCGATATGTAGTCCTACTCTCACAGCACTTTTCAATTAGTGGTTTACTTCCAAAATGGTGTAATGGTTTGTGACTTCATTACTTCCTGGTTTTCTCGACGAGAACGGTCCAGGTCTCTATAGCCAAGCCTTTCTTCTATCAACTATTGAGAGGACCAGTTGAAGTGTCAAAGATCTGCTGAATATCAGAGCAAATAAGCTGAGACCGTGAGCAGCGGCAGAGAAGAGGAGCGATAGCGGAGAGCGAAAGTAGCAAATATACATCCGCGATGTGGGGCCCGGTCTCCTCAAAGCATGAGGGATAATGCGCGGTCATTAGCCGAATCACTTGGACACTGTTCGGGATGTGTGCGCTCAAAAAAACGCCGTCGGCTTCAAGCAGTTCTTCTTTCCGACCGTTGTTCATAGATTGGAAGCTGAGGAGGGGGGGGGGGGGAAAGGGAGGGAGGAGGGGAAGGGCTACAGAGGGATACGGTCGGCGCGGATTCTCCTTTATCTAAGGTAAAGACTATGTAACTCGACCAGAAATCTCTCCAAACATCCCAGATTGAAAAAAAAACTAAAGAAACTAGAAATATAAAATTATCTCCCTATTTGGCAAAATTGCTTAAAACTGAGGTAGATACCGACAGAATGCCGACGATGGTCTTAGGCTGGGAAAGGGGGGTTGAGATGTGGAGATGTTGAAATCCTCAGATAAAGACTACTTAGTGATTTGGGTATGAAGCAAACAATTCTGATTGCGACATAAAAATTATGAGATAGACAAGAATCTTAAGAAAGTGGCGATTAAATGTAGATCAAAGAATTGATAAAGAGAATATCAGCCAAGAAGTGTACCAAAAGGCAAAGTAATCAGCTTTCTGCACTAGCAGATACTATAGTAATAGTGATAGTGTATAATTCTTGCTGTAGTTACCCAAACTATACTTAATATAGCTTTCTAGTCAAACTAAGCCCTATATGATTCTTAAAATCCTTTCATTGTGCAAAAAAAAGAAGTAAATGTAAAGATTTCGATAACAAAAGCCAGTAAATAACGATGTTTGAAAGCCAAAAAAGCCTTTATTCAGCTCTTCTCGCTTATGATTGAGTTTAGAAATAAATAGAAAAGTAAAAAAAAAGTAAAATAAAGTACACAAAAACATTTTTTGTCTATGAATGCTCCATACTGAATACTGAATACTGAAGCGTGCTCAATGTATACTGTACAGGGATCTCAGAAATAGAAACGAATGTTTGAACGCTAGTAACTATTTTATACTATCAGTTTTCGCGGACTTTCAGGTAGCAAATTAGAGCTGGCCCGAACTGGGATTTGCATTGAAATGAAAACACTGCAGGAGGATCAAATAAAATAAGCAAAGGCTTTGAGTCAACGAAAGCCAACAGCTATTTCGAAAATATTATCTGCGGGAGTTGAAAACCTTTTCACCAGTTGATCAACATTGCTGATTCCATATATGAGCTTTTATGGTGTTACCTCAATCTAGTTAAAGTAAGTATGCAGTGGAAGCGAATTTCCCAATAATCATAACAATCTGATTATACCATCTGAATTGCTCAACAAGCAAAATGTTTACCAAAACAAGCAGGTCTGAAAATTCAAACACAAAAGTTTCTAGACACATAAAATTTTCTCTAGAATGGCAGCTGATTTGCAGTGACGACACCGTGCCAGAGATTTCTACCGTAATCCTATGGTAGCGAAAAACACAATTTCGTTTTAAACCGTAAACTAAGTTGAGACCAAACTCTCAATAGGTCAATAGGGTTTCTAGAAGAAAAAGTAAAGAAAAAGAGAGAAAATTGTGATAAACATTCATTACAGTTTTGGCACACAGCTGATGCTGCAAAATTATGAAGATTTTTTTGTGAAGAAAAATCAAAAGCTATGGAATAAGGCAAAATTCCAGGACTATTAATGGCACCATATTACTTTCCAACCTGATTAAATGCGCATTAGAAATTTGATATAAATACAAAATTCGTAGACGCTTATCAAGCAACTAGTTTATGACGCGTAGTAAACAAACGAAATTCATCAACAATGCGCAATGGGGAAACATGACGACGCATGAGTTTTCTAGCAACCTTTGACATACATACACACTCTTTCGCAATAAATTTCCATCTTAAACGATCACCGCAACCTTGATCCGTTCCTGAATGGATTTTCCCCTGTCGAAATACGGGGAATCGGGGCAACAACGGGGTTAGACGGTGTCGCGCAAAGGTTTAGAGCGCGGAAAAGACGTAAGATATTGCGTCCGCGCGATGTCGTCGTGTGTCGTAAGCGGGCGGGGGGGGGGGGGCTAAAACCAGATTATCCGACATTTTTCTCGCGCTGCATCTGATGTTTGTGCAGTGTTTTTTCGTTCAGGTGGACATTTGCACTTCAGAATGATAGCTGGAAGGAGAGCAGTGTGAAACACTGTGTCTTTTGGCCAGAGGGCTAATTTTGGCAACACTTGGAAAACTTCTTTTCTCTTGAGAAATATTTATGGACAGAAATGCTTGCCCAAGGAGTTTTCGTTGGAAATCTAAAATGGTAAAAGAAATCAGTAGCGAGAATGTACTTTTTATTTTACGAGAAAATGGACGTATGCTGCAGTCGGAAAAGTCTGAAAAATAAAAGTAGTGAAATAAAAATACAACGGAAGAAGTCTCAATAGATTTGGCTCCCCCAAATACTTAGTTCGTGGATTAGAAGAATATGGCCAGAAAAGGGCCAGGCATACTTCACGCGATTTCAGTCGCAAGACTTGGCAATATTCCAAGTGTCCATAACTTATTGAAAGCACATTTCAAATGTACAGAAGATATGGCATCTTATTAACGCACGTAAGTTATACATATTATGCATGTAGTTTATTAGTGTGGGATCTGAAGACTTCTGGCGAATTGCCAAATCGCGTCGCGACTGAAATCGCATAAAGTATGCGGCCTTAAAGGCCAAAACTCCAACAACTCTGAATATAACGTAGAATAATTTGCAGCAAGAAAACTGTGAACAGATTTCTCTCCTCTATGGATCTGATTCCGCCCAAAAAATACTTTGGACAATAACCTTGAAACCTACGAAAATCTGCGCAAAGGTAGTAGAAAATTCTATCCAGAAAATCCACAAATCTGACTTTTCCATTAAAGTTTTTGGAATTTATACGTACGGAAAAGATTCGCAATTGTTGTGAAAATCAACACTACCATATACTAACTCTTATGGTTGCATTACGCTTTAGTATAAATAAGTACCTTTTTCTTAATAGTTACATTTGGAGCCGACTATCAGAAGCCAAGAATGTCACCAGACATATGAACTTGTTGAAAACGTGTATGAAATAAGATCATCTTTTGAATAATTTCATAGGATATCAAAAAAATATTTGAGAATACATTTGTCAATATTAGGTCGTCCCTTAAGTCTTTTCATATTCGTATCTTCAAACTGGTTTTTCTCTAAAACTAAGGCATCTACAAGGGTGAAATTTGTGGGAGTATTCTACAGTGAATAAGCTATATCATCACATATTAGCGAGGAGAGACCAATTGCACGTAAAGATTGAATTAAGCGCATTTTTCTGCTCAATTTCTAGCTATCAGAAAAATGCAGCAGTTGCATATATATAAATATCTGATGGAGAGATTATAAGCGTGAGCAAGTGGAGACTTTGCAGAATGTTTTTGAACTGAGATATGGTTATTTTTGTTTTTTCGTTCTTCCATTTTTTTCCATTTTTTCTTAAAACTCAGTGGGATCGAGCCTGTTACGAAATTTTGAAAGCCATAGAGCTTGCTTTGATCTTTCGAACGGTACCCTGCATCCCACTGGAAATGTAACAGGAGAAGACTTATGCTGGTGAAAAGACAGATATGAAAAAACTTATGTGATAGCCTAATATTGTAAAATTGAAAGCAATATGTAAGTTTGATGAAATTGAAAGCAAACTAGCTAAATCGAAACTCACTAGTTACCTCATAGCTTCTGTCATTCAGAAAGTTGAAGGGTCTCTGAAACGTTTTTGAGAGCTAATCGTGCTAAAAATTAAAAAAATCAAAGGGGAGGAAATAAGGACGAGAGAGTTTCTGAAACACGACTTTCCCTTTCCACTTCCATGGGGTAAAAATATGACCATTAGAGTGGAATAATTGGTTAGGTCACTACTGCTACAAACCCCCCCCCCACATTACCTATTAAGAATGGATGCTCTATTTCTAAAACTACGAGTTTTCTCATTTTTTATCCCTGGCGCAAGGTTTTACGATGGTACATTTACTGTAGTACGTCTATGTCCCATTGATTTTAATGTTTGTAAACGACTTCGCACGGTGACCGGACGTCAGAAAAACTTGTGAACGGAAGTGCAGCGATGTGTGGAAATAGTAGCCGGAAGTCGAAGACCTTGTAGGTAATGGGAAAAGAGTTTTTACTGTCTAAAAAAGAAAAATCAAAGCCCTAGTTGTCGAGACTTCAAAAAAATCCTCAAAACGGCCGCCTCGTTTCCCACTCCCATTTTAGATTGATCCAAGGTAATCAGCTCCATAAATATGAAAGCGATTTATAGTGTGGTTAGCAAGACTTGTATATTTTTTGTGTTGTTTTTTTCCTCATTCAAGTGGAAAAAGATTCCATCTCCCTTTATGGGTACTACTCCAAAAATCTTCTCATCTTCCAAGATGTGGAAAAAAAGCGTTTGCGGTGCCGAATTCGGCGATGAAATGTGGAAAAACCTCTTTTTGCTTCTTAGGGATGCTTTTAAATCATTGACTCACAACTACGGGGAAAGACGGTACTGAAAAAATTAAGTATATCTTTATCTTTATCAAAGTACAGAATCCACTTCGAGTTTTTTATCAGAAGTAAAACTGAAAGAATGCATGAACGGGTGCTCCCATTCAATTATTTTAAGGATGGGGAAAAGGAGGAGGTGGGAGCGATAATTATCGAGCAATTCTTTGTGACTACTGAAAATTGCCCGCGATTATCAAAAGAAGAGAGTATTATATAATATAGGTTTTCTCCAGAGCTGTGCTCGTTTTTCAAAGAATTTTCAAAACCCTGCAATTTAGTGACGGAAAAGCACTTAAACGTCCATTCGATGCAGCTTTTTCAAACATTTACACTCCCAAGCCAAGGTCTTCCAAGTTCCTTTAGAAAATTGCCAAAGCTGTCATTTTTATCCGCTCGGTACTGATGAAGGAAATTTGTTTTGAACTTTCAAAAGCATTAGATACCAAACAAAGAAAGCGAATCTTTGGCACTGCGCTGCTGTTTATCCCATTAGATCTTGCGATCTGCTCATTGAAGCTTTACAAATCATTTCTTTGGAGATTTCGGTCTGTGATAAAATCACTAAACACAAAACCGCAACAAAAGTTCTCACACTGGTTCTCATTTTTGTCTATCTTGTTGTCCTTTTAGAGAGCCTGTGCTTTTTTGTGGGGATATAATTAGCTAGCTTCTGCCCGTAGGCTCGCTGGTCCTCAAAAGAATGAGGAGTTTATCTCTGAAAGACAGTAGGATATTCAAACGCTACCGATGTGCTTCTCTTGTTTATAATTAGTTAGCTGACGGTCTAGTGAGTTAATCACTAGAGCCTTTCATCGGAATAATGTTCTACTGACTTCATTGAGATTAGTTGGCTACGTTTGAGTTTACTATTATTAGCGTTTGATTATCTGCTAGCGGCACACCCGGAGTGTAATAAATAAGTAAATAAAAAACATCAAAGCTTCGAAAGCATCCGCAGTCTAAAGCTTGACAGCTTGACTGTTGATAATCAACATTTCTGTAGTATAATCGAGTTTGATTCACTTTGAAATCACTGAATTATATGTAGTAAGAATTTTTCCAGTAGCCACCTACATTAAAATGCTAAAATAATATTTCTAAATAATAAGGAACTCGGGGGTTTTGGTAAGATTGCTGATATACGGGACAACCTTATAAATCCTTCCAGAAACTCATTAAATATCCTTTTCGTTGTAAATTTAGCTAAAGTTTGCTAAATTCTAAATGCAAATCTTTTCAATAGTTTTTCGTTGATAGTCTAGTTCGCCATAGACCTCCAAAAAATTCGGAAAACTGAGGAAGGTTTTATTGAAGGACAAAGCAAATTGCATTTAGCTTATTTCTCTTTTCGCCGAATTTCTTGAGCAACTATTCCTGACTAAGGAAAATGCTAGTTGGATGTTTCTATGAGTCTTTCAACTTTAAGACATTCCTATTTTCTGTTCACGATAGAATCTCCCATAAATGAGATGTTATACAACAGTATCAAACTTTTCTAAACAAAATGAATGAAAACGTAGTGTAAATTCACAATCTCAGCTCAGCACCTGCTAATTCTTGCCCCAACCCACTTATAGGAACCCGAGGGGTCGCTAGTTTTTTTTATATCAAATGAAAAAATATATGAACTGGCTCGTTTCTCTGAACAATCCAAGCGAATTCTATAAATATCGTAAGTTTTCAAACTACTACTAATTTGGTTGAGATTACAAAATTTTCGAAGATTCAGAACTCTGAAGCTGGCAAGGTTTAAGGAAAGGGCTAAATTTTGAAAGGCAGAAGCGCTCACCTCGGAGTCCATGTCGAATGTCTAATGAGGTAACCTCGAAACACAGACTGCGCTAAGTAAGACAGATAAAAAACTAATGCGAGTTCATGTTATTTTTTTGCTCAACCTAATTTCTCTTCCGCTACAGTTGAGATGAATGATACGGAGGGGGCGCAAGTGGCGAGATGTATGTTAACAGTTGCCGAACGTTCGATGAATTTCTAGGTCAGTGTCATAATACATTACGGTCGTAGTGCAGAAAATATTGGGTGCTATAGAAACTGTCCCATTTTAACTGAACGGTAGTGATTAATTCAGTGAATGATGGGGAGCGCAAACTGAAAATAATTTCGAAGGATTTCAGGGTCTATGGAAAAGCTATGGTTGGCTAATAAATAATACCGGTCGGTTTTGCGGATTCTAAAGATACTGCAGACAATTTTTTGTCTAGTACTCGGTACCGCCGGAAAGAGCACTTCAATAAAAATTGAAAAATATAATCTGTTTGAGTACAGTTTATTTAGCAATGAAAGTAATCCGCAAGAAAGTTAAAAACCCCAGTTTTATCACTGTACGCAAATATGAGAAAATATGATGTTTTCGGATAAAAAGTTTTGAAATGGTAGATCACAAATTTTATCGATAGACGCTATGCAGAGAAAACTTGTTTGTATCCAGATACCAAATTTCTGTTATCTACATCCATTAGAGCATGAAAACGAAGCTTAGAAAGTTGTAGACTTGAGCTTTTGAAATTTTAGGCATGTTGAAGCATCACTGATAATTTAAAATTCTGATTAGTTGATAAGTGATAGGAAAAGGTTTGAACTACTTATCTACAAAAAGTCGTGGATAAAGAACAACTAGTAGAATTTTTATGAAGGTTTTCAAGTCAAGACGATATTATTTTTTAGTCAAACTAATAATTTCATCGCGAGGGAGCAAAAGGTAATAAAGACATGAGAAGCTAGATGTGAGAGCTTTCACAAAAGATCATCGCCTTAGATTCTACAGACGTGGAAAAAGTTCTATTATTTTAGTACAGGAGGGAGAGCGCTAATGTTGAACAGGGAAGTTTGGATGAAAATTGGTAAAAAAAACGTTGTCTTCTGTCAATGAGCCTATGTTTCAGCAATGTAAGTAAGAAAGCCTACTTTGAGAGGTGAGCTGAGCCTAAGTGACTTCGCGAACTGCACTTAAATCGAATATGACAGTAAAATCATGTAGCTAGTCCCCAACCGATTGGGAGGCCTTAGCAAGCCTATCCAATAAACAATTTATTCTCTTGCTCGTGGCAGGAAAAGCTCTTCACTGTTCTACCGTATCCGATTGAACAGTTTAGAAAAGATACTGCCAATACTGCCTAAAGTTGAACCTCTAATAGTAGCAGCAAGCACGAATAAACTGAGCTGCCATCCGGGCAAAAGTGATACTAAGTCAATCGGTTCCCGCATATGTAAGGCCGAAAACATACCTCAAGCTATTTCAGTCCTGAGGCGATTTGGCAACATCCAATTGGTCATAACTCATCGTAGGCGTTTCTAGATGTACGTAAGATAGGGCATTCTTTCAACTACAAATGTTATACGTGCTGTGCCTTTGTGGTCTACCAGTATCCGTTTTAAAGACATCTGGCAAATTGCCAAATCGCGTGGTGACTGAAATCGCGTGAGGTATGCCTGTCTAAGACCTCCAGATATTCAAAGCTGCCCACCCCCCCCCCCTTTCAGTGCTGTGGCTGTACGGACTGTCTATTTAAGTATTAAACGTTTTCTGTCAAACATCCGATCTTAAATTAAAAGTCAATGAAAGATTAACTGAATATAGCCATTCTAAGTTTCAGGGCAAGTATGGCCTCGCATATTGCTTTCGGCTCCCAAATGAATCAAACATACGGAGCTTATCCTCGCCTCAGCACCAGCTGGGAACAAAATAATGTCGGTTCCAAGATGGAATTGAGTAGATGTACTGATGCTAGTAACGTTCGAAGTGTTGCATGCATATTTGGCTGCATATTTGCATACATATTCCTTTAAAAATCTTTGATTGAAAAATCTAAAGCTAGGGAAAAAAGAAAAAAGTTTCCAATCCTTCTGGGAGTTTCAAAAACCTAGAGGTACGGTACATTCGAGAGTAGCAAGATAAGAATGGTTTTGCTACAAGCTCGCGCCAAAGGCTAAATGTTAAGACTCATTTTTTTTCACATAAAAATAAGAATCATTCCGATTATCGTTGCCTGGGTCCTGGTAACAGCTTATTATCATGTACGTGTTAATCACGGCCTTCATTATCATACAAAATCCTGCTCCAGTCGAAGAAAATTGTGTGAGATGAAAATCGCACATTATATTGAAAGTTCTTCCAAAAGTATCCGGTTTTATTGAAGTAGGTTACTTATTATACATAAAATTACATTCATACGTAAAATTTTCAATCAAAATTTGCTTGCACCGTAATGAGAACCGAGAAATATGGAGTGTGACTCGCGAGGTCACACTTGCCGCATTTGGAAACAACCTTGGAATAGGCTTTAGATTATATGCTCGACCTTGGTTATTGTCACATTTGTTTACTTTTTCATGTTCGTAGTAAAAACAAAAAATTGCCAAGTCAAAGATCTGGTAAGGTTTTGGTATTTTTTTCACGCCAAAAAATCTTGAAAAGGATTGTAGATTTAGATAAGGAATGGTCTACGTATTACACCCTTTAGTCGTTTCCAGCTTCTTTGATATTCAGGTGTCATTTTCAGAACTCTCAAATAGTGAAAAGTCTTATCAATGATTCTTAATATTTCAACCACTCAGCACAAAGGAAATATCGCTGATTAAACATCGCCTTGTAAAGAAGTTTTGCCGAAAAAGAGACAAATTCGTAGAAACTCCGGCGGAGAACTTTTTCTCTCGTTTAGAGAAGAAGGTCACTAGGCTATCGCTGAATGCTTTAGTATCATTGCGGTGCGTAGATTTTCTTTTATGACACCGCTATTCGGATTTCTAATGATGCGCTCATGAGCCAAATGCATTTGAAAAGTTTTAGTGTAATACTTTGGAAAGGAAAAAGTAAGATTTTTTATGTATTAGGCTGGAAGTAAGAGTCTTACACCAAAAAAAAAATCTAAAAATTTATTTAAAATTGCTCAGAGCAGCGTTTCAATGTGTATTTCAGACGACTGACCGGAACTTCCAACGTTTGGAAAAGTTCCGCCGGGTCACGAATTTTCGTAAACGTGCTGCGGAAGTTCCCGTTTTCAACCACTCTGACATGAAAATCTTGCGGAAATTCCCATTTTCAGCGCTTCCACTTTTGTAATAGTAAACAAAGTCCTGCGAAACCGCGGCAAATTTTGCTTGTTCTGCGGAAGTTCCGGTGAATTGTCTGAATACATTCATTGGATCTGATTTATGCAGTATCTTATGGTATACATTAGAGATTTTATTCTAACCAATATCAATAATCAAAAAAAACTCAAAAAGTATAGCTTCTTGGACAGACGTCCTATCAGCACAATTTTGTTAAAAAGCGTAGGCTACGAAACCAAATAGAAAATGAATTTAGAAATTTTTGGCTTTTCAGCACTTTTAAAAAATCTGCAAAAGCGCAATTTGAGTGCTTGCATTGAACAGGTTCTGTTGCCATGATACGGCAATGATGATTCGTGCTTTAAAAACATTTGAAAAGAACAAAGTTTTTCTTGCTGAATTGCAGTATTTCAGACAAATTTATTGAACATGAAGGAGATTATTTTGAAAAATTTTGGTGCAAGAATTATCTTCCAGCCCAATACATAGGAGCGTGAATCATGGTAGTCTGCCAAAACAATGAGTTAATTAGTATAACATCACCTTTCTTGCGGCTCGTGTGCTGATGACGAAGGCAGAGTATGTTTTTCAATAACTATTTATAAGTTTTGCTTGTGCTAGTGTTGTTTATGTTGACTTTAATAGGCCAGGAAACTTTCAAATGATGACCTACGCATCATTTATAGGAAACAAAGGAAGCGGCACAACAATTTACCGAACAACTGTTCATGGTCGAAGACTAGGAAAATTGTCTAGTAGTAACTGAGACGGCGTAATAGCTTTAGTATCTAGGTTTATACCCTCTGAATGACCACTACCGCAGCACATCCATCAAACTGATTGAACATAATAGCACCACAGAGGTCGGCTTGACCTTGCAAATGTAATGTCTTAGTAGGATTTGTACGAAAATTTGAGCTACAAGCTCTCAAAAAAACTAGAATCACTTGATCATATACAGTGCGCACGACAGTTTTTAAAAAGCCTTTGGTCAAGTAAATTACAGTAACAGTCGCAGTAACACGAAGTGTTTGGTAAAAATGCAGCAAATTCCGAGAGACGTTCAAGAGGCGCAATTTCTCCAATTGTCATCAGATCAACAGTCCAGTTGATAACTAAGGGAATTTTTCAAGAATATCAAACAAAGTACTCTAGCTACCTAGTACTTGAAGCTATCATTCGCTAAGTTTGATTGCTTACGAAATCGTCATTAACTGCATTTTGGTTTGACCCCCTCCCCAAACACTTGTCTTTTGAATCAGTTTCAGAAGAGCAACCCAAGGGACGATCATACATATCCTTTAATTCAACTGGATTGGCGGCTGGAAGGCGGGGCTTCGTGACCTAGTTAAGGTAAGAGCATGGTCAGAGCACGCGCGCAAGAGGACGCAGATTGCGTCGCGGGCGCGAACGACCTCAATTAGGTCACAAAGCCCCGCCTTCCAACCGCCAATCCGGTTGAATCAAAGGTTATCTTATCAGAAATTTGTAATGCTCCTAGGCATCATAAAATCCTAAAAAAGCGCTATTTGGTGTCCATTTGGGGTACCGCCTTTTGACATACACCCCAAAAAATCCTAATAGCTTGTCTACTATGCTTTGAGATCAATTTCGATTAGTCTGGTACAGTGACAATGTTTGGTGCATCTATTTACTGGATTTACTTTGATACAGCATTCACAATAATCCCAAGAATATCTTTTATTTGCTTATAAATGCGCAATCTTTGGGGATAAATATTGCTTGAGATTCTTAACCTTAACAGTGGGAAGGTAGAGCGCATGAGAATATTTTTCAAATGAGTTTATTGCGTTTGCACTATAATAAAAAATATGTGGTCAAAGGCCATAGGGCCTAAGAAAAGCTTAAATAAACGAAATACTGCAGCCTATCTATTTACCATCAGTAAATTAGCCATTTGATGAACTATTTGTAATGCGCTCTCCCAAGGGTTCGAGTGAGCATAATTAGCACTATAGATCTTACAAATGAGTTTTCATTCATATTCTCTATCTAAATAGCGAAAAATTGCAGGAAACGAAGTGAGTCATCTAACAATAAGATCCTGATCAGGTTGCACTTTTCGTAGTCCTTGCATTCGATCTGATCCACATGGTTGCATTGGATAGTTCACAAATCTATCTCAAAATCATAAAGTTAACCTGGGCCAAAGAAAATGTCAAGACAAAGTCGGTACCTGAAAATTTCAGCTAAATACTCAATGATCCTCAATTAAGCATAGACCGGGCGAAAGCTCGTATGCCATTCGATATGATCCATTCGTGGCCCAATAATTTAACTCTGAACCTCGTCCAATACTTTGATCCACATTGAACGCGTATGGTCTGAACTGAAGTCCAGTTGTATGGTCTAGGCTGAAATCATAGTTGTGTCTCACAGCGAAAATGATTTATACAAGATGGCTTTGCCAAAATCTCTCAAGCACTCCCACAGAATGGTCAATGCTTTTGTTTTTTCATAATTTTATCAACTCTATACTATGAATTCATAAGATAAGGCGTTACAGAAGAGCGTTGGAATGATCATATTTTGAATAAATTTTAATAGGGTGTGTGTATGATATTCCGAACAGGATCTACAAATATAAAATCTATGAACAGATAGTGCAAACATTGTGATGATCGTATTTGTACAATATTTGGCCTCGTAAATGTTTTAAGCCTAAAAATGAAAAGAACTACATACACCAAATGCAAATCCATCTACCAAAAAATGATATTACCCAAATAATCTTTACCTAAGGCAAACGAAATTAATAAAATTACTGTTCATCATGGAAAGTGCTGGGGTAAACTTGCGCTCTGATAGCTTGTTTCTCATATCATTCCAAATTACCTGAAGCGAGTGACCCCTAGTTAAAAATGATAAAACATGCTTGAAGTATTGTAATTCCTCACTGTAATTTCGTAACGGACAAACTCCACACAGCTCCATGTTAAGCGGGTTATAAATAAGTCATGATTTTGAACAGCATAAACGTATCATTCATTCTCTGGCCAGGAGACGCGAGCACGCTTTGCGTACATTCCATTAACAAGTTCATGAATGAGTTTTAACGCATTTTGGTTGATTTTTTTACTAGAATTCGTGGAAGAACACGTTTGAGCGTGTTGAACCACGCTGGCTTGAACACGTTCTCTCACGAATCTGTAATATTGATTAATCAAAACGAGTTAGAACTCATTCATGAATTTGTTGATCAAATGTACGCAAAGCGTGCTCGCGTCTCTTAGTCAGAATAAATGATAAAAACAATGTGGTCTTCATATATTGTACAAAACAAGCTTCGATTAGCGCTTGTGATCATCACAACATTTACAAGACCTATGAAATCTAATGCCCATGATTAATCAAAGGAGCTCTTGACAATATCGATGAAGGTTCGCAACTGTGTCTTGGAGACAAATACTAGACTACTGGTTACCAGTATAGGTTGGCTAATAAATAAGTTCGGTCGCTTTTGCAGCTCTTACGAATGCTGTAGACAAATTTGTCTTCACTGTTTGGTATTCCTAGAAAGAATGGGTATTGGAAATGAATTGCACTTCAATGGGCATTGAAATGTAAATCCTCTTTAACAGAACTTATCTTCCAAAGAAAAAAATCCGAGTAGAAGTGGAAAACCTCAATTTTCTCATACTGCGCAGCAAAGATGACGAATTTTTTTTAAAACCTTTTCAAAGTGGCAGATCACAATTTTTATTGTTATTTACCAAATGGGGAAATCTCTTTTGTATCCAAATACCAAAGACTATTGTTTCCCTATCTACTAGTAAAAGAATTGAGCTTTTGGAAATTTAGCCATGCTGAGGCATAACTGTCTTTACTGATGATAGAAAATCCTGAATATCTGATGTGTGATAGAGGAAGCTTTAGGCTACTTTTCTACAAAGAATCTATGTAGAAAATAACAAGAAAATTTCTTGAATGAAATTTTCATGCAAAAACGAACTTATTTTCCAGCCAACCAGCCAGTGTGAGTATTGCAATGTAAGTGGCGATTTTTTGGTTTGAAGCGACTTACATTATAACTCAAACACTTTCGATTGCTTTCATTTTCGAGCAAAAAATCATCTCTGCTTTCATCAGGAAGGAGAATATAGCTCAATGGCAGTGTCAAAGCGAATTTGAGTACCTTATGATTCGTTAAAAATTGAAAAAAAAGTGTGTGATCCTGGACAAGACCTAAACGACACCTCAAACAATTTGATTATGATCGAGAAATTCGAATCATATGTGCTTTCGCTAGGGCAATGATTTAATTCAAATTATTTTATTTTCCACATAAAATGCCCAAGTTTTTTTATTTGCCTTACAGCGTTTTCAGTTCACTCAGTTGTAATTATAGGAGGAATGAGAATTTAGCATGTTTGATTGTTACTGATGAAATAATTCTAATTAGAACCGTACTTGACTCAAATTGAAGCAATAGCAATTTTCACGCTCGTTACTACTTTTAACCTTGTCCGTGATTGGTTGTCCACAGTAGAGTTGGTTACCGTTCATCAGGTGAAATTTTGTAGTCGTGTGATAAAAGAAATTCAGACTGAAATCACAGCATTTGAACTCGATCTTGCTGCCTAGGGTGTCTCTTAATTTTTTTCCGTTTTTTCTTTGCAATCGTCGTCTTTTTGTATCTTTCTTTCAATTGATGTGGCTTAAGTAACCATTCGGCAGAGCAGAGCAAGTGAGCCATTGATAAATAGTCTGCCCAATTCGTATTCCACGTAAACTTTTGAGCTTAAATAGGATAGCAGTCAAAAACGAACTTTACTGTAAAAAACCGTACCTCGACCCCAAAAATCTACAAAATTCCCCATTTGTCCTAGCATATGCTTAACACATCGAACATTCAAATGTACACTTCCAGTATTTTTTCCATGGCTAGAAATAAAGAAAAAAATTGACTAAAATGGCAAACTCCGCCCCTAGAAGTCCTGAGCTTATCCCACACACGTGATCATATAGCTCATACATACTGAAGTACGATCTTGTATTTGTACCTTTTGTAGCTGCCCCAGTTCTCGAGAAATGCTGATGTCTAAGATAAAAACGATAAAAACTCAAAGTCGCCTTAATAGTTCGATTCTGAAGGAATTGTCAGATGGATTAGCATTAAATCACTGTGGGCCTGTGATTCAAAACAACAGATCTGATTTTTTTTTCAAATCGAGCGGTTATGAGGTCGTAAATTAGCCCCAGTCAAAGCTTGGAATTGCTCGGTATGGCAGTGTAAAGCGATAAATATTCCAGAAGAGCGGTCATTGAAACTCATTAGTGGCTATCGCATTTGTGGTTCTGAGAAGGAAAAAAAGGATATGTAAATCCTTTTCAGAACCATGAAAATCTCATTCGTCTATTTATATTTATTTATCAATATTTCAACTAGCGCTACTTTCCCTTACTTTAGCTAAGGATGGATTTCCTTTTATGAAGATTCAGCACACATATTTAGAAGCTCCTTTTCGCATACTTTGTTGCAGATAAATGATTGTTTCGCTATTTTTTTCGCAAAATGTCTAAGCCTAGCCACAGACAATTCAATTCGTCATTTAGATACTAAGCGTCGTGATATGTTTTTTCTCGGTAGCCATAGTTGGAAAGATCCTGATCGCTTACGAGTTTCCTATATATTCGATCCATTTTACGGTTCACGGTGCACCGTTTCTCAAGAAATCTAGACCAACGACGGATATTTAAACCTATGATTTGATGCATTTAGGAGTTGCACTGCGCTTTCGGTCTGCTGTGGTCTTGTGCCTTTCCAAGAACTTTTTTTGACATTTTATAGAGTTTATTTACCATTAAGGCAAATTCTTTGTTAGTTTAGATTCCCTGTCTTATGTAGAGGAACACTTTCGCCAACTTTTAGACGTAAATAACTTTATGCAGCCATCGAAGCTGTAAAAACTCACTCACTTTCAACCAATTTTTTCCCTTTTTTCCCCAAAGAAAAGTAAAATTCGTTCCTGGCACTGTCTACCCAAAAACCTATTCGTATCATATAATCAAGATAGCCATTAGTTCCCGATGACCAATTGCTATTCTGCGCAGACCATTCATTATTCAACGGTGACATGACCCAGATAGAAACCCCTTCCTTATCACCTCGTCCCCACCTCCTCTATACCAATCCAGATCACTCGCCCTTTCGCTCATCCTT
Source organism: Cylicocyclus nassatus (assembly GCA_958299035.1). Classification (NCBI taxonomy): domain Eukaryota; kingdom Metazoa; phylum Nematoda; class Chromadorea; order Rhabditida; family Strongylidae; genus Cylicocyclus; species Cylicocyclus nassatus. The sequence goes on from CATQJL010000112.1 coordinate 12,399,315, forward strand.
TTGGTTATAGATTTTCCCAAACTATAATCTGCTTCTATTCCAGAAATGCTTCGACTAGGTGTGCTCTGTATAGCAGTGGTAGCAGTTCTTGGCAAAACGCCAAATGAGAAATTGAAGCAATGCTGTTCTACTTTGAAGGAAGCTGACAAAGAGTGTGTCGAAAAATTCTGCGACTTCAACGCAATTTCACAGACAAACGTAAGTTCAATTTATTTGTCTCTTTTTACCAAATATAACATTGTCTAAACAATGCGCTTGCTTACAAATGTAAATCGAAGATATAAAGAACATTATCACAACGGAGTGAGAAAGAAAAGGCAACAACAAGCTCAAATTTGCTTTTTTTTGCCTCGTCGTAGTCCAATATTTTCAACATTCAAAAAAATTTTTAGTGACTAAGGAGGAATCACCGAGACTTAGCAGCATCACTGAACGAGATAAAAGCCCAAAAATAACTCTAGAACTCTTTGTTTTGGAAGTCTTTGAACATTTCTAGTTTATGAGTATTTCAAAATTTGGCGACAAACGAGTCACGCTTGATAGAATGTCTTATTTCCCTTATAAAGCATAAAAACACAAATAAAAGTTTTTATTTAACCCATTTTTCTAGATTCTAAGTTTCCTCTCCAAATGCTCTGATCGTGGACCTACCCTTGGAAACATGTGGGATTGCGTGTCTCTTCGTCACGATCATACCGAATGCTGCAAGGTTTGTCCCTCCCTTATCTCCCCCTTTTTCAATAATTTTTTAGATTGAGAACGTTGTTTCCCTCCTACGTAGTTTTTGAAAACTCGAATTTTGAATTTTCTAGGCAAAGGGTGTTGAAGGAAAGTGCCTCGAGTATTGCTCTGCCCATGATGGAGTTCCAACCAACTACCTCGACTATCTCTTCTGTACTGAATCTTTCAATGAGATCAGAGATTGCTTCAAGGAACACCTTGACAAGAACCCCGCTTTCAAGAAGGGATAAGTCATCCATTGTGTTTTATTAGCTATTTATTGTTTATATTAATAAAGGTGATTTACTGACGTTATGTACTAATTTGAAGGGAGAAAATGGCCATTTCAACAGAAGAGAGGGTGCTTGATGGTCATGCATGATTATATTAGAAGACCTGAATGACTGTAGTTTTGAAGTACAAGGCAAGAAGCAGCTGGATCAGATTTCCAAGTTTCCTCTTTCTTGAACCTCGGCATTGTTAGTATGTTGAGTTAGTATGTAAGTAAGCCTTCCGAGGTTAGTAGGTCTTTATTAGTGGCGGCCTAACGTTTCGAACAAGTCGTCTTCTTCAGAGGCCTAGAGTGGTAGGAGATTTTGATTATGTGTCTACCACCAAAATCCTCCACCAGTCCCCGACCAGCCTCGATTTTGCCCCAGAATATCACAAGAAAAAATCCCAAACGTGAAAGACGAACTGACCTCCTCCACCGTCGGCGCGCGGATGTTAGGGCGGCCGTCCTTCGATGCCACTAGTATCAATAATGGAATACACTGTATACCATATATGGACTAATCACTAGTGGCCTTCAACTCGCATAACGTCACAAAAGGCATAAAGTCATTTGTAATTGACATACACTCATTTCGGCTGTTCATGCATGGGTTTCTCGCGTAAATCCAGAATGCCTCGAGAGCTTTCCTTACAGCAGTGTCGTACGAGTACGACGTTGCATTAACCGCGCGAATTTGAAAGACGATGTCATTTTAATTGGCATTCCAAGTGACAACATCAGGAAGCGGCTAGTACATAATAGACTCTATGACAACTATTGCAGGGTCCAATGCTGTGTAGTTTGTCCATCCGGTAGAGTTGGCGACTGCGGTAAGGCTGGTGTAATCTATGAGATCGAATGCATTGAATGCAGCGCCACTTATATCGGGGAGACTGGGAGACCGTGGGGTATAAGCGTAAAAGAACATCTTGCCACTAAGAAGAAGGAAAGTCTTACCACTCCTCCTGGTAGACATAGAGTTGAATGTCATGGTGGTAACGACTTTGAGATTAAGTGCACTATACTGGCATACGAGTACGACACTGCTGTAAGGAAAGCTCTCGAGGCATTCTGGATTTACGCGAGAAACCCATGCATGAACAGCCGAAATGAGTGTATGTCAATTACAAATGACTTTATGCCTTTTGTGACGTTATGCGAGTTGAAGGCCACTAGTGATTAGTCCATATATGGTATACAGGTATTCCATTATTGATACTAGTGGCATCGAAGGACGGCCGCCCTAAAATCCGCGCGCCGACGGTGGAGGAGGCCAGTTCGTCTTTCACGTTTGGGACTTTTTCTTGTGATATTCTGGGGCAAAATCGAGGCTGGTCGGGGATTGGTGGAGGATTTTGGTGGGTTAGACACATAATCAAAATCACCTACCACTTTAGGCCTCTGAAGAAGACGACTTGTTCGAAACGTTAAGCCGCCACTAATAAAGACCTACTGACCTCGGAAGGCTTACTTACATACTAACTCAGCTGGATCAGACATTTTTTTTGCAAAGTTCTATGAATTAGAAAAGCATCGCTGGCATAAGACCCCCCCCTCCTCCTCCTCATCCTCCTCCTCCTCCCCCTTTGTCCGTGTCATTGGAATGAAGCGATAGCTTAGAAAAAAACTAACGATTTGTGCGGAGTAAGAAATATAAATACAAGTTCAAATAGTGAAAAAGCACTTGCAAGCAGAATCCTTGTTTCTGTAGTTTAATTTAAAAACATTAAGCATGGCGTCATTTCAAAAAATATGAGCAGTATAGTATTAGGTTGTTGCAAAAATAATGTCCGTTTTTCTAGGCCTATATTCCAAACAACCTTTTTCGATCAAACTTTCTTTTACGATATAGAATCTGCAAATCATTGAAAAGCTCTCTTCATGTACTTTCTAATCATGGTGGAATTAAGCTGCTTCCCTCATCTGTGAGAATTTCACCAGCAATTTGCACATCCGCACTCAAAATGAAATCTCATAACTTTCACTTTCTTGGCCACAATTCAGGAGCAAATAAACGAATTCTTCTGAAAACATAGCAATTGTATTAGATGAAGATTGCTTAACTACTGCGTGCTTACCTACCTTTTGGAGATATCTGGACTGAGAAATTGACGTCTCGAAATAGATACTCGCTGCTGGCATTCTATGAATCACAAATTTCCCATAATCAAGGCAATCGCAAAAGCTTCGCCCGTTTGTGTAAGCTTGAGATAAAAACACCTTAACTACAATATCTGAGAGAAACTTAGCTATTCAGTGCGCCAAGAATTCAAATTTTTATAATTTGGCACTTACAAGCCTACAACAAATAGACTCAAAAAAGTGGACATTTTTGAATTTCTATCTTTTCTTCTCGCAGAACTATTCCTTTGGAGTCTTTTCTATACATACGTAAACTCATGGCCTGCAGCTACAAAATAAGCTGATTGCCAGCCATATGAACAAAACTTGGAGGGAGCTCTTAAAGACGCTAAGCTCTTAAAGAACATGATCTCAAAGAAAAACTTTCAATTTTTGACGAATGGTTTTCTTCCCGTGTGCGGTATCAGTACGAGCAGGTGTGCGCTAAATTAAAAAAGGTTTGCTGTTTCTGGCAGTCTTGATTGCATTCAAAAATAGAAAGACTGAACGAAGTAATAGCCTTCCAAACTGAAAATTCGCAAAACGGACATTATTTTTTGCAACAACCTAATCACTATATTAGGGTAGAGGACTATATGTCGCCGAAAAAGGGCGGTCCCCGCGGTCATTTGCGACAAATACGCATCCTTGTACATGCGCGGACATGCGTTCCTGCAGGGAATCCGCGCGGGACTCTTCCAAATTCGGCGACATATAGTCCTCCACCCACTATATTAGGTTGGTGCAAAAGTTTTGTCGGTTTTTTCAATCCATCGTCAAACACGCTAGAATGAAGATGAATAAACACTTCAAAATGTATCCGATGCAGAATTTCTTCTTCTTTCCAGCTGCTAAACTCTCATTGTGTTTCTTTGCGAGAGTGACGAGATATTTGCTGGAAATTACAGCCACTCGTTTTTACCATTTCCAAACCTCGCTAATTTTCAAAATTTTTGTATGAGACTTTCGGAGAAGCCCTAATAACCACCAGGTAGGGCAAACCTTTTGCCAACTTATGCAATTTTTTTCTTTTTCTCAGCTGCTTTTGCAGATTTTTGCTAAATAATTTTCTAAAAGTCTTGTGTTTTGGAAAAATCGCATAACCTGTTATTGCACCAAAACACTGCAAAACCTACAGAATATTGAATTTCAACACTCGATTATTACTACCGCTACCATTACAAAGTACATGAGTGATTTCCGATTCAAATTAAGAAGGTTTTGAAACATAGGTTACGGCAGTGCGCATTCCTGAAATTGAGAAATACTGCGATTTTTCCCTCAAATTTCGCCTGTCTGGGCAAAAAAAGGCAAGTGTTAGAAGGAGGAGAAAAAGTTGAATCGAATGGTGACTGAAGTGTTCAACATTTTTGGTTCTGCGAGGTTAAAATAGGCTAAATGCAAAATTTGGTCACCTCAAAAAATAAATCGTAAAAATTCTGAAAGGCAAGCCGTAGGGCTACAAAAAATTGCATAAGTTGGCTTATTAGGACCCCTCCGAAAGTCTCATACAAAGATTTTGAAAATTAGTGAAATTTAGACATGGTAAAAACGAGTGATTGTAATTTCCAGCAAATATCTCGTCAATCTCGCAATGAAACACAATAAGAGTTTAGCAGCTAGGAAGACGAAGAAATTCTGCATCGGATACATTCTAAAGTGTTTGTTTATCTTCATTCTAGCGTGTTCGCCGATGGATTGAAAAAACTGACAAAACTTTTGCACCGACCTAATATAATATTAGGTCGGATAATTTCTGTTAAACTATTTTTTTAAAATTTCTAGGAAATTCCAGAAGCTTTCTGAAAACCCCAAATTTGCAACACCCTTAGGACATAGCAGGGTCTACCCACTAGCATGATTGACGCCGCAAGTGCACTAATGACCAACAAGTTTACGGCAGTTTTATAAAAACAGTCAAATTTTTGAGTTTTTGTCTGATCTTTTTCTCTGCACCTACTTGCGCTTTTCCTCTTCCAGAATTTTTTTTCAAAACGTATTTTGGCATTGTCTCTCACATGGAGGCATCCCGGTGCCTCTTACGTTTCAACGAGGGGTGAAAAAATATCAAAATAGTTCAAAAACTTCGCTAAATTTTTCTTTTCATATGCATCGTTCAGAAATGAATACAGAAAGCATAAAAAAGATTTTTTAAGACTTTTTGTGACGTTTTCTTCGTAAAAATTCCGATGATTGCAATGATGGCGCACACTGAGAGTTGAACCGCTCAGAAAAACGTGTGCAGACATATCTGCGTCATCCCTCCATATTAGCTGAACGCTACAGAAAATGCCCTATCTGATTATCACATTGTCCGGTCGATCGCTCATCACCCGAGAGAACGCCGGCTCATTTACAAGAATGGAAAGAAAGGAATTTTCAGCCACAAAGTGGGTGTTTTGCGCACGGATCGCGGAAGCGACGGTACCTTTGCATAGGCCTTTTGACCCTGCCCATAAGCCGTAAACATGAAAACCTTTTAAAGCTTCTGAGATTTTTAAGAATTAAGATAAAAAGTGTAACAGAAATTACCCGACAACCTAATATTAGGTCGTTCCGAAATTTCTTTCCGTTTTTTAAACTTATCGCAAAAATATATGGAATGAAGATAGAGAAACGATTCAGGCACTGTCCGACGCAGCTTTTCCTTCTCTTTTCAAATGTCGTACTCCTGTGAGGCTTGCTCTTATGATCAGTGAGATAATGGCCGAAATTTGGAACCCATGTCTTTTACCATGTCCAACTTTGGCAATTTTTCACTATCTTCTTTTTTGACTTTTGTAAAAGCTTTGATAGCAGTCGGATAAAGTAAACAAAGTGCAATTTTATGCAATTTTTCGGCATCTATAGCTGACCTCAAAACATTTCTAGAATTATTTTTCTGATGCTATCAAATTCTTGGGGATGCCAAAAGCCACAGAACATAATGCGGCGCAAAACTAAGGTGTCATTCAATGCAGCTTTTTCTCTTCTTTCTGATAGTATTTTCTCTTATTAGTTTGTATGGTCTTTGGCGATAAAATTTGCATAAATCTTGATTTTAAACCCACCTCATGATGTATCCTTGCAATGCAAAATCTTATATTTCGAAGCGGTAAAGCTCAGTTACTTGGTAAAAATAGTGTACAATCATAAACGACTTTTGAAAGTTTCGAAAACCGATGATTTGTTGATGTTCAAGCGTTTGTGTGTTTTGTGACTTCGAAAAAGTGAAGACTTCTGAAAAAGTTATCGAAAAAAATAATGAGAAGCCGGCTGAGATTGCCAAAAATTTGCTTTGCATTGCACTTTGTCCACTCTATCTGACTGCTATCAAAGCTTCTCCAAAAGGTAAGAAAGAAGATAGTGAAAAATTGCCAAAATTGGACATGGTAAAAACCATAGGTCTGAAATTTCGGCCATTATCTCATTGACCACGCAAGCGGTGCAGTAGTATGACAGTTGAAAAGAGGAAGAAAAGCTGCGTCGAACAGTGCCTGAAACGTTTCCCCATCTTTATTCCACGTTTTTTTTATGATAGGTTGAAAAAACGAAAAGAATTTTCGGAACGACCTAATATATTAGGTCGTTTCAAAAGTAATTTCGCTTTTTCCAAACGGGCTCCACATTTAATGGAACAAAGATTTCTGAGAGATCTTGGTAGCATTCAATGCAGCATTTCGTCTTCTTTTTGATGGTCATGAAATAGTTGCAAAACAATCAATCAGCATTCAGAAAATAATCAAAATCTGCAATCTACGCTATTTGAGATAGTCAAGTTTCACGATTTTTTAAAACTTTCATATCAATCCTCATAAGAAGTTTTAGTGGCGATTCGATAGAGCACACCTCATAGAATACAGCGCAACCTTTTCCCTTTCCCATAGCTTGTCATACATTTTTAACAGAATTTTAACTGATGCTGTTGATTTCCATACATTGGATAGCTAAATCCTCGTAGAACATCAAACAATGAGTAGCTCGGATGTCATTCGATGCAGCTTTTTCTCCTCTTTCTAAAATGTGTTTTTGTTTCCGATTCGTTTAGTTTCCGGGGAGAAATTCATCATAACTCATTTTTTTAGCGAGCCTCAGATTGTACTCGAATCGAAATTTGATATTTCGACCCCTTAAACCCTCACTTGCTTTGTGAAATTAATGCTAACTCACAGCACCATGTAGGTAGTCTTAAATTCCGAAAAATTATGATGTTTGATGCGATTGTTGCTGAGTGGGCCTGCCAAAATCCGATGGTTATTAAAAAATCTTTCAAAATATTACGGCGAGATATGAGAAAGAGAAAAAAGTAGTGCTGTATTCTATAAGGTTTACTCTATCGAATCGTTACTTGAACTCCTTCTGAGGATTGATATGAAAGTTTTAAAAAATAGTGAAACTTGACCATCTCAAAAAGCATGGGTCGCAAATTTTGGTTACTTTCTGAAAGCTCATTGACTGTTTTGCAGCATTTTCATAACTGTTAGAAAGAGGATAAAATGCTGCATCGAATGCTTCTAAGATCTCCTAGAAACCTTTGTTCCATCAAATGTGGCGCACGTTTGAAAAAAGCGAAATTACTTTTGAAACGACCTAATATATAAAACTCAAACATCGTACCTTTGTTTGTTAAAATGTTTGTAGCTTATAGACTCCTTTGTATGTGAACCGAAAAGGTTGGAATTCTTTTCTCTATAAACAAGCCACGGCGCAAAGGATAGGCTACTTTTCGCGACAACTCCTTCAACAACGACGGTCCTTTTATCGATTTATTGATTTGTTTACTTACATCTAAGAAAATGAAAGCTCTTCAGTTACTGTCAAATCATTTCCCTCAAGTAAAGCAGAAGAGAGCGGTAAAAATCATTTACATTTTGCGGCGAAGGCGATGCGGTCACGAAGAGAGGCGATCAAGGAAGAAGATAACAACTACGGGTACTACGAGCGAACAGTGCAAACCAGGAGCGAAACAGAAAGGAAGATAGAAAGGGGAACGAGAATTAAAATGAAGAGAGGGGGACGAATTGTGACTTTGAAGACGTTTTGATCACTACTCCAGGCTAGCTTGCCAATGCCCGGGCTGGACCGGGAATGTCGGCTAGTACATACATAAAGACAGCAGTTTGATAGAAACAAACACTCTCTTGAAGGTAGCGCTCGAATAAAATACCTGGGTCGGTGGTAAATCTGTCGAAACGCGCAGCTCAAACTCAGTTGACTCCGAATTAACGCGCACCTTTCAGGAACCATTAACGCTTGCATAAACAAACCAAGTTGCGGAAAGGGTGATATGGCAATATCCCGCAATATGTAGTTTATCCCAAATATGGAAACACGGCGTAACTCGTTTTACGCGAGACGCTATGCGACGAAAAGCGCAGCTCAGCTGCGCGTTAACTCTGAGTTTGATGCGCGTTTCAGGCGCACCAAACTCACAATTAAATCTGAGTTTGGTTAGAGAAAGAGAAATAGTGTGCAGATGAAGAGGTGCAGCTAAAAAGTCCTCCGGGATAGATTTTGCTCCGAGTTTCATCAAGCATGATGGGGTTATGGCGCACTGCTGAACACAAATATTCGAAATTTTGTGAAATTTTGCCCCCGGGGGTTATACGTGCTGATCACGAATACGATGCTCATTTTTTGCCATTCGCCCCACAGCGAGGTTACGGTAGGGATACGGTAGTTGGGCGAAAATCACAAATTGTCTGAAACTCGGTACAATGGGGTTACTAGAACGCTGATCATGAATATGATATCTGTTTTTCGCTACGGAGCCACAAATCGGGATTACGGTTAGGTTTACTGTATGCGAAATTATCACGGAATTGACTAAAACTTGGCGTGGTGGCATTATTCGCCACGCAGATTATGAATATGCTAATCATTTTGCATGGAAATGCAACAATCCTCAGCAGCCAGCCATCAGCGCCGTATTCCATTTTGAACATCTTAGCAACTGCGTGCGCTGTGAAATCAAAGCCTTGAAATCAAGTCGCATCTATATTTCCACATAAGCACGTGCTCTCTAAGTAATCTTATAGAACGACCTTTGATGCCACAAAGGGGTCTCTCTACTTAAATTTCAATTGCATGACTTTTTCAAGCATATAACTACCAGCATTGAAAAACTAATATTAGGTCGTTCCGAAAGTTCTTTCCGTTTTTTCAACCTATCATAAGAGCACGTAGAATGAAGGTAGGGAAACGCTTCAGGCAATATCCGACGCAGCTTTTCTTCCTCTTTTCAATTGTCTTATTGAGATAATGGCCGAAATTTCGAATCCATGGTTAGCATGTCCAACTTTGGCAATGTTTCACATTCTTTATTTTCAACTCTTGGAAAAGTTTCGATAGCAGTCAGATAAAGTGAACAAAGTGCAATGCGATACAATTTTTTGGCAATTCCAACTGGCTTCTCAGCATTTTCTGAGATAACTTTTCCAGAAGTCTTCATTTTTTCAGAGTTACAAAAAACAAAAAGGCTCCGAACATTAACATATCTTCGCATTTCAACGCTTTCAAAAGTCGTACATTCCACTATTTTTTACAAAGTAACTGAGCGTTTACCACTTCGAAATATAAGGTTTTGCATTTCACGTGTACACCCTCAAAGACACCGTCCACCCAAATTCTCGACTTCCATGTTTTTGTCGCTTCCGGGCCTTCTGAAGGCCCTGATTTCAAATATGAAGTCGAGAATCCCAAAAACCCCTATTTTGGAGAAAGCGGGGCGGGTGAAAGTGCAGTTCGCAGGGCTGCGGCGCGGTTATCGCCCGGCGTATATCAGCACCGCAGCCGCTAAAGCTGCAAAATGGGCGGAGTGACCACCTCTGGATCACGTATCACGTACCTTCCAGAGCGGATTTCTCGCTCCGGAAGCAATCTTTTGCGGGGAAACTTGGGGGTTGGCCTAGCTTGGGGGCCCAAATTAGTATGTCGTTGAATCTCGTGAACCCTCAATTTGGGTGGACGGTGCCTTTAAGCGGGTTCAAAATCAAGAATTATGGAGATTTTAGCACCAGAACTCCTTACAAATTGGGAAGAAAACACTAGATAGAAAGAGGAGGAAAAGTTGCATCGAGACACCTTAGTTGTGCGCCGTTTTATGTTCTATGGTTCTTGGTATCACCAAAAGTGGAATTTGATAGTATCAGAAAAATAATTCTAGAGAATTTTTGAGGCTAGCTGTAGATGCCAAAAAAAACTGCATTAAATTGCACTTTGTTTACTCTATCTAACTGCTATCAAAGCTTCTCCAAAAGTCAGAAAAGAAGATTGTGAAAAATTGCCAAAAATGAACACTGTAAAAACCATGGGTTTGAAATTTCGGCCATTATCTCACTGATCACAAGAGCAAGCGGCACAGATATGGGACAGTTGAAAAGAGGAAGAAAAGCTGCGTTGGATAGTGTTTAAAGCGTTGCATTACCTTCATTTTACGTGTTTTTATGATACGTTGAACGGAAAGAACTTTCGGAACGACCTAATAGATAGTCCCGACCACCTTTTTTCTAAAATTGTATTAGGTTGATGCAAAAGTTCTTGCGCACGATTTTCAAAAATTCATAACTTCCGATTTTTTGAACCAATTTGGCTGCATTTATTTTTATATGGAAGAATAACTTATGCTCTTCATAATGACATCCTAACTACTTGCTAATGATCATTTGTTGCATAGATAGGAGCGATAGAAAAAATTACTCAAAATTTGAATTTTCTGTGTAGGGTCATAAAAAATCGGAAACTTGCAAGAAAAATCGGAGCAGTCAGTATTGTAGGTTCTTGCATCAGCTCTTTCTAACAGTGCAAAGTTTGCGCTGATTGAGGTCTATGAAAAGTTATGATTTTCGAGCAAGCAATACAAAAGGGCGAATTTGGTTTATTTTGGCATTTTTCAGGGAAATCATAACTTTTTATAGAGACGCTCAATCGGCGCAAACTTTGCATTGTTAGAGAGAGCTGGTGAATGAACCTACAAAACTGACTGCTCCGATTTTTGTTGCAAGTCTCCGATTTTTTATGACCCTACACGAAAAATTCAAATTTTGACTAATTTTCTTCTATCGCTCCTATCTATGCAGCAAATGATCATTAGCAAGTAGTTAAGATGTCATTATGAAGAGCATAGTTACTTTTTCATATAAAAATAAATGCAGCCAAATTGGTTGAGAAAATCGGAAGTTATGAATTTTTGAAAATCGTGCGCAAGAACTTTTGCATCAACCTAATAAATGCAATAAAAGTAGCAGATTTTCGCAAGAGATTTTTTACCGAAACCAAACCATGGAACTTTACCTTTTGCCAGTTTGTGATATAGTTGAACGAACGCAAATCTTCATCGAATAAACAAATCCCAAATAATACTTCTGAGAGTTTTTCAAACGAAGGAATATCGAATAGCTGGATTCTGAAATTTCCGACTCTTATAAAGTGCGGTTCATAATTATACGAACACCCAAAATTTTGTAAGTTTTCGGACTTTTTGGGAGAAACTCAAAAAGCCGTTGGTACCACGCAATAGAACACAGTCGAAAACGGTATATGATCCATAAGAATGGAAATTGATGTCAATCTTAGGAGTGTTTTTGCGCCCAATGCGATTTTTGTAGCGGTTCTTAATTATACGAACACCTCAAACAAGGGTCCATCATTCAAGATTGCAATCATTCGAGTCCAAATTTTTTATAGAGTTACAGTAACAAAGTCTGACATATCTGCTACACACTGAACCCCAGTTTTAAAAGAGGATCGTTACTTATTTCGGAAGGCTCTAAATGCTTTTGGAGTGTTGCGCTTCGAAAACATCCGTTCTTCTGTGGTTCACGCTCTAATTAGTTTCTACCGAAGCTATGAGATAAAATAAGCTCTTTCGATAGGTATTTTGTTTGACGGGAAAATCTTTGCGTTTTCGTGCCGTTTTTCAACCAAGTTCCAACCTTACCACAGAGTTAGCACGATTTCGAGCCTCAAAACTCAGCTTTTGAAGCCGTACAATGAAGTAAGCACATAGTAGTATGTAAAAGTTCACAAGACTTATTTGGCTAGAAAAAATCTGCAGCGTTGAGCGTTTGTTTTGGCCACGTAGACGTCATTTCACCAAAAACACTGATTTTACTATTGCAATCACACCTTTATTTGGTTTGTAGCTCCACAGCTCAAAATCAGTTCTACAAAAAACCCAAAAACTTCAGCACAGAAACATCATCAAGCAAACAATGCAGCTGCTTCATATCAAATGTTTGCGCAAGAGATAAGCTGAGTTTTGAGGCATGAAATCGTGCTAACTCTGTGATAAGGTTGGAACTTGGTTGAAAACGGCACGAAAACGCAAAGATTTTCCAAGCGTCAAACAGAATACCTATCGAAAGAGCTTATTTTATCTCATAGCTTTGCTAGAAACTAATTAGAGCGTGAACCACAGAAGAACGGATGTTTTTGAAGCGCAATCACTCCAAAAGCATTTAGGACCTTCCGAAATAAGTAACGGTCCTCTTTTAAAACTGGGGTTCAGTGTGTAGCAGATATGTCAGACTTTGTTACTGTAACTCTATAAAAAATTTGGACTTAAATGATTGCAATCTTGAATGAAAAATGGACCCTTGTTTGAGGTGTTCGTATAATTATGAACCGCTAAAAAATCGCATTAGGCGCAAAAACACTCCTAAGATTGACATCAATTTCCATTCTTATGGATCATATACCGTTTCCGGCTGTGTTCTATCGCGTGGTACCAACGGCTTTTTGAGTTTCTCCCAGAAAGTCCGAAAACTTACAAAATTTTGGGTGTTCGTATAATTATGAACCGCACTTTATTATTCGAATTCGAATAATATGGGCACATTCCAAAATTCGAAATTTCTTCAAACAACCGAAACTGATCGAATATTCCACTATTTGCTTAAATGAGTAACTGATATCATCAACTATTCGAATGCAGTATTCGAATACTCGCATGCAATATCCTTCTTGTACACAAGGTGGGGCAAAAGTCTGGGAGCCGCCTTTGCAGTGTTGTAAATCAGGAAACTACTGATGGTTTTGACTCCAGATTTGTGCCACGTAATGCTGCTGATCATTGAGCAAGTGCTTCTGCAAAAAGCGAGAAAATCAGAATTCTTGATATTCAAAATTTATTTCGTAGCTAAAGATACTGTGAACATTCTGCAAATTCAATGCGTACAATGTAGAGGAGGCTTTGCGCTATCACATCATACTAGTTGCGTTTACAAGCTATTCTTTCGAAAACGCAAAATAAAGATATGCGAATAATTTCTGCGTGCCAGTGGCCATTTGTCTTTAAATTGAAATTCTGGAGCTATATAGGAGCGCAGCTGGTACCGAGTAATAGGCTATATTCTTTCCACGAGTCTTTTATATGAGCATCTATTCGGATTTGATCGATGGAGCAATTCCAATACTTTTTAAATTGTGATTTCCGCTCCCGTTAGCGCAATCGCATTGAGGTTTCCGGTATGCGAGTACTCTTGAATTCACTTAATTCCAAAATTTTATTCCTGAGTTTCGCAAAAAAAATTTCCTCGTAAAATATGTTGTAGCCAAAAGCTTGCTCTATCATACTGACCTTTTGCCTAGTGAAAGAAACAGTTATCATGCAGAAAAGGAATTTTATCTCGACTGCCTGCGTGCCACGACAGATAGAATTGCCAGAATTATGAAGGTCTCCTTTGAAGCCGGCAATTTCGAAATTTGAGAACTGCATTGTACTTATAAAGGTTTGGTTCACGTATGCGTCAAATTTTTTGTTTCTAGGTGCTTTCGTTCTGGTTTTATCTGGAAAATTATTAAGCTTCCAGACTTGCCTCACCCTGTATAAACTGGGAACATCCGGCAAGACGACGAAAATTACACATCGTTCATCCACTCTGACGACTCCCTTCAGCGTTGCGGAGGGGCAGTTGTTGGGAGTGTGAGCGCGCGAGACATCACACTCTCTTGCAGAGGTTACGGACGATGAGAACTTTGAGAAGCGGTGTACTCCTATCCGCAGGCAAGTTAGAGAGCAGAGGGTTGTCTCGACATTTGTCAATTGATCGCACCCTACACGGCACTCGATGACGGCACGTGTTTTGACTTGGCCTGAGATGACGAATTGTGATGAAATACCGTATGTTCGGTTTGATCACGGCTTTCACAGCTGGAGCATCTTTACTGCTTACATACACGATTCCTCTTCTTTTCATGTCCTTAGCTACATTCCACCTTCATTCTAAAGATTTCTTTCCCCTCCCTTGCCATCTTAAATATAAAGCTGAATGTCTGTTGGTCTGTCTGTATGTATGTGTGTATGTGCGGGATAGAAATTTTTATTTCTGAACCGATTTGGACCAAACTTGGCACCCATATACTTTGGGGAGGGGGGCGTGTCCTAGGCTGCTTTTCGTTATCGATCGATATCGATTTTATCGATTTTTTGCAAAATTTGAGCTACGGGGCTGGGAGTTGGCACAGGGTTGGGGGTAAGTGAGCATGGCAATTCCGGATACAAAATTAGTTTTCAGAATTATTAATTACTTTTATCGATTTTATCGATTTTTTGCAAAGTGTGAGATACAGGGTTGGGAGTTGGCACAGGGGGTATATGGGCACGCTGATTTCGAAAACAACACAGGGGATGGGAAATGAAGTGTAGAAGTGGGCACAGGGAAAGGCTGTACAGGGATAGGGATGGGACCTTTATTACATATTTGACAGGGCCGAGCGGAGCCGGGTAAGCAAGCTAGTTTTGCATGATAGTTTGATATGAGATCTGAGCATTGCAACTCTCCTTAGAGTAGTCGTCAGAACTCAACATTTTGTGAGATATTAACGAAAATCCCGATCCGAAGAGCAACTAAACAGCAAAAAATGCATTTTTCGCAGGCTTTCACTGTGGCTGACTAATTTTTGGAGCGAAAAGTTTTGTTTTCCCCCACAATTTCTGTGAAAAACCTTCGACAGAGTTTTCGCCACAGAAAATGTCTTTGCTCCCGGAGTGAAAACCCAGCATGGAAGCTGTGGTCTCGTCGGTTGAGATCCGGCGGGATTTCACTGTAGCTGACCAATTTTGGAGCGCAAATTTTGTTTTCTCCCGCAATTTCCGTGGAAAAAGGTGAAAACCTCAATCTTGATAGAATATACGCCTCTAAGGAGGAGATGTGAACACCATTCATAGTTATAGTTTGGTGAGAATCAGTCGTTTATAGTTTAGTCACGTGTATTGGTGAAGGAGTACAAATCTGTTATAATTAGCAGCACCAATGATCAGATCAAAAGCAAGTATGTTTGATGGTATCGCATGGCTTTGCTCGACAACATGAAAAAGGAAATCATATCGAATCAATATACATACTTCTCCACCCCTTCTATTTTTCCGGTCATTACGCAGAATGTTGTAAGCAAGGTCACTCAAAATCTCCGCGTTAATGATAAAACTGCTACCCCCTGTACCAGCTCAAAAGTTGAGGTAGGGCGGAGAATCGACTCCGACTTTCGCACCTCTGGATACATCTGGACTTTGGACACCGTATCACTCTTAGCAAATGTCAGATCGAGAATCGAAGCCCCTCTGGCGGGAGTTTTGACGAGTTGTGGGAGCCCCAGACATTCAAAAAACGACACAAAGTGGGAGGAGGAGAATGAAATAGCATACATTTCCGTCCAGTCAACGTCGTTCAAATTATAATCACCAGGAAATATAATGTTTCTAGTAAGTGGCTAAATGTTCCAAAATGTCGATACGTTCTTCATCATGAACAGACGTTCGACTAGGCGGCCGGTAAAGTAGTAATCTGCTATAATTAGCAGCACCAATGATCAGATCAAAAGCAAGTATGTTTGCTGGTATCGCATGGCTTTGCTCGACAACACGAAAAAGAGGATCATATCGGATCAATATACATACTCCACCATCCCCCCTATTTTTCCGATCATCACGCAGAATGTTGTAAGGAAGGTCACTCAAAATCTCCGCATTAGTGATAGAACTAGTGAACCGTGATTCAGTAAAAATGCAAGTGCTGGTTTCTGAGTATGGAGACGATAACGAAATTCAACTAGTTTGTTTACTAAACACATCAATAAAAGACAAGAAACCATGGACGAATTCGAGCACGTAAACAGTTTTTTTGTACCCTTGCTTTAATGTAGGAATATGTGAGGCTTTCACACTCAGGCAGAAATTACGGACGAGCGGTCACAAGTACCGCGCGAGCAGATTTTACTCGGGGGCTCGCGTATCTTGTTTACAATTATTTTTCAAGGTTTTCTCTCAGTTCTGGAAAAATCAATCAATATATGTTCTCATTTCTGTTGCTCCCCATAGTGAACAGTGAAGTGCTTGAATGTTTGAGCAAATTCGGCGCCTGTTATTCCTAATCTTCATGGAAGTTGTACGGTTCTTCTTGGATTTGAATCAAATGTTTTTGTTGGTTTCGTACGCATTTGCACACAAAGAACACGCAAAATTATAACAGCATAACGCATCACGGAAGTGATCGAAAGTGGTCCAAAAAATTGATTCCGCTTAGCCAGGCGGGCCGAAGAATTGTTTTCGTGTATATACACAAAAACAATTTACCTAACACCTTACCTCTACCCAAAGCAAGACAAGATATGAGAGGATTTCAATTCGAGATGAAAGATGATTACCACAAAAACTGAGCGAAAGCAGAGCTTTCGTTCAGTTTAAAAGGGGAGAATTGAAGGTGAATTCAACAGTACCCACATTCGTATCTTCGACGTTGTTGGATGTGGCTAATCCTGGCGCTTTCCATTTCGCTGGAGTTCATGGTTCCAGTCTGAAGAGGGATAGTAAAGGAAGGGTGATATGAAAGAAATATGAAAGTAGGATGGGTGTACGAGAATGTAAGGAGAATGGGTGAGTGTGAATGAATGAATGACAGTAGCGTGGCGTTGACATGCCAGGTATTGACACGTCCTGACGTGTGAAATGTTGGGTTGTCAGCAACATTTGAACACCATCGATTTCCCGCGCTTCGATTGCGGGGTGGCGGACCGGTCATTGATGCCGCTCGGTCAGTGCTTGCAAGCGCTTGCCCGGCATCTTTTGATCGTACACCGGCCGACCGGTTTATTGACAGCCGCTCGCCAGGTGAATGTGACCGCCCACCCGGTGCTCTCCAATGGTGGGGCGCTCGCCCGGCGAATGAGGTCGCTCGATCGGATAATGCAACCGCTCGGCGGGGGGAAGGAGGGGGGGGGGGCTCTGATTGGCGCGGCGCTTGCCCGGTATTCTTGCCTGAGCAACTTGTCCTTTTTAAACGACGTAGACCTTCCCACCATCGTGCTCTTTGCTGTTCAGCTTCCTCGCTTGCTGAAGCAGAGCCCGGTCGTGATCACGCTCATCGCCGGTCATAGATCTGCCAATGTATATGTGATCACAGCCGGGCAAGCTGCGCAGCATCGGTGCTTTTTTGAGGGCGCTGAAGTAGAGCTGCTGCGAAGAAAAGACGCACTTGATCGAGCGCAGTCTTATTTCCCCTCGGTCTCCCCATGTAGATCTCTAAAGGTCTTGTTTTAATGTCCAAATCATCCAAAGACAACACTGAGCTTTCAGTATGTGCCTGACGTTGAGACGCAAGTGCATCATTCAATTCCGGCATTCCTGAAATCACAGTAGCCCGAGATCAGTCTTGTTTGATGAGATCACCGGGGGCCGGCCTGATCAAGTGGATCAATCGATCCACCAGCGGCAAGGCCTCCGGAGCCTTGCCTGATAAGATGGAATGAAGTTGAGATATCAACTTACCTTCACCTTCGCCCTGCGACTCCGCTTACTTGGAATAGCAGAAGAGAAGGCGGCCAATCAACATCAGATGCAGCAATGCCATTTTCCTTTCCTTTCTTTGGAGCAGTTCGACGCTATGACACCATGATAAGCAATAGAAACACGACTGCTCGCCACACGTGACTAAACTATAAACGACTGACTGACTAAACTATAACTATAAACGGTGTTCATGGTTTAGTAGATCTATCACTAACGCGGAGATTTTGAGTGACCTTACAACATTCTACGTAATGATCGGAAAAATAGAAGGGGTGGAGAAGTATGTATACTGATTCGATATGATGTCCTTTTTCGTGTTGTCAAGCAAAGCCATGCGATACCAGCAAACATACTTGCTTTTGATCTGATCATTGGTGCTGCAAATTATAGCAGATTACTCCTTTACCGGCCGCCTAGTCAAACGTCCGTTTATGATGAAGAACCTATCGACATTTTGGAACATTCAGACACTTACTAGAAACATTATATTTCTTGGTGATTTTAATTTAACGATGTTGACTGGACGAAAATGTATGCTATTTCATCCTCCTCCTCCCGCTTTGTGTCGCTTTTTGAATGTTTGGGGCTTCCACAACTCGTCAAAACTCCCGCCAGAGGGGCTTCGATTCTCGATCTGACATTTGCTAAGAGTGGTACGGTGTCCAATGTTCAGATATATCCAGAGGTGCGATAGTCGGAGTCGATTCTCCGCCTACCTCAACTTTTGAGCTGGTACAGGGTGATCACCTTCACTTTTGAGTTTTGATTTTTTTGCTGAAACTGAAAAAGGAAATCAAGCAAAACGAACGCAAAAGAAATTATTGAGAGCATATTCTATGTAGTTTACTTTTGAGAAGTCGCCGTCGCCCACTGCGAGCATCTGGAGGCCATCACCGACATGGACGCATATACGCCTCAGCACTTTCTACGATAAAGCGAAGCTTCATGATGACTTCGGATAACTGAAAGCTCTAGCCCAACGGTCCTCTTTAGGGCCAATAACTGTGACCCAACAGCCCTCTTTACGGCCACAAATTTGATGAGTACAACTGCATAAATATCATTACTTATAATAACAGGCTAAGGATGTTTACGAGACTTTGTTTGTCTGTATGTGTGTGTGTGTGTGTGTGTGTGTGTGTGTGTGTGTGTGTGTGTGTGTGTGTGTGTGTGTGTGTGTGTGTGTGTGTGTGTGTGTGTGTGTGTGTGTGTGTGTGTGTGTGTGTGTGTGTGTGTGTGTGTGTGTGTGTGTGTGTGTGTGTGTGTGTGTGTGTGTGTGTGTGTGTGTGTGTGTGTGTGTGTGTGTGTGTGTGTACGAGTGAGTCTGTTACGAAATTCGTAGAGAGTGTTTCAGCCAACCACCTGGGCTCAAATTTTGCACAGTGCATGCTATCCGCATGAAAGTCCAACATGCAAAAGCACGAGCAGATTTGTTTAGTGGATCCTTCAAAAACTGCGAGTCAAACGGATCCACATTGCATTTGGACCGCAAAATTGGGTCCTATTTCCAGTTTTTGTAGAGTCGTAAAGGTTTATGCCAATTAAATGTGCAAGCCATCGAGTTAGGCCCAAAAAATTGATCAAATATCCATTACTTTACAAAAACGGCGCCGAAAAGTATTGGTTGTTTAAATGGTCAATTTGCCAAGGTTTTACCAGAACCTTTGACTAGATTTTTGCACAAGGATATAGCTCACGGTGACTGCTGTTCTTATTGCAACAGACCACGGGAAAAATCAAAAACCTTAAAAATTTGTGTTTGTTTTCCTGCAAAAAGTCTGACCCACGCGAAATGACCGATTTCAGATAAAGAAAGCTTTTGGAATGAGTGATTGTTTACGTTTTGTTTGTGATAATTGGCATTGGTCGGTGAGCTCCAATGCCATCATTGGCGAGAATGAGTAGGGCCTAGATAGTGAAGCCAGTGCGAGCCTCTGCGAAGCAGAGGTGACGCACTGGTTTTAAATAATGTTAATGAATTAGTGTATTTGTGAGTAAAACTCAGCTAGACTTTGTGTGTTTTATCAAGTACATTTTGTTATGACGTATTGCAAAGAAAGTAGGTCGATCCAGGCAATAATCGCCGAGAACCAGAATTTCAAATGATAAAATAATGAAAAATCATGCGATGATTTCATTGTTATGAATCTGCTAGTTGAAGATATCAGCAATTGCACTTCATAGGTTTTGGAGGGTAAGGTTGTTCTACCTAATAGTGAAAGAATCAGTTTGATTTGAGGAGTGGCCGCCGAGGAGAATTTTGATTCACGCAGTTTTAGGTCGCTCAATGACAACTGACATTCAAACTCTTATAAATCCGGACTTTGAAGCTGTATGATGTTCATAGGTGCGATAGGGGGAGCCGGGCTCTCCCCAGGTGAAGGGGGTCTCGGCTGTTTCCGACCTTCCAGGGTGAAGGGGGTATGTGAGTCTAGGGGGGGGGGGAGAGGAAGAGAGAAAAGGTAAAAAAGCGTGGTATGAAGAGCTCTAATTTGTACCTTATTTAGGCACAAATTGAAAAAAAATTTAAAATTTTTCAAAAGAAATTAAAAAATCAAAAAATTGATTATGAAGATCTGTGCTCCTGTTTCACTGCATCAACAAAAAACGAAAGCAATAATGTTTATCCCAAAAGATGTACAAGTTAGGAACAACTTCATTTCCTGCACATCATCATCAACAATATCACTATCGCTAACGTCAGAGACAACAAGTTCGCTGCCTGAAAAATCTTCTTCTTCCTCCAAAAGGTCATCGGAGTAGAAGTAGAATTGCGTGCAAAAGCGTTCTGAGTCGTAAATGGATTTGAAACTTTCTTCTTCTTTTAAGCGGTTTTGTGATTTTTTTCGTGGCCCTCTGGTAGCACCAGGAAGTCAGCAGGTAGGTGACCAGTTTCTTCATACCTTCTTTTAGGATATTTCAAAAAGTCATACGGTAACAGCCTGTCTGGACCACTTATATCAATCCTTTAAATGAAGTAGATAACAATGGTAGAAGGTTGACAAATCTTAAGTATTTGCTTAGATGCTCTATCTTTGTACGACTTCTGCGTTGTGTTCTGATAACAGAGTAGATAGAAAATTTCTTTCTCTACCTCTGCCGTGCTAGTCGGAATGGAAACTAGCTTTGCTAGTAGGCCCATCAGATTTTTGCGGTAAGTAATGGGAAAAGAGCCAAATCTCATATGCTTTCGCAACACGGGAAGGAAATAGTGTACTTTTTGGGCCTTGTCGAACTCTGGCTTCACCTCCTCTGGCATACGTCCTGTTAGCTGATCAGAAAGCTGCTCAACTTCTTCTTTAACAGCATCTGCGGAATAGCCGAAAAAAGGAGGTACTATGCTGCGCGTTGGTTTTTTTTTCAATATCATAGGTCATATTGTCACAAGGCGAATAACTTTCAAAAGCATAAAGCACAGAGTTGGGTTCGCACTCCAGCCGGGATCTAAGCGCAGTAACTATGCTTTATACTAACACCTTCCTTTTGTTCATATCCATGTTTGTGAATTTAGCAGCCTTGAATTCTTCAGCAACCTGAAGATCAGCAATGGACTTCCTGGACATTTCCTCATTGAAACTAGACAATCTGCTTGGATTCCTTATGCAGGAAATCAGAGAGTTTTACTCAATTGCCAACTCTGTATCAATGTCGACAACATTTTCGTCGGCGTAAGATTCTCCTTCTGCCTCGCTGTTGAACTGGAACACATGCGAGTCATCTGCGATTTTGTAAAGTATTCTGCCTGCCATTTTTCAAACTGCCAACCTTTCCAAAACATTGAGGAATATTTTAATAACATGTTATTCTTCTGAATGTCTTAGAGTTTTTAATTCATTGAAACCAACCATTCTCTAAAAATTAGGTAAGGTGAGTCTAGAGCGTTTTCACGAAAGTGACCTTCTTCAGCACTAAGTTTACAGAGTATAGATTCCAGAAATGGGCGGGTTTTGTGTGAAGGTGTGGAAATTCACCAATCTCCCATAGTTTTTTGAGTGTGTGCTAACAATGATGGCATAACTGTCAATCAAAAGCGCATTTTTTACCAAAAAAACGTAAACATATAACAACGATAAGCACGCTCAAATAGACGCGTTCGCTCACGTTCCCGTTAGTGCTGATAACGATTTCAATCTACAGCACATTTTTTACTATTAACTTGCTCCACCTCGCTCTTATTAGGTCGTCCAGAAAGTTTTTGCACACGAATTTCAAAATTCATAACTTCTGATTTTTCCAACCGATTTGACTGCTTCCAATTTTATGTGAAAGTGTAAGCCATGCTCTTTATAATGACATCTCAGCTGCTTAGTAATGGTCATCTGTTGCATAGATAGGAGCGATAGAAGAAAAATGGTAAAAATTTCAAATTTCTGTGTAGGGTTATAAAAAATCGGAGACTTGCAACAAAAATCGGAGCAGTCAGTACTGTAGGTTCTTTCACCAGCTCTTTCTAACAGTGCAAAGTTTGCGCCGATTGAGCGTCTCCATGAAAAGTTATGGTTTCCCTGAAAAATGCCAAAATAAATCAAATTCGCCTTTTTGTACTGCTTGCTCGGAAATTATAACTTTTCATGGAGACGCTCAATCGGAGCAAACTTTGCACTGTTAGAAAGAGTTGGTGAAAGAACCTAAAATACCGACTGCTCCGATTTTGTTGCAAGTTTCTGATTTTTTATGACCCTACACAAAAATTCAAATTCCGAGTGATTTTGTTTGAGCTTCTATCTATGCAAGAGATGACCATTACTAAGCAGATGGGATGTCATTACAAAGAGCATGACTTACCCTTTCACATAAAAGTGAAAGCAGTCAAATCGGCTGGAAAAATCAGAAGTTATGAATTTTTGAAAATTGTGCTCAAAAACTTTCGGGACGACCTATACAATGTGTTGGCTTTTATGGGTTACCGGAGAAAATGATTTTTAGAGCCGGGAAGCAAAGAAGCCCTAACATGCTGTATACCATTCGAAAGCTGAGATCATGGAGAATCGACGCAGACCGTCGACTTTTTTCTAGGTCTTCTGTGCCGCGAGATATGAGGGATTTTATGTGCTTCAAAAATTAACTGATTTTGTGTCCTCACTTTCTGCTCTCCAAATGAATGCTACGAGAAAGTCGACGGTCTACGTTTGTTAACGAAGACTTGCTCTTTAACACAGATAGATAAGCAGCAGTGATTAGGTCTTCATTTGGCAGAAATCTGCTGTTGAAAATGACCATGTTTTCAGATAAAATGCGGTGTATCTCTCGGTAGAGGGGGGCCAGAAAGAAGTCGACGGTCTAGGTCGAATCCCCTTTTCCTGAGCTTTCGAATGGTATATAGGTTGCTGGGCGAAAAAACAGACCAGTTTTCAAAAATGGGGTGGAGATATTTACTATCAGCTTGCTCCAATCCGGCTCCACCAATGTATTGGCTTTTATCGGTTACCGGAGAAAATGATTTTTAGAGCCGGAAAGCAAAGAAGCCCTAACATGCTGTATACCATTCGAAAGCTGAGATCATGGAGAATCGACGTAGACCGTCGACTTTTTTCTAGGTCTTCTGTGCCGCGAGATATGAGAGATTTTATGTGCTTCAAAAATTAAGTGATTTTGTGTACTTACTCTCTTCTCTCCAAAATGCTACGAGGATAAATAAATAATATAAATAAACATAAATACCGTTTCTTTAGTAAATTTATGAGTGTACTTGTTGTTTGAGGTACCTAGCCTGCTTTTCATAACGATTTTTATCATATTCTCAGAGTACGATACCAATCTCAGCCCAGGTGAAGGGGGTCATCGGGAGTTTGGCCTCAAAGTGAAGGGGGTAAGATCCATCACTCCCCCTATCGCAACTATGATGATGTTGCGACTTCATAAATTTTGTAGAATGAGGTTTCCCTATCAGATTATGTTTTAGCTGTACCGATCCATTGAAACATCGCCGAGATCCAGGCTCTTAAAAAGCAGGTAGAAAACCGCTTTTCAGCTCATAACTTCTTCGAAACTGCATGAATCATGTTGAGACTTCATAGGTTAGATTTTCCTCTTCAAGAGCTTTCAAATGATATATAATATGTGGGGGATTCGCGCCTCCCATGCATGTGCCCGGGTGGAGTACTTCTCATCACTATTTCTCAACTGGCGGCCTCAAGCCAATACATGTAATGGGCAAATTTTCTATGCACTGGCTAGTTTTTCTTTTCGAATGTGATAATGTAGAAAAGGAGAGTTTCGATGACCAAGAAGGAGTTGTTGCTGAACATACACTAAACCTCGTTAGAAGTGTAAGTTTTGCTACAAATTGATAAATTCTTATCGTCTCGTCTTAGTATACGAGATTACTTTCGTTGCAATTTGAATAACACATTATTTCTGGAGTGACTGAAACGTCGCGCTAGTAAAAACTATTTATGACTGCTTATCGTTAGTACCATCTAGAACCATCTCAGAAAGCCTACTTATAGTCCTATCAGTTACGAAGAAAAACTTGTTCGTGCCGATTTGAAATGAGTAGGGTGGTTATAAAGGAGTTATGCTTTTTTAAAAGCGTCCGTAGGAACAAATTGAATCTGAACCCCTATTCCTTAGATGATATCATGTTGGGGGCATATAGTTTATCAGTAATCGTCATATAGTTTACCAGTGTTCGTCCGGCTACGCCGGACTCTCATACTTTTGTTAGTTCTTTCGGCAATGTATGAAAGATCTTTTTTGGAAGGATGCTTAATGATGACATAATCAAATCACCCCAGGTCAACAATGTCTGGCTCTAAGTATTTGAGAAACAGTAAAAATGTTTAATTGAGAGTGCTGCGACAGTAGCGTTCAAAACCTGAAATATATCAATCGTTCTGGATATGAAGTTGAAGAATTTGCATTGCGGTATTTGCATCGTGCATTACTTTCACGTGTTTGCAACTACCTCGGGTTACTGATGATTAGGAAAAGGAAAATTTCCAGTGCTCCTTTTTCTCTTACAATACCGCAAAGTAAATTCTCTATGTTAACTCCAAGAAGTCTTTAGAAGTCTTTATTCTAAACACTTCATGAAAGCCTTTGTATCTCATTCAAGCAATTCTCGTCAGAAAAAATCGGCGATAGCTACCTCGAGTACAAAGGTAATGTTCCAAACAAATCATAAAAAAAGATCACCCACAATTAAAACGCACATGATACTGAGGAAAGCTCACTCGACGACACCTCAGATGCCGGCTACTATGGGAAAAGGATATCACCAATTTTTCTTAGTCGACGGCACCCGAGGGGAAGTAGTCAAAAAGGCTTTCCCTCAGCTGGCAACGAAAAACTGCTGCTATTGTCTCTACAATGACTCATTTTTCAAAGACTTTGCAGAAAAGAGAATGGCTTACTATAAACCTTCACACAACATTGCCAGAGAAGGCATGGAGACTTGCACTTCTCACTTGGCACCTGAGGGGATAGCAGTAAGAAAGCTTTCCCCCTCAGTCGGCAGCAAAGACAGCTGCCTATTGCCTCTACAATAGAATGCAATTTTTTTGGCTTTCGAAAAGATTCAACTTACCAAAAACTTTGAATAGATTTATTGAAGGCACTAAAAACGTGGCTCCTTTAGGCCATGGGCAGAGCTCACGCGACAAAGTCGCACGATCTCCAGTCGCGACGACTTGTACGGAAGTGGCGATTGGGATGCGTCGGCTGAGCCGCTCAGTCGTCGGAGGCGTGCATACCTCAGACCCGATTTCATGCAATTGCACAACACTTCACACATTGCACGTACTCTAATTCATTACTAAAAATCAGTGCTTTCGTTGACATTACTACATCATTGTCATTCAAAAGTGTAGCAGCAGACAAGGGAAGTTTGTAGGTTTATCACATTAGAATTCGACTTGATAACGATCACAACGTTATGCACTCAAATGATCAACAATCAAAAGGAAAAGTCAACGACATCGTGATTCTGGTAAATGACTCATAATCATATGACTGTTGGCATCAATTACGAATAGAAGAAGTACCAGCAAGGCCCAGTGGCTGCGGACATTCCGAAAGAACCGTTACGCGGCAAAACGATGTTTTCAGCTCTAGAAATGTTCCTATGTGCTGCACATGATAGACGAAAATACTGTTATTACCTCATGCAAAGCTCATATTTCGGAGTGCTGCATACCATCGTCAACATAGACTAAACACATTCTTTAAGTATTCGTTGCGCAGTCGAACAGAGTAGGGCTCATAACGGATCTTTTTGGCAGCTTAACATACAGGGTGTCCCAAAAGTAAGTACACACTTTTCAATCGTCAATATCTCTCTTCCCAATAAGTCTTTTTTCGCCATTCAAGCACCATTATGTAGAGGAGGCTTCAACTTAGACTTACAGTATTGAGCGAATCACCGACCGCTCTTCATCACTGTAGGATTACGGTAAGAACTTCCAGCAAGTAGAACTATTGTGAAATATGCCATCTGACGACATTTTTTATCAAAAAATCTGAAAAATACAGGGTGTCCCAAAAGTAAGTACACACTTTTCAATCATTAATATCTCTCTTCCCATTGTGTCTTTTTTCGCCATTTAAGCATCATTCTGTAGAGGAGGCTTCAACTTAGATTTACAATATTGAGCGAATCACCGATCGCTCTTCGTTACTGTAAGATAACTGTAGAATCTTCGACAAGAATTTTTAGGCCACTGGAGGCCATGTCTGCCTCGAAACAAAACCAAACAAGCTAAAAACTCTTATACTAAGGTATTGAAAGTTGCTGATTTCAAATATGAAATTTACGCCATGCTGTGATGCTTCTTTCTAAAGTTATTCCAGGTAAACCGTGATATCCAAATTTTCAATATTTGTCAAAAATGTGATTACACCATCAGAAAAGCTGGAAACACTCATAAAAAGTTGTGTAGTGAAACTAGTGTGCGCGAAAACCTTAGTACACTACAGGGTGTCCCAAAATTAAGTACACACTTTTCAATCATTAATATCTCTCTTCCCATTGTGTCTTTTTTCGCCATTTAAGCATCATTCTGTAGAGGAGGCTTCAACTTAGATTTACAATATTGAGCGAATCACCGATCGCTCTTCGTTACTGTAAGATAACTGTAGAATCTTCGACAAGAATTTTTAGGCCACTGGAGGCCATGTCTGCCTCGAAACAAAACCAAACAAGCTAAAAACTCTTATACTAAGGTATTGAAAGTTGCTGATTTCAAATATGAAATTTACGCCATGCTGTGATGCTTCTTTCTAAAGTTATTCCAGGTAAACCGTGATATCCAAATTTTCAATATTTGTCAAAAATGTGATTACACCATTAGAAAAGCTGGAAACACTCATAAAAAGTTGTGTAGTGAAACTAGTGTGCGCGAAAACCTTAGTACACTATTTTTCAGATTTTTTGATAAAAAATGTCGTCAGATGGCATATTTCACAATAGTTCTACTTGCTGGAAGTTCTTACCGTAATCCTACAGTGATGAAGAGCGGTCGGTGATTCGCTCAATACTGTAAATCTAAGTTGAAGCCTCCTCTATAGAATGGTGCTTGAATGGCGAAAAAAGACTTATTGGGAAGAGAGATATTGACGATTGAAAAGTGTGTACTTACTTTTGGGACACCCTGTATGTTAAGCTGCCAAAAAGATCCGTTATGAGCCCTACTCTGTTCGACTGCGCAACGAATACTTAAAGAATGTGTTTAGTTTATGTTGACGATGGTATGCAGCACTCCGAAATATGAGCTTTGCATGAGGTAATAACAGTATTTTCGTTCTATCATGTGCAGCACATGGGAACATTTCTAGAGCTGAAAACATCGTTTTGCCGCGTAACGGTTCTTTCGGAATGTCCGCAGCCACTGGGCCTTGCTGGTACTTCTTCTATTCGTAATTGATGCCAACAGTCGTATGATTATGAGTCATTTACCAAAATCACGATGTCGTTGACTTTTCCTTTTGATTGTTGATCATTTGAGTGCATAACGTTGTGATCGTTATCAAGTCGAATTCTAATGTGATAAACCTACAAACTTCCCTTGTCTGCTGCTACACTTTTGAATGACAATGATGTAGTAATGTCAACGAAAGCACTGATTTTTAGTAATGAATTAGAGTACGTGCAATGTGTGAAGTGTTGTGCAATTGCATGAAATCGGGTCTGAGGTATGCACGCCTCCGACGACTGAGCGACTCAGCCGTCGCATCCCAGTCGCCACTTCCGTACAAGTCGTCGCGACTGGAGATCGTGCGACTTTGTCGCGTGAGCTCTGCCCATGGCCTAAAGGAGCCACGTTTTTAGCGCCTTCAATAAATCTATTCAAAGTTTTTGGTAAGTTGAATCTTTTCGAAAGCCAAAAAAATTGCATTCTATTGTAGAGGCAATAGGCAGCTGTCTTTGCTGCCGACTGAGGGGAAAAGCTTTCTTACTGCTATCCTCTCAGGTGCCAAGTGAAGGAGAAGTGCTCTCTATGCCTTCTCTGGCAATGTTGTGTGAAGGTTTATAGTAAGCCATTCTCTTTTCTGCAAAGTCTTTGAAAAATAAGTCATTGTAGAAACAATAGCAGCAGTTTTCCGTTGCCAGCTGAGGGAAAGCCTTTTTGACTACTTCCCCTCGGGTGCCGTCGACTAAGAAAAATTGGTGATATTGTAAGAGGGAACGATATCCCACGATAGCATATACAGATGTTGACATATTTCTACAACTAGCATGGCTGAGAACGATCTGATAACGGTTGCCAACCGATATAAAACAGACACTTGAGACTGTAAGGGGGGACCTCGAGACTTGGGCCCAGATCTTACTGGTAGCAGAGAGTCGCAAACAGCAAGTTGGTTTAAGGTGAGTAAATTTGGTTAGTAAGTGTGTTTAGCTCCGCAGTGGGCAGCGAACGATCTTGAATAACTTTCCGTATGATAACGTATTATTACTGCTAATGTACCCAAACTTTTTGCTTTTGTTTTTTACTTGTAAAATCGCATGCGTCAGGCTGAGAGAAGCTTGGTTGTGTTTGGAGTTCAGGTAGAGAGTGGCTCCCTGATGAGTTGTAGCAGTGTCCGGGTTGAGATGGATTCCCCGAGGATTGGTTTTGTGGGTCCAGGCCTGAGGATTGGTTGTGACGTCGTCCAGGTAGAGCGTAGCTCCCTGTGGATTGGTTTTGCGCGCTGTAGTAAAAGTAGTTAGTGGGTGGTTCCCGATAAAAACCGCTTTTGGGCTCGAGCAAAATAAATTGTCACGTGGCTAGATGTCTTTTTCTTTTTTATGTTCTACGGGTTTCGTGCATTGTAACTATGCAATTACAGATCTCCAAGTTTTTTTTATTGTGAAGCGCATACTTGATGAGCGAGGCGCGGCGAACGTAAACATCCAACGCCGCAATCTGATGTTTATGTTGAATATGCGATAGTGTTTTGAGATCATAGCTACATAGCAACATAACTCTTACATACTTCCCTAATCTGATAATCGTCAATTATAAGTGCCATAGCGCAAAGGAAGAAATATCCTTCACAGCTTAGCCCTCCATTCTTTCTTGAAACGTTGCTGTCACGGCACCTCCGATGACTCATTCTCGAGTTCATGCAGTTAATATGCATTCACCAATATCGGTCGTAGTTGCCCAAGTCCAGATTCTGATACTAACAACGGGGATACTTGTCCAGATATGGAAATCCCAAACACAGCTTTTGGAAAGCTCGTAAGTTTATTTACATGGGACCTTGCCCAGGGTCGAGCAAGAGGTGTGGCACTCAGGCGCTGGATACGGCCTCCCCCCCCCCCCCAGCTTATCTTCCATCTCATTGTCAGTATCCCCCTCCCTCACCAGCATTATCGATTGCCATCCGTAGGCACGACATGAAGGCTCTACCATGCGTAATCAATTGATTTGTAATCATCATATCTTTGTCTCATGAGTGAAGGCCCGACAAGGCGTTAAATGTTGAAATGGTGAACGTGTTAAGAAATTTGAAAAGAACGGTAGTGAGTAAGTCGCAGCTATGAAGATTTTCTGGAGTTGAAGTAATGAGTTATGTAATGCGTTGCTTAAAATCACCGTCGATAGAGCTTTTGAGCATTCTTATATTAGAGCAATTATCTAGATTTAGTGCATTGTGACTATGCATCTACAGCTATTTTCATTTATTGCGCCTACAAGCGTATGTAACGTTTCGCCTCGTTATGTAACTTTCGCGCATAAGGCGCCGCGGCTAAATGTTTATGTCGGCGATGCGATCGCATTCTCAGATACAGAGCTCGGGAAAGTTGTGAATTATAAAATAACAAAGAATTATGTTTCTCTCACGAGATAGATTGCAGATATGGGGTCAGGAGGTTGCAGATATGGGGTAAGAAGATTGCAGATATGGGGTCAGGGAAGAATGTCTTCGAGAATGCTTACATGTTTTCCTTATCTGATATCTGACTTGTATATATACACAGCAGTGATAGAAGACGACATACTTCATACACTCTACTTTTTCCCTCGTACTTTTTTGTTTTCTTCACGAATGGCACCTCCAGTTACTCGTTCTCGTGCCCATTCGCTTGACACAGGGGTCGCAGTTACCCAAGCACAGAACTCAGAACCTACTACCGGTTCCGTAGAGAACATTCATACAGATTTCGACTCCGGATAAGATGATGGCCACCCTTAAAAACTACTCTAGGCAATGTGAGGGATTCAGATGTGGTACACGGTCGAGACGCTAAGGCTCAAAAAGCAACATCTGACGTCTTTCTGACGTTGCTAATTTGTGGCATTACACGAATTACGATACCGCGCAGCTAGTACAGCACTTAATAACAACATTGCGGAGCCTCTACAAGGAATTAGATAAGGTTGACCTATTAATACCCGCATAAGCAAAGTACCCCAAACCAAATAGCCGTCTATAGCCCAGATAGACACCACATTTATTAGTCGGCATATAGAAATGTGGGGACACATTACAGTTTGGCATTTGGCTCCGCCGCCTTGAAGATATCGTGCGGACTGATCAAATAGCGCTATCCTTCGAGCAAAAAGCTAAAATCCCCATAACGCACTCGAATGGCATGGCACGTGAAAAGTAGAGAAACTCTTCCACATCAAGCGCTAAGACTACGGTAAAATAGTCGCGCATCTGACTAAGCACTTCGACACTCCGCACACCGTTATGCGGCGCGAAAAACTTTATTGGCAAGTCGTCAAGAGATAGGGGAGTAGGTAGTAGCCGTCGCCAACAGATCCGAGGATTTAGTGCGCGAGGCCACAGTGGGACAAGGCAGGTGGAACAGCAGGAGCAAAACGTAGTAAAGTTTGTGAAGCGACTGCGCACTGATATTTGTCGACAGGTTCAGAGCTAGAGGGGCCTGAAAAAGCTCCAAAGTGCATTAGATAAGGTACGAGCAGTGGAAGGTTGACCTGCAGAAGCACCCACTCATCCAAGAGTTCCTACGAAGGCTCAACTGAACTTGAAATACAAGCAAGGTCCGTCGCCACAACTAGAGAAATCAGGTGGGCATTTTGAAGGTAAACGTGACCTTTTTAACCAATCTTCTAAATGACTCTTTTTTCCATACTCTCCTTCCTCGTCTCGACAGTTACCAGATCCGAGGGGTAGTTTCGAACGCAACAAATCTACGAGCCATATAAAGCATTTTCTCATGAGCCAGTATTCTCGCTCAGGGATCATAGACCCAAACACGGACAATGATTATATCCAACACAACTCGCTTCGCTAAAATCTTTTGAAATCTCATCATTGCAAGAGACTCCATTTCTGTTAATTGTTTGGGCACTCGAACCCAATGTCCGGGAAGAATGAATAAACCGTCACGACAAACTCTTAGAAAGTCCCCTCAGGACTTTTGGGTAAAATGGGGAGGTGTAAGAGGGAACGGTATCCCACGATAGCATATACAGATGTTGACATATTTCTACAACTAGCATGGCTGAGAACGATCTGATAACGGTTGCCAACCGATATAAAACAGACACTTGAGACTGTAAGGGGGGACCTCGAGACCTATGCTGCGGAGCGGTACGCTCAACTCCAGAACTCCTTTCATCAACCGCTGCTGTTTATTAATGCTAATAACTATAATATACAATGGGCTCAGATCTTACTATATCCTTTTCCCATAGTAGCCGGCATCGAGGTGTCGTCGAGTGAGCTTTCCTCAGTATCATGTGCGTTTTAATTGTGAGTGATCTTCTTTTATGATTTGTTTGGAACATTACCTTTGTACTCGAGGTAGCTATCGCCGATTTTTTCTGACGAGAATTGCTTGAATGAGATACAAAGGCTTTCATGAAGTGTTTAGAATAAAGACTTCTAAAGACTTCTTGGAGTTAACATAGAGAATTTACTTTGCGGTATTGTAAGAGAAAAAGGAGCACTAGAAATTTTCCTTTTCCTAATCATCAGTAACCCGAGGTAGTTGCAAACACGTGAAAGTAATGCACGATGCAAATACCGCAATGCAAATTCTTCAACTTCATATCCAGAACGATTGATATATTTCAGGTTTTGAACGCTACTGTCGCAGCACTCTCAATTAAACATTTTTACTGTTTCTCAAATACTTAGAGCCAGACATTGTTGACCTGGGGTGATTTGATTATGTCATCATTAAGCATCCTTCCAAAAAAGATCTTTCATACATTGCCGAAAGAACTAACAAAAGTATAAGAGTCCGGCGTAGCCGGACGAACACTGGTAAACTATATGACGATTACTGATAAACTATATGCCCCCAACATGATATCATCTAAGGAATAGGGGTTCAGATTCAATTTGTTCCTACGGACGCTTTTAAAAAAGCATAACGCCTTTATAACCACCCTACTCATTTCAAATCGGCACGAACAAGTTTTTCTTCGTAACTGATAGGACTATAAGTAGGCTTTCTGAGATGGTTCTAGATGGTACTAACGATAAGCAGTCATAAATAGTTTTTACTAGCGCGACGTTTCAGTCACTCCAGAAATAATGTGTTATTCAAATTGCAACGAAAGTAATCTCGTATACTAAGACGAGACGATAAGAATTTATCAATTTGTAGCAAAACTTACACTTCTAACGAGGTTTAGTGTATGTTCAGCAACAACTCCTTCTTGGTCATCGAAACACTCCTTTTTCTACATTATCACATTCGAAAAGAAAAACTAGCCAGTGCATAGAAAATTTGCCCATTACATGTATTGGCTTGAGGCCGCCAGTTGAGAAATAGTGATGAGAAGTACTCCACCCGGGCACATGCGTGGGAGGCGCGAATCCCCCACATATTATATATCATTTGAAAGCTCTTGAAGAGGAAAATCTAACCTATGAAGTCTCAACATGATTCATGCAGTTTCGAAGAAGTTATGAGCTGAAAAACGGTTTTCTACCTGCTTTTTTAAGAGCCTGGATCTCGGCGATGTTTCAATGGATCGGTACAGCTAAAACATAATCTGATAGGAAAACCTCATTCTACAAAATTTATGAAGTCGCAACATCATACAGCTTTAAAGTCCGGATTTATAAGAGTTTAAATGTCAGTTGTCATTGAGCGACCTAAAACTGCGTGAATCAAAATTCTCCTCGGCGGCCACTCCTCAAATTAAACTGATTCTTTCACTATCTGGTAGAACAACCTTACCCTCCAAAACCTATGAAGTGCAATTGCTGATATCTTCAACTAGCAGATTCATAACAATGAAATCATCGCATTATTTTTCATTATTTGATCATTTGAAATTCTGGTTCTCGGCGATTATTGCCTGGATCGACCTACTTTCTTTGCAATACGTCATAACAAAATGTACTTGATAAAACACACAAAGTCTAGCTAAGTTTTACTCACAAATACACTAATTCATTAACATTATTTAAAACCAGTGCGTCACCTCTGCTTCGCAGAGGCTCGCACTGGCTTCACTATCTAGGCCCTACTCATTCTCGCCAATGATGGCATTGGAGCTCACCGACCAATGCCAATTATCACGAACAAAACGTAAACAATCACTCATTCCAAAAGCTTTCTTTATCTGAAATCGGTCATTTCGCGTGGGTCAGACTTTTTGCAGGAAAACAAACACAAATTTTTAAGGTTTTTGATTTTTCCCGTGGTCTGTTGCAATAAGAACAGCAGTCACCGTGAGCTATATCCTTGTGCAAAAATCTAGTCAAAGGTTCTGGTAAAACCTTGGCAAATTGACCATATATATAAAGCATCTTTCTGGCATTCATGGGAGGTTTCGTTTTAGTGATTACAGATGTTGCACACAGGCTGCGAAATAAGGTCCCTTTGTAGGCTATCGGCTAAAAGTAAGCTCTTTTTCGCCGCGCGCGCGCGGTTCGAAACGTGTTAAAAGCAAGTCAAAATCTCGTTTGTGCCATTTTTCGTTTCCAATTTCTCAAATTAGAAAAGAATCAGGCTCAAATGACTTTCGTAAGTTACGAGGGTCAGGCTATCGAATTATCTTGTTCTTGCCGCCTTCCTTCGCGATTCACGTAGTAGCGCAGCGCCCGTTACCAACCTCCCACAATAACAAGTTTCCATACTGGAAAAAAACAGACACGAAAACACCATCGACCAGAAAAACACCATCGAGGACCTGCAGACAGTATCAACAACACGCAAGCATGCTTATCCACCAACGTACAGACAAATACACCATACGGTTTTATATATATACCAGTGCGTCACCTCTGCTTCGCAGAGGTTCGTACTGGCTATACTATCTATGTGCCTTACTCATTCTCGTAAAATCGTGACACTGGAAGTCACCGCGCTACGCCGACTACCTCGAATAAAATGTAAACAACAACTCATTTAGAAATCTTTTCACGTAAGATCGGTGATTTCGGGTGGATGAAACTTTTCGCAGGAAGACAAACGCAAATTTGAATAGGTTTTTGGATTTGTCATGACTTGGTAGTCGCCATAAAGGTAATGATAACGGTGAGCTACATCACTGTGCGAAAATCTTCTCAAACGCTTAGCTAGAACCTTGGCAAGATCATTTACACAACCAGTTCGTTTTGACGCCGTTCTTGTTATATAGCAAACTTTTGACCATTTTTCGGGCTAAAGTCCACCGCTTGCACATTTGCTTACAAACACATTCACGGCTTTGCAATAGTGGTGATACGGACCCAACTTTTCGGGACGGAAGCCAGGTGGACCCGTTTGGCGCGCAATTTCTGAGGGACACTCTACAAATCTACTCGTGCTTTTGCATGTTAGACTTTCATGAAGGTAGCATGCGCCATGCAAAATTTGGGCTCAAGACATTAGCTGGAGCACGCTCCACGAATTTCGTAACAGACACACACACAAAGTCACATAAACACCCTTAGCCTGTTATTATAAGTCATGATCATAACTCATAATAACGGGCTAAGGGTTGTTTACGTGTGTGTGTGTGTGTGTGTGTGTGTGTGTGTGTGTGTGTGTGTGTGTCTGTGTGTGTGTGTGTGTGTGTGTGTGTGTGTGTGTGTGTGTGTGTGTGTGTGTGTGTGTGTGTGTGTGTGTGTGTGTGTGTGTGTGTGTGTGTGTGTGTGTGTGTGTGTGTGTGTGTGTGTGTGTGTGTGTGTGTGTGTGTGTGTGTGTGTGTGTGTGTGTGTGTGTGTGTGTGTGTGAATTTTTGTCTGTCACGAAAATCGTAGAGCGAGTACCAACAAAGATACTGAGCTAGAATTTTGGAATTAGCACCCTATCAGCGGTAGGTAAAGTGTGCAAAAGCACGAGAAGATCCGTTGAGTGAAACCTATGAGAACTGTGCGTCAGACGGGTCCATGCAACTTTTGGCGCGCCAAAGTGAGTCGGTAATTGGGCTTTTTTCGAAGTCGTGGATATGTCCAACAAGTAGATCCGCAAACGATAGAGTCCAGCCCAAAAAGTGAGCAGAAAGTCTGTTTTCAGGCGAGATCGGCGCCAAAAAGGAAAAATTCAATAGATAGTCTTTTTGTCAAGGTTTTTCTTGAGAATTCGAAAAAATTTTTGCTCACAGATGTAACCCACGGTTGTCATTGTCCTTATGGCGACTATCAAACCATACGAAATCCAATAACGGGTTCAAACTCGCATCAAATCTTCCGGGAAAAACTTTCTTTCTTATGTAGTTACCGATCTTACACGAAAAAGCTTTTGAAATGAGTAGTTGTTTACGATTCATTCGTGATAAAGGGCATTGCTCAGTAAGTTCCAAAGCCATCACTTAGCGACTACGAGAAAGGCATGTGGATATTAGAAAGTGCGTGCCTCTGCGAAGCAGAGGTGACGCTCTGGTATATATATATCATGACTTATAATAAGCCGCTTATTTGTCGGTCTGTAAGTCTGTTTGTTACGAAAATACAGTGAGGAATGATTTACATTTCTTTGGAGCATGTGAGGTTCTGATAGGAGTATGGTTCATTTTTTGGACTCTCTCATCGCAGTCAACCTGGCAATAATCTAAAAGAAAGCCTTCACATCGTAAGTTTACCATCGTTTCTTGATGGCCAGTGCGAGCCTCTGCGAAGCGGAGGTGAAGCACTGGTATATATATATATATATAACTCAAACACTGTACCTTTGTTTGTAAGGATGTTTGTGGCTTATAGACTCCTTCGTAT
The DNA here is from genome assembly GCA_958299035.1 of Cylicocyclus nassatus. NCBI lineage: Eukaryota > Metazoa > Nematoda > Chromadorea > Rhabditida > Strongylidae > Cylicocyclus > Cylicocyclus nassatus. The sequence goes on from CATQJL010000112.1 coordinate 12,435,749, forward strand.
GTGAACCGAAGAAGCTGAATTTCGTTTCCCTATAAACAAGCCACGGTGCAAAAGATAGGCTACTTTTCGCGAGAATTCGCTGGGTCCTTCCATCGATTTATTGATTTGTTTACGTGAGTCTGGGAAATGGAGGGCTTATCACACCATTTCTCCAAGATAAGTTGTAAGGGCAATGGAGATCATTTACACTTTGCGGTGAGGAGGATGCGGTGTCACGAAGCTAGGATGTCAAGAAGGATGGCGATTACATCACGGATACCACAGAAGCGCAGTAATTCGAACTCGGAGCAAGCAAGAAAAGAAGACGAGATACAAATTGAAGAAAATGGAGGAATGGTGAGCCATAGAAAGATTTGGAACAGGCGCTATGCAGGGGCCTCTTTGGACCTTCGGCCCGGGCGGGACCGCCTTCGGTCCGGGCGGGACCGGGGACGGCGGCTAGTATACATATTAGGTTGTACCGAAAGTTCGTTCGCACCAATTTCAAAATTCATAACTCTTTAAATTCAAATTTGTACGATCAAAATTTTGCGTAAAAGAAGAACTCATGCCCTTTGCAACAGTACCTGAACTGTTCGTTAGTGTTTACAAATGAAGAAGATAGAAGCTAAAACCAACATCAGTCAAAATTTTTCGTGTAGGGTCATAAAAAATTGGAAACTTGCAACAAAAATCGGAGCAGTCAGTATTGTAGGTTCCTTCATCAGCTCTTTCTAACAGTACAAAGTTTGCGGTGATTGAGAATCTCTATGAAAAGTTATGATTTTCGAGCAAGCAATGCAAAAGGGCGAATTTGATCTATTTTGGCATTTTTCGGGGAAATCGTAACTTTTCATAGAGTGCCTCAATCAGCGCAAACTTTGCACTGTTAGAAAGAGCTGGTAAAAGAACCCACATGACTGCTCCGATTTTTGTTGCAATTTCTGATTTTTTATGACCCTACACGAAAAATTCAATTTTTGTGTCGTTTTGGTTTTGAGCTCCTATCTCCTTCATTGGTAAACATTAACGAACAGTTCAAGGACAGTTACAAGGAGCATGGAGTTCCTCTCTTATACAGAATTCAGATCTTGCAGATTCGTTGAGAATTCAACAAGTTATGAGTTTTTGAAAATGGAGGGAAAGAACTTTCGGTTTAACCTAATATTAGGTTGGTCCGAAAGTTTTGTCCCACCATTTTCAAAAAATCATAACTGCCTTCTAACAAGATGTTTTTGCATGATTAAAATCTCGTTGAAAAGAGCAACTCATGCGCTTTCTAGAAACATCTTGGCTGCTATCTAATAAGCTCTAAATGCAGAGATAAAATTGGGAAAAGGAAATCATTTCAAGTTCGGAATTTTTAAGCAAGCCCGTCAAAAAATCTGAAACTGTGCCATAAAATCCAAAACAGCCATTAACTTAGGTTTTCTGATCCCCTCTTTCTATCTGAGCAAAATTTGCGCTGATGGAGCCCTTCCCAGAAAAGTTATGATTTTCAAGAAAAAATGCCAAAAATTCAGTTTCTTAAGAAAATTGATTTTTTAACATTTTCTTTGAAAAATCATAACTTTCAAAATAAACTGGATCAACGCAAATTTTGATAAGCAAGAAAGAGGGGTTCAAAAAGCCTAGGACAATGGCTGTTGTAGATTTTATAGCATAGTTTTAGTTTTTCTAAGGGGCTTGCTTAAAAATTCCGAACTTGAAGTGATTTTCTTTTCCCAATTTTATCTCTGCATTTAGAGCTTATTAGATAGCAGCCAAGATGCTTCTAGAAAGCGCATGAGTTGCTCTTATCAACATAGTTTTAGCTATGCAAAAACATCATGTTAGAAGGAAGTTATGATTTTTTGAAAATGGTGGGACAGAACTTTCGGACCAACCTAATATATAGAAGGATATCAGCAAGTTTGTGATATGATCGCTCTAATTATTCGATAAATCATTCAAACATTATTCGAAATTCGGTTTCCAATGTTCAAATTTAGTCGATATTCATTCATTCGATATTTCGTTTTCTGACTTAATTCATAGCTATTGTATTCATTTTATTCATTGGGAGCCATCCAAAATCTCGTTTGTCCCATTTTCCGCTTATAGTGGTTGTGCTCCAGTAACATTGCCTATACGAAGGAGGCGAATTCCGCTCTAATCACCTCTCCAAAAACTACGAGTGGCAATCGAACTGTATATAATTTGTTCCCCAAAATGCTTTTTGGAGGTAAGTTGATGGGATCTGGAACCTAGAAAAGGTGTGACTGCCATGGCTGCCACACCTGTTTGGGGTTATGCCACGCCCATTGATTTAAATTTAGATCATTAATGTATCTGCGTTTTTTCTTCTTTGCTACTGCTTAGCCTTCTCCTTTACGCAATGAAAATTTCATTTGAAATCGTTTCGGGGAAGATATAGTCGTTTTGTCTTACCTATGCAAATGGAAGATACTGCGAAAATATTGGGCTACGGTAACATGCTAAGTCTGCGCTACTACGTAAACCGAAGAAGAAGGCGACAAGAATGAATATGTTCGATAGCTTAAGCTTCGAAATCAACAGAAGTGATTTAAGCCTGATTGCTCTTCTCTGATCGAAGATATTGAAAGCGAAAAATGAAACATACGAGATTTTGGCTCTTCATTTCTCAGTTTGGAGGTTATTTGAAACGGAATTCCCAATGTGAGCAAACGAATAGAAGTTTTTTTGTACTAAGTGCAAAAAGAAGTAGTGTACTAATCCCAAAATTCGGACTCTGAATTTGCTGAAACTTGGCCCGAGGTTCTCGAATGCTAATTACTAAATGGATGCTCCTATGATGGGGCTCTTCAATTATACTTAGTGTACGTACAAGAGATAGGCCAAAACATCATTGTGCTAGTATTTTCTCTAATGGGCCTATCCGACAATGTCAACAAATAGCATGTTATCGCTAACATCAGAATCACTTCGATAACGACCCCCTTTCATTGCCCGAGGGTAGGCCTTATGGAGCAAAGCTATGCCCATTCCCCTGCGGTATATCCTGAGGGACTTTTGCATTGCGTCGCCTCTAATTGCAGCAGCACGAGTAGTGCCCTCCTGCCGCGGGATTGAGCCATTCCCTATTGCTGCGCCTTGAGATGTTCAAACTGTATAAATGCAATAAAGAAACCAAAAACCGAAAAATTTGATGAATTTTGGGGATGCGTCAAAGGGAGAATTGGGATGAGTTTGCTGAATTCAAGTTAAAACGTGTTCAAACGAAGCGGAGCAGAGACCTTCTCCGACAAAATGTCTTGTAGTTGAACCCGATTCTTATCCTGCTGGTGGTGAAACTTTGCCACGGCATCTTTCCTCTCTTGTATTTTTAACCATTTTACAATCTGAATTGTAGGATTAGTCATTGGAAATAGTTTGTGAAATGAGATGCAGACGCGTCACAAAAGCTAGAGTTATGAAGAATTGAATGAAATGATGGGAAATGGTTAAAGGTGCATCCGCGGGTTTTTACCTGAAAAGAAGAAATTACAAGCAACGTAAAAACCGAAAACGCACGTGAGCAACACGCAAATGCGAAAAAGAAACTTGGAAGAAACTATCCGAGCAAGTATAAAACGGCAACAGCTTATTTTCGAAAATGCGTGAGCGTCCGTCAATCAAAGGAGAAGCGCCCTTTTCTAAAGCCTTTTCCTACAAATTTGTGAAGTTATTCGTAAGTTAAGTATTTTGGCAAATCAAAAAATAATTGCATTACATAGATTGTAGAGGCAGTAGGCAGCTGTGTTTGGCTACCCACTGAAAGGAACGCTATGTGAATGGCATCCTCTCAGTTGCTGTCAAGCAAAAGAGAAAGCGGCTTTTGAAACTTTCTCCTACTTGTGTCGGAGTCATTCGTAAGTTAACTCCTTTTGGCAAGTTAAAACATAAATACATTAGATTGTAGAGGCTAGGCAGCGGTGTTCAGCTGTCAACTGAGGGAAGGCTAAAAGACTCATAAATGCAATATAATATTGTTGCCATTTTGGGTTATTTACCGAGCACTACGTCAACAAAACTCTTTACACACTTCTAATGAGAGTTTGTAGAAATCAATGTATCTGTTAACTAAGTTTTGCAAATGAATCCGTTTCTTTTCGCTTTTCGATATTGGGGCGCTCAAATTTTGATATCGTATAGATTGCCATCGAACTATAAACTGGCACAAAACGTTCGCTTTCTGATGACAAAATAGAAAAATCTAAAAGTTTTTTTTCGGAAACTAAAATTTGAGGATTCGTGATTTTGAGTGAAAATTATGACATTCTTAGCATAGATCATGCACAATAATCCGAAAGCGTGCATAAACTGCTGCTAGAGGTCGACTCATTTAGCGCCGTAAGGAAGAAAGGGAATTCGAAGACAACTAAAGATTTGACGCCCTCACAAAATTGAGAGAGGCGCTGTACGCAAAGCTGCTTGAGTACAAGCGTCAGTCACTAAAGAGTCGAATTCTCAGAATTCGCCAAAACTTTGCATAATATGCACGTTACTTGCCCTGGCGATTACGAATACCGTATTTATTCTTCAAATTAACACCTCTTTTCTTGTTTAGCTTAAGATTCCATGCCGTAAGCCTGCTATAACATTACATTCCCCAATGTAGACCCTCTTCGTACGCCTTTAGCCTTACCATAGTTGGTAGGCTGGGAGATCCCGGTGTCAAAGTGCTTGTAAGCCTCCGATAACAGAACTATCCTGTACTATCTAATGAACAAGGGTTTCTTGCAAAGTGATATAACTGCGAAATTCAGCAACCGTTTGATCCTCCACTACAGCGCGATGACCTTTACTCAAAGTACACCAATTCGCAAAAATCTCTGAGGTAAAAATAGAGGCAGTTGTGCAGACTTCTTGCAACAAGAGTGCTCACTAGCGTACCTTGCGTATCACAAGAATGAGCAATGCAAAGGAAGAGAACAGACATGTCAACACACTTCCAGTATATGAACTCGGAACATGAGCTTGAAATTGATAGCTATTTTGCCGATTTGGTGCCAGTAGCAGTGCAAAAAATTTCACTAATCGAAAAAGCATCAATTAGAAACTATGATTTTTTTACTGTCACAAGCAGTCGGAGGAAAATCTCCATACAATTCAAAGGTCATAACGCAAAAGATGCATTACCGAGTTTTGCGAAAAAAACGTGGATGAAGTGAGCTTGATACTCACCAGTTGGCTCTGCAGCAAAGTCGAATAATCTGAATACGGAGTTCATTTGAATACGAGTTCCAACAAACATTCGAATAAAATCTATTCAAAACCGTTTTTCTCAATTATTCGAGTCTCGAATATTATTCGAAACTGAAAGAACTCCGAATATTGAACTTCGAATGCGAATACATTCGAATGTTTTATTCGAACAATCGAATTTCTATTCTATGCGGACTCAAGTATAGAAGATAGAGATTTCGTGAGGAAGCTATTTTCCCGTCATTTGATAGCTGTCATTTGTAACTTAATTCTCTGTTCATCAAGTAATCTCTATCTTACTCCATTTCTTGGCGCTGATCCAAGTTTTGCTTCTTCAAAACCAAAAATTCTGTCTTCCACATAGCTTCTTGATTGCATTTGTTTGGGTATGTCTTGATTTGATTCTTCAGGAATAGTAACTCAAGATTTTGCTTTTTTTCTTGTGTTTCTTTGTTACTTCATTACTGTTATCAAATAGTAATTAGTAGCGTTCCGTCTTCTTAAAAGATACTCTGAGTGAGGATTTACTGTCTAGAGCTATCTTGGGTGGAATTAGAGCATAACAGAGGTTTAGAGGTTAATTGCAATTAGTCACAGCATAGCAGGTGTCAGAGTGCAGGGATCCTGTGCACGAGTCGGATACCCTCCGCGGTGGGGGCGGGGGTGAAGGGGGGGGAGGCCTCCGAGCATGGCCACCGGATGAATCGGAGCGATAGTCCGAGGTATTTCCTAATGAAATTAGTTTCACAATACTGTACAGACAAGAGAGCTCTATCAAACGATTGCTACATTTTTGAACACCTTGTTTGTGCACGTGATGGGCAGGTAATGGGTGAGTTCGTTGCAGATAATGTGCTCAGGTTCCTCTTACTTTGACTAGACAATTTTCTGCATTTTTTTCACATCACTGCAAAGCGCTTTATTAAGTAAGGACGTCAATTATGTGGTCTTTTAGGGTGGTAGCAACCAGATTTCTCGTCTTGGCTGAAACGTTAACACTTCTGTTGAGCTATAGAACGGCGTAGCTTTGATTTACCACTCTTTCGCATTCGTTATTGCTAGTAAGGAAGCTGCCAGAAGAAGAAAGAAGAATAGAAGCTTCATATTTGTTCGCACTTGCACTTCGAGGAGAAGTCTGAAAAAATTTAGATAACCATTCACAGCGGGAAGCGCAGAAGATTGACAGTTACAGCAGCTGCACTTCTAGAGAAGATTGAACATTGAAAACAGTGAGATAAAGCGATTTAATTGCCGTGCATTTAGGAAAGGAGGAGCCGAGTTGTTTTTGCAACGATTGAAGAAGTGGGCTTCCAAAATCAAGACGTGGGATTCTAGTTAATAATCTAGAAATCCTCGCAAATTGACTGCCTGCGGGCCACTGCGAGTATTTATGTCTTGCTTATGCCTCTGCCTCAAGCTGACCAAACACACCAATCACAGGAATGAATGGATTTACACAGTTTGACAGTAGCATTTCTTCTGCAAACACTCTTCTGACTTCCCTATATCGCTGCGAGAGAACAGCAACAAATCGCTTCAATGAAATGGCAATTAGCGGTCATACAGTTTATTCCACGAGGATAAAAGCTGTTTTAGATAATGCTTTGGAATGCTATGAAAAAAATCAAAGCAGCTTAAGGAGTTTAAGTATCTCTAGCATGGCAAAAACGCTCGTAAACGTATTCCTAGTATAGTCGCCCTTACCCCACTGTTGCCCAGTGGGCGAATTCGAACTTGAACTGGAGCGGGCCGTTTGCGGCGAAGCGAGGCACCTCAGCCCTAAGTCCAAGTTTACGCATAGTTATTTATCATTTTTGTTGGCATATGTTTGTCAATCTCTGGAATGTAAGGTATGTTTGCTAGCAAAATTAATTTCGTTCCGCTATGCTCATTATTTCCACTCTGTATACAAGTTAGCTTGGAGAAACGGTAGAGATGGGTAACATGTGCTGTAAGCCCTTTCTCTATAACTAATATGTGCGGAAGTGCTGCTCCAGTGAATTATACATTACAAAATTGACATGTTCATCGTTTCTCAAAGCGCACTTAAACAAAAGCCGAGCATAGCGGCCAGAAACGAAGCTTAACAATAACAAAACGTCAATTCCACTCAAAAACGTCGCCAGAAGACGCGATTTAGCAATCAGAAAAAAAGAAATAAAAAAGAACGGCAAAGAAAGGCGAAGATCTGAATCGAGCGCTGAAGGGCCGCGTTCCGCCGCGACCGGCCTGGTCCATTTCAAGTTCTTATTCGCTCACCGAGCGACTAGTGGGGTGTGAAGACTATAGCACTCAAGAACCACTATATGCTTGATCCATATCAGTGCAAATTTCTTAAAGGTATATCCATATTGAGTTGAAAGCCAGTTCTTTGATGAAGTACCATGTACATTGTACAAATCATCAAAACAAAAGAGACCAAAATTGAATAAATTGTGTGCAAAGAATTCCAACACCTCCATGTAAAGTTACCAAAGTCATTGAATACCGTTTAGTACACAACGAAGTTGTGGACACTCGTCGCTGATGTAACATCTACACGGTGCCCGATAAGTTTGAATTTTGATGATGATGAAGCCGCATCTTCTGCACTTGACGCTGTACATGGTTTCATCTTCATCTTCACAAAAGTGACTTTGGGACTTATGAAAGCTCAGTGCATGCTGAGTGTCCAGTGTTATGGAATGCACTTGTGGATGACTTGTTTTCTACACAAGAACGTATTTTTCTTGTCTTTTAGAATAAAAAGCTGGCTTCTGGCACTTTTGAAACCAAGTTATTCATGTTTGAATGCCCGCTTTCTGGACTTTGGGAAACACTAAAAAATGTAATGGGTAGTTTGTAGAGCTAGTTGATGTAATTTGACATCTGAGTATAAAAATTGTATCCAACTTATAGCCTCTTTGGTGATCTTACGTTATGGGAAGACGTGGAAAATTGAAAGTTGGCTGAGACTTTGACTGTGAAGTTAATCGTAGTTGCTTTTGGTGTTACTTTTGCTGTGTTTTGGTGTTTAGTTGCTTTCAGCTCAATATGGATATCCCTACGAATTAAGAAATTTCCACTGATATGGATCGAGAATATAGTTGTTCTTGAGTGCTATAGTCGTTCTCACCCCACTAGTCGCTCGGCTATTGTTTAAGTGCGCTTTGAGAAACGACGAAGATGTCGATTTTGTGACGTATAATACACTGGGGCAGCACTTCCGCACATGTTAGTTATAGAAAAAGGGCTTACAGCACATGTTACCCATCTCTATCGTTTCTCCAAGCTAACTTGTATACAGAGTGGAAATAATGAGCATAGCGGAACGAAATTGATTTTGCTAGCAAACATACCTTACATTCCAGAGATTGACAAACAAATGCCAACAAAAATGATAAATAACTATGCGTAAACTTGGACTTAGGGCTGAGGTGCCTCGCTTCGCCGCAAACGGCCCGCTCCAGTTCAAGTTCGAATTCGCCCACTGGGCAACAGTGGGGTAAGGGCGACTATACTAGGAATACGTTTACGAGCGTTTTTGCCATGCTAGAAATACTTAAACTCCTTTAGCTGCTTTGATTTTTTTCATAGCATTCCAAAGCATTATCTAAAACAGCTTTTATCCTCGTGGAATAAACTCTATGACCGCTAATTGCCATTTCATTGAAGCGATTTGTTGCTGTTCTCTCGCAGCGATATAGGGAAGTCAGAAGAGTGTTTGCAGAAGAAATGCTACTGTCAAACTGTGTACATTTCCATTCATTCCTGTGATTGGTGTGTTTGGTCAGCTTGAGGCAGAGGCATAAGCAAGACATAAATACTCGCAGTGGCCCGCAGGCAGTCAATTTGCGAGGATTTCTAGATTATTAACTAGAATCCCACGTCTTGATTTTGGAAGCCCACTTCTTCAATCGTTGCAAAAACAACTCGGCTCCTCCTTTCCTAAATGCACGGCAATTAAATCGCTTTATCTCACTGTTTTCAATGTTCAATCTTCTCTAGAAGTGCAGCTGCTGTAACTGTCAATCTTCTGCGCTTCCCGCTGTGAATGGTTATCTAAATTTTTTCAGACTTCTCTTCGAAGTGCAAGTGCGAACAAATATGAAGCTTCTATTCTTCTTTCTTCTTCTGGCAGCTTCCTTACTAGCAATAACGAATGCGAAAGAGTGGTAAATCAAAGCTACGCCGTTCTATAGCTCAACAGAAGTGTTAACGTTTCAGCCAAGACGAGAAATCTGGTTGCTACCACCCTAAAAGACCACATAATTGACGTCCTTAATAAAGCGCTTTGCAGTGATGTGAAAAAAATGCAGAAAATTGTCTAGTCAAAGCAAGAGGAATCTGAGCACATTATCTGCAACGAACTCACCCATTACTTGCCCACCACATGCACAAACAAGCTGTCTAGACAGTAAATCCTCACTCAGACTAATTCTTTTAAAAGGACGGCTACTATTTATCATGGTAATGAGGTAACAGACACAAGAAAAAAAAAAGCAAAATCATGGGTTACAATCCCTGAAGAATCAAATCAAAACATACCTACAAATATCATTAAGGTATATGGAAGACAAAATTTTTGGTTTTGAAGAAACAAAAAGTTGGATTAGCGCCAAGACATGAGATGGAGTAAAATAGAAAATACTTCATGAACAGAGAATTAAGATACAAATGAGAGCTATCAAATGACAGGAAAAGATTACGAAATCGCTTTCTTCTCTGCTTGGGTCCGAATCGAATAGATATCCGCATTCGAAATTCGATATTCGGAGTTCTTCCAGTTTCGAATAAAATTCGAAACTCGAATAATTGGGAAAACGGGGTTTCGAATAAAATTCGAAACTCGAATAATAAAAAAACAGGATTTCGAATATTAAACGAAAGCTCGAATAATCAAAAAACGGAGTTTCAAATAGATTTTATTCGGATGTTTTATTCGAATGTTTGTTCGCATTCGTATTCGGATAAACTGCGTTTTCAGATTATTCGACTTTGTTGCAAAACCAACTGCTGAGTATTAAGCTCACTTCATCCGCGTTTTTTTTTGCAAAACTAGGTAATGCATCTTTTGCAACCGTTATGACCTTTGAACTGTATGGAGTGTTTCTTCCGACTGCTTGTGACAGTAAAAAAATCATATGTGGATTCTAATTGATGCTTTCCCGATCAAGGAGATTGTTTTTACTGCTATTGGCACCAAACAATATGAGGACTCGGTACTTGGGTGTCGACTGGCATAGTCTCTTGGACATAGGAAATAGTTCCAACAGCGATGAAGAAAAGCGCGTCGTCTTGCAGGAGAGTACAATGTGCACTAGGAACATTGTCATGGAGATCTTCGGTGATGTCATTGAGCCACATAAGACCCTTTGCGAGCGAGCCATTCTCTCTCCGAAAAAGGTGAATGTGAGGCAACGCAACTCAATGATGAAGCTATGCAGGCGTTTACGAAGTCAGTGTGAACGAGACAAAAAATACTGTTGGAGCGTGGATGAGGCTGTTCAACAAGGTGGAGATGCTGAATATTCGGTTATATCTGAACACTCTTGAACTACCGGGAATGCCGCCGCACGTGTTGAGACTGAAGAAGGGTGCAATTGTCATGCTATTACGTAACCTGGATGTCACAAATGGACTTTGTAACGGAACGCGATTGAAAGTTGAAAGGCTAGGACGGGCAACTCTATGTGGCTTTTTCTCGAGTCCGATCGCCAGCAGGTTTGAAAGTTAGTGCTCCAGGAAGGGCGGTGAAGAACATTGTGTACAAGGAAGTTCTGCTCTGATGAAACTTATGCCTTGACTTTTGCAAAGGTAACGGTGCGTATTTATGCTAAAGAGGAATGCGATATGTCTTCGTTAAGAATGGGGAAACATATTGGACTGAAGTTCAACGTCCATGACTAGCTATTTCTCAGCAATGAAATTAGATCTACGAACAATGAAAAAACATCCTGCAAAAAGTACTAAGCAGACTTTTATCCGTAAGTGTGCTGCAATTCAGTAAAATCAGTTTAGATCACTCCAAATGATGATCAGATTGAGCTTCGGTTAAACTCATTGAAGATCAAACCTCTATAGAAATAAAAGTTACAACAGTAAGACATAACAACCTATTGGTCAACCTTTCACATCTACACAGTTTATAGGTAAGAAAGTTGAGAGAAAGACAGAAATTTTGCACAAACTTATCTGAGATTACGTGAGTAGACTTGAGAATGTTAAAGGAGTGAGAAAATTTAGGTAAAATTTATTCAGACTCGCAGACAATGTAAGAAATTGTGTAAGACTTATTGCATTCAAAAAGAAACCGAAAGATACGCCAGAGAAACAGTAAAAAGCGAGAAAGTTTTTGCACATTTCTTCTCACGAAGACAGCTAAAAATGGAAGTGATTACACGGTAATATTTCAGAAGAAATATTAAACCTGCACAATTGAAATTTAGACCATAAAAGATCTCTCCTAATCTTATGTCACAATCCAAGCATAACCCAAAAATTTCTGGAGAAAGGTGGCAGCAATACTCAGCTACCAGCTCCGGGGAATGTTGTAGAAGACGTTTCCTTACATACATCTAACTGAGGAGAAAACAGAGTCATTGCATTTTACACATTCATGTCAATTTAGTTCGTAAGCAAAGACCGTATTAAAAGTCAAACAAATTGCAGTCAATCGTAAAGGCGGCAGTAAGCAGTGTTATACTGCCGACTGAGAGGAAGGTTATATGGATGCCATCCATTCAGATGCCGCCTAAGGCCCTGGACAGAGCTCACGCGATTTTGTCACGTCGCGCCCTGCCATTTTGGACAAGTGCTCCACGCCACGCTGTTTGGTGTGTGGATTCCGACGCGTTTATGATGGCGCGACGGATTGCGCCACACTTTTCGGCGTTCATAGCTCGCCAGGCGATATCGTCGCAATTTTGCCGAATCGGAGCAATGTCGCGTCGCTCGTTTGCGGCGAGCGACGGGGCGACCGTCGCGCCGATTCTGAACTGCATTTTCGATGTTACTGTTAAAGTTGTTGTTTTTTCTTCGGATTATGAGTGTTTTTGCATGTAATGTTGCAAATACCAATTTATGCCTGCCTTCGAGCAAAAAGCTAAAATCCCCATAACGCACTCGAATGGCATGGCACGTGAAAAGTAGAGAAACTCTTCCACATCAAGCGCTAAGACTACGGTAAAATAGTCGCGCATCTGACTAAGCACTTCGACACTCCGCACACCGTTATGCGGCGCGAAAAACTTTATTGGCAAGTCGTCAAGAGATAGGGGAGTAGGTAGTAGCCGTCGCCAACAGATCCGAGGATTTAGTGCGCGAGGCCACAGTGGGACAAGGCAGGTGGAACAGCAGGAGCAAAACGTAGTAAAGTTTGTGAAGCGACTGCGCACTGATATTTGTCGACAGGTTCAGAGCTAGAGGGGCCTGAAAAAGCTCCAAAGTGCATTAGATAAGGTACGAGCAGTGGAAGGTTGACCTGCAGAAGCACCCACTCATCCAAGAGTTCCTACGAAGGCTCAACTGAACTTGAAATACAAGCAAGGTCCGTCGCCACAACTAGAGAAATCAGGTGGGCATTTTGAAGGTAAACGTGACCTTTTTAACCAATCTTCTAAATGACTCTTTTTTCCATTCTCTCCTTCCTCGTCTCGACAGTTACCAGATCCGAGGGGTAGTTTCGAACGCAACAAATCTACGAGTCATATAAAGCATTTTCTCATGAGCCAGTATTCTCGCTCAGGGATCATAGACCCAAACACGGACAATGATTATATCCAACACAACTCGCTTCGCTAAAATCTTTTGAAATCTCATCATTGCAAGAGACTCCATTTCTGTTAATTGTTTGGGCACTCGAACCCAATGTCCGGGAAGAATGAATAAACCGTCACGACAAACTCTTAGAAAGTCCCCTCAGGACTTTTGGGTAAAATGGGGAGGTGTAAGAGGGAACGGTATCCCACGATAGCATATACAGATGTTGACATATTTCTACAACTAGCATGGCTGAGAACGATCTGATAACGGTTGCCAACCGATATAAAACAGACACTTGAGACTGTAAGGGGGGACCTCGAGACCTATGCTGCGGAGCGGTACGCTCAACTCCAGAACTCCTTTCATCAACCGCTGCTGTTTATTAATGCTAATAACTATAATATACAATGGGCTCAGATGTTACTATATCCTTTTCCCATAGTAGCCGGCATCTGAGGTGTCGTCGAGTGAGCTTTCCTCAGTATCATGTGCGTTTTAATTGTGAGTGATCTTCTTTTATGATTTGTTTGGAACATTACCTTTGTACTCGAGGTAGCTATCGCCGAATTTTTCTGACGAGAATTGCTTGAATGAGATACAAATGCTTTCATGAAGTGTTTAGAATAAAGACTTCTAAAGGCTTCCTGGAGTTAACATAGAGAATTTACTCTGCGGTATTGTAAGAGAAAAAGGAGCACTAGAAATTTTCCTTTTCCTAATCATCAGTAACCCGAGGTAGTTGCAAACACGTGAAAGTAATGCACGATGCAAATACCGCAATGCAAATTCTTCAACTTCATATCCAGAACGATTGATATATTTCAGGTTTTGAACGCTACTGTCGCAGCACTCTCAATTAAACATTTTTACTGTTTCTCAAATACTTAGAGCCAGACATTTTTGACCTGGGGTGATTTGATTATGTCATCATTAAGCATCCTTCCAAAAAAGATCTTTCATACATTGCCGAAAGAACTAACAAAAGTATGAGAGTCCGGCGTAGCCGGACAAACGCTGGTAAACTATATGACGATTACTGATAAACTATATGCCCCCAACATGATATCATCTAAGGAATAGGGGTTCAGATTCAATTTGTTCCTACGGACGCTTTTAAAAAAGCATAACGCCTTTATAACCACCCTACTCATTTCAAATCGGCACGAACAAGTTTTTCTTCGTAACTGATAGGACTATAAGTAGGCTTTCTGAGATGGTTCTAGATGGTACTAACGATAAGCAGTCATAAATAGTTTTTACTAGCGCGACGTTTCAGTCACTCCAGAAATAATGTGTTATTCAAATTGCAACGAAAGTAATCTCGTATACTAAGACGAGACGATAAGAATTTATCAATTTGTAGCAAAACTTACACTTCTAACGAGGTTTAGTGTATGTTCAGCAACAACTCCTTCTTGGTCATCGAAACACTCCTTTTCTACATTATCACATTCGAAAAGAAAAACTAGCCAGTGCATAGAAAATTTGCCCATTACATGTATTGGCTTGAGGCCGCCAGTTGAGAAATAGTGATGAGAAGTACTCCACCCGGGCACATGCGTGGGAGGCGCGAATCCCCCACATATTATATATCATTTGAAAGCTCTTGAAGAGGAAAATCTAACCTATGAAGTCTCAACATGATTCATGCAGTTTCGAAGAAGTTATGAGCTGAAAAACGGTTTTCTACCTGCTTTTTTAAGAGCCTGGATCTCGGCGATGTTTCAATGGATCGGTACAGCTAAAACATAATCTGATAGGGAAACCTCATTCTACAAAATTTATGAAGTCGCAACATTATACAGCTTCAAAGTCCGGATTTATAAGAGTTTAAATGTCAGTTGTCATTGAGCGACCTAAAACTGCGTGAATCAAAATTCTCCTCGGCGGCCACTCCTCAAATCAAACTGATTCTTTCACTATCTGGTAGAACAACCTTACCCTCCAAAACCTATGAAGTGCAATTGCTGACATCTTCAACTAGCAGATTCATAACAATGAAATCATCGCATGATTTTTCATTATTTTATCATTTGAAATTCTGGTTCTCGGCGATTATTGCCTGGATCGACCTACTTTCTTTGCAATACGTCATAACAAAATGTACTTGATAAAACACACAAAGTCTAGCTGAGTTTTACTCACAAATACACTAATTCATTAACATTATTTAAAACCAGTGCGTCACCTCTGCTTCGCAGAGGCTCGCACTGGCTTCACTATCTAGGCCCTACTCATTCTTGCCAATGATGGCATTGGAGCTCACCGACCAATGCCAATTATCACGAACAAAACGTAAACAATCACTCATTCCAAAAGCTTTCTTTATCTGAAATCGGTCATTTCGCGTGGGTCAGACTTTTTGCAGGAAAACAAACACAAATTTTTAAGGTTTTTGATTTTTCCCGTGGTCTGTTGCAATAAGAACAGCAGTCACCGTGAGCTATATCCTTGTGCAAAAATCTAGTCAAAGGTTCTGGTAAAACCTTGGCAAATTGACCATTTAAACAACCAATACTTTTCGGCGCCGTTTTTGTAAAGTAATGGATATTTGATCAATTTTTTGGGCCTAACTCGATGGCTTGCACATTTAATTGGCATAAACCTTTACGACTCTACAAAAACTGGAAATAGGACCCAATTTTGCGGCCCAAATGCAATGTGGATCCTTTTGACTCGCAGTTTTTGAAGGATCCACTAAACAAATCTGCTCGTGCTTTTGCATGTTGGACTTTCATGCGGATAGCATGCACTGTGCAAAATTTGAGCCCAGGTGGTTGGCTGAAACACTCTCTACGATTTTCGTGACAGACAAAAATTCACACACACACACACACACACACACACACACACACACACACACACACACACACACACACACACACACACACACACACACACACACACACACACACACACACACACACACACACACACACACACACACACACACACACACACACACACACACACACACACACACACACATACAGACAAACAAAGTCTCGTAAACATCCTTAGCCTGTTATTATAAGTAATGATATTTATGCAGTTGTACTCATCAAATTTGTGGCCGTAAAGAGGGCTGTTGGGTCACAGTTATTGGCCCTAAAGAGGACCGTTGGGCTAGAGCTTTCAGTTATCCGAAGTCATCATGAAGCTTCGCTCTATCGTAGAAAGTGCTGAGGCGTATATGCGTCCATGTCGGTGATGGCCTCCAGATGCTCGCAGTGGGCGACGGCGACTTCTCAAAAGTAAACTACATAGAATATGCTCTCAATACTTTCTTTTGCGTTCGTTTTGCTTGATTTCCTTTTTCAGTTTCAGCAAAAAAATCAAAACTCAAAAGTGAAGGTGATCACCCTGTACCAGCTCAAAAGTTGAGGTAGGCGGAGAATCGACTCCGACTATCGCACCTCTGGATATATCTGAACTTTGGACACCGTACCACTCTTAGCAAATGTCAGATCGAGAATCGAAGCCCCTCTGGCGGGAGTTTTGACGAGTGTGGAAGCCCCAAACATTCAAAAAGCGACACAAAGCGGGAGGAGGAGGATGAAATAGCATACATTTTCGTCCAGTCAACATCGTTAAATTAAAATCACCAAGAAATATAATGTTTCTAGTAAGTGTCTGAATGTTCCAAAATGTCGATAGGTTCTTCATCATAAACGGACGTTTGACTAGGCGGCCGGTAAAGGAGTAATCTGCTATAATTTGCAGCACCAATGATCAGATCAAAAGCAAGTATGTTTGCTGGTATCGCATGGCTTTGCTTGACAACACGAAAAAGGAGATCATATCGAATCAGTATACATACTTCTCCACCCCTTCTATTTTTCCGATCATTACGTAGAATGTTGTAAGGTCACTCAAAATCTCCGCGTTAGTGATAAATCTACTAAACCATGAACACCGTTTATAGTTACAGTTTAGTCAGTCAGTCGTTTATAGTTTAGTCACGTGTGGCGAGCAGTCGTGTTTCTATTGCTTATCATGGTGTCATAGCGTCGAACTGCTCCAAAGAAGCAGTGGTATCAACGCAGAGTACTATCTGATGTTGATTGGCCGCCTTCTCTTCTGCTATTCCAAGTAAGCGGAGTCGCAGGGCGAAGGTGAAGGTAAGTTGATATCTCAACTTCATTCCATCTTATCAGGCAAGGCTCCGGAGGCCTTGCCGCTGGTGGATCGATTGATCCACTTGATCAGGCCGGCCCCCGGTGATCTCATCAAACAAGACTGATCTCGGGCTACTGTGATTTCAGGAATGCCGGAATTGAATGATGCACTTGCGTCTCAACGTCAGGCACATACTGAAAGCTCAGTGTTGTCTTTGGATGATTTGGACATTAAAACAAGACCTTTAGAGATCTACATGGGGAGACCGAGGGGAAATAAGACTGCGCCTGATCAAGTGCGTCTTTTCTTCGCAGCAGCTCTACTTCAGCGCCCTCAAAAAAGCACCGATGCTGCGCAGCTTGCCCGGCTGTGATCACATATACATTGGCAGATCTATGACCGGCGATGAGCGTGATCACGACCGGGCTCTGCTTCAGCAAGCGAGGAAGCTGAACAGCAAAGAGCACGATGGTGGCAAGGTCTACGTCGTTTATAAAGGACAAGTTGCTCAGGCAAGAATACCGGGCAAGCGCCGCGCCAATCAGAGCCCCCCCCCCTCCTTCCCCCCCCCCCCCCCCCGCCGAGCGGTTGCATTATCCGATCGAGCGACCTCATTCGCCGGGCGAGCGCCCCGCCATTGGAGAGCACCGGGTGGGCGGTCACATCCACCTGGCGAGCGGCTGTCAATAAACCGGTCGGCCGGTGTACGATCAAAAGATGCCGGGCAAGCGCTTGCAAGCACTGACCGAGCGGCATCAATGACCGGTCCGCCACCCCGCAATCGAAGCGCGGGAAATCGATGGTGTTCAAATGTTGCTGACAACCCAACATTTCACACGTCAGGACGTGTCAATACCTGGCATGTCAACGCCACGCTACTGTCATTCATTCATTCACACTCACCCATTCTCCTTACATTCTCGTACACCCATCCTACTTTCATATTTCTTTCATATTACCCTTCCTTTACTATCCCTCTTCAGACTGGAACCATGAACTCCAGCGAAATGGAAAGCGCCAGGATTAGCCACATCCAACAACGTCGAAGATACGAATGTGGGTACTGTTGAATTCACCTTCAATTCTCCCCTTTTAAACTGAACGAAAGCTCTGCTTTCGCTCAGTTTTTGTGGTAATCATCTTTCATCTCGAATTGAAATCCTCTCATATCTTGTCTTGCTTTGGGTAGAGGTAAGGTGTTAGGTAAATTGTTTTTGTGTATATACACGAAAACAATTCTTCGGCCCGCCTGGCTAAGCGGAATCAATTTTTCGGACCACTTTCGATCACTTCCGTGATGCGTTATGCTGTTATAATTTTGCGTGGTTCTTTGTGTGCAAATGCGTACGAAACCAACAAAAACATTTGATTCAAATCCAAGAAGAACCGTACAACTTCCATGAAGATTAGGAATAACAGGCGCCGAATTTGCTCAAACATTCAAGCACTTCACTGTTCACTATGGGGAGCAACAGAAATGAGAACATATATTGATTGATTTTTCCAAAACTGAGAGAAAACCTTGAAAAATAATTGTAAACAAGATACGCGAGCTCCCGACCGATACCGGGCGACCCGGAAAAGTGAAATCTGCTCGCGCGGTACTTGTGACCGCTCGTCCGTAATTTCTGCCTGAGTGTGAAAGCCTCACATATTCCTACATTAAAGCAAGGGTACAAAAAAACTGACGTGCTCGAATTCGTCCATGGTTTCTTGTCTTTTATTGATGTGTTTAGTAAACAAACTAGTTGAATTTCGTTATCGTCTCCATACTCAGAATCTAGCACTTGCATTTTTACTGAATCACGGTTCACTAGTTCTATCACTAATGCGGAGATTTTGAGTGACCTTCCTTACAACATTCTGCGTGATGATCGGAAAAATAGGGGGGATGGTGGAGTATGTATATTGATCCGATATGATCTTCTTTTTCGTGTTGTCGAGCAAAGCCATGCGATACCAGCAAACATACTTGCTTTTGATCTGATCATTGGTGCTGCTAATCATAACAGATTTGTACTCCTTCACCAATACACGTGACTAAACTATAAACGACTGATTCTCACCAAACTATAACTATGAATGGTGTTCACATCTCCTCCTTAGAGGCGTATATTCCATCGAGATCGAGGTTTTCACCTTTTTTCACGGAAATTGCGGGAGAAAACAAAATTTGCGCTTCAAAATTGGTCAGCTACAGTGAAATCCCGCCGGATCTCAACCGACGAGACCACAGCTTCCATGCTGGGTTTTCACTCCGGGAGCAAAGACATTTTCTGTGGCGAAAACTCTGTCGAAGGTTTTTCACAGAAATTGTGGGGGAAAACAAAACTTTTCGCTCCAAAAATTAGTCAGCCACAGTGAAAGCCTGCGAAAAATGCATTTTTTGCTGTTTAGTTGCTCTTCGGATCGGGATTTTCGCAATATCTCACAAAATGTTGAGTTCTGACGACTATTCTAAGGAGAGTTGCAATGCTCAGATCTCATATCAAACTATCATGCAAAACTAGCTTGCTTACCCGGCTCCGCTCGGCCCTGTCAAATATGTAATAAAGGTCCCATCCCTATCCCTGTACAGCCTTTCCCTGTGCCCACTTCTACACTTCATTTCCCATCCCCTGTGTTGTTTTCGAAATCAGCGTGCCCATATACCCCCTGCCCATATACTCCCTCATCGCAGTCAACTGACAATAATCTAAAAGAAAGCCTTCACATCGTAAGTTTACCATCGTGATGTTAACGACATCATGTCATTCAACAATATCTGATAGACCCATTATACAAAACACCAGCACTGATGTTGGCCTACCGTCGTACACGCAAAGTAAGCATGTTCAAAGAAACCGGAAAGCAGAGCACCATTTTCGTAATTAGCATGTCAAATAAGCCATGAGGGCCAAGTTTCAGCGAATTTCGAGGTTTCCAAATATTGGAACACTCAAATGAGGTGGTCGTTTTCAAATGCTAACTTCGTTTCAAATGTGAGTAAACTACGCTAAGCCTAATTTCACGCGTATAAGCCGCACCCTTTTCAGTTTTTCAAACATGCCGCTCAGCCGCCTCGGCACAAGTCTTCGGGAAACAAGATTCAATGCCGCACGACACTCTCATGCAATATACAGCGCTGTATGTAGTTTTTTGTTCGCGATGTCTTTCGGCGTGTCTGTGCTGTTTAATTTTGGAAAAAAATCCCGCGCGGCTTATACGCGTAAAATTAGGGTACTTCTTTTTGCACTCATTACAAGGTACTATTACTTCTTTGCTCGTATTAAGAATCCCACTTCAACTAATCTCTAAACTCTGATTTGACACGTTTCGGACCGGTGCTGCACATGGTACAGCACGCTGCTCTAAAGCATCTTTCTGGCATTCATGGGAGGTTTCGTTTTAGTGATTACAGATGTTGCACACAGGCTGCGAAATAAGGTCCCTTTGTAGGCTATCGGCTAAAAGTAAGCTCTTTTTCGCCGCGCGCGCGCGCGGTTCGAAACGTGTTAAAAGCAAGTCAAAATATCGTTTGTGCCATTTTTCGTTTCCAATTTCTCAAATTAGAAAAGAATCAGGCTCAAATGACTTTCGTAAGTTACGAGGGTCAGGCTATCGAATTATCTTGTTCTTGCCGCCTTCCCTCGCGATTCACGTAGTAGCGCAGCGCCCGTTACCAACCTCCCACAATAACAAGTTTCCATACTGGAAAAGACAGACACGAAAACACCATCGACCAGAAAAACACCATCGAGGACCTGCAGACAGTATCAACAACACGCAAGCATGCTTATCCACCAACGTACAGACAAATACACCATACGGTTTTATATATATACCAGTGCGTCACCTCTGCTTCGCAGAGGTTCGTACTGGCTATACTATCTATGTGCCTTACTCATTCTCGTAAAATCGTGACACTGGAAGTCACCGCGCTACGCCGACTACCACGAGTAAAATGTAAACAACAACTTGTTTAGAAATCTTTTCACGTAAGATCGGTGATTTCGGGTGGATGAAACTTTTCGCAGGAAGACAAACGCAAATTTGAATAGGTTTTTGGATTTGTCATGACTTGGTAGTCGCCATAAAGGTAATGATAACGGTGAGCTACATCACTGTGCGAAAATCTTCTCAAACGCTTAGCTAGAACCTTGGCAAGATCATTTACACAACCAGTTCGTTTTGACGCCGTTCTTGTTATATAGCAAACTTTTGACCATTTTTCGGGCTAAAGTCCACCGCTTGCACATTTGCTTACAAACACATTCACGGCTTTGCAATAGTGGTGATACGGACCCAACTTTTCGGGACGGAAGCCAGGTGGACCCGTTTGGCGCGCAATTTCTGAGGGACACTCTACAAATCTACTCGTGCTTTTGCATGTTAGACTTTTATGAAGGTAGCATGCGCCATGCAAAATTTGGGCTCAAGACATTAGCTGGAGCACGCTCCACGAATTTCGTAACAGACACACACACAAAGTCACATAAACACCCTTAGCCTGTTATTATAAGTCATGATCATAACTTATAATAACGGGCTAAGGGTTGTTTACGTGTGTGTATGTCTGTGTGTGTATGTCTGTGTGTGTGTGTATGTGTGTGTGTGTGTGTGTGTGTGTGTGTGTGTGTGTGTGTGTGTGTGTGTGTGTGTGTGTGTGTGTGTGTGTGTGTGTGTGTGTGTGTGTGTGTGTGTGTGTGTGTGTGTGTGTGTGTGTGTGTGTGTGTGTGTGTGTGTGTGTGTGTGTGTGTGTGTGTGTGTGTGTGTGTGTGTGTGTGTGTGTGTGTGTGTGTGTGTGTGTGTGTGTGAATTTTTGTCTGTCACGAAAATCGTAGAGAGTGTTTCAGCCAACCACCTGGGCTCAAATTTTGCACAGTGCATGCTATCCGCATGAAATTCCAACATGCAAAAGCACGAGCAGATTTGTTTAGTGGATCCTTCAAAAACTGCGAGTCAAACGGATCCTCATTGCATTTGGGCCGCAAAATTGGGTCCTATTTCCAGTTTTTGTAGAGTCGTAAAGGTTTATGCCAATTAAATGTGCAAGCCATCGAGTTAGGCCCAAAAAATTGATCAAATATCCATTACTTTACAAAAACGGCGCCGAAAAGTATTGGTTGTTTAAATGGTCAATTTGCCAAGGTTTTACCAGAACCTTTGACTAGATTTTTGCACAAGGATATAGCTCACGGTGACTGCTGTTCTTATTGCAACAGACCACGGGAAAAATCAAAAACCTTAAAAATTTGTGTTTGTTTTCGTGCAAAAAGTCTGACCCACGCGAAATGACCGATTTCAGATAAAGAAAGCTTTTGGAATGAGTGATTGTTTACGTTTTGTTCGTGATAATTGGCATTGGTCGGTGAGCTCCAATGCCATCATTGGCGAGAATGAGTAGGGCCTAGATAGTGAAGCCAGTGCGAGCCTCTGCGAAGCAGAGGTGACGCCCTGGTTTTAAATAATGTTAATGAATTAGTGTATTTGTGAGTAAAACTCAGCTAGACTTTGTGTGTTTTATCAAGTACATTCTGTTATGACGTATTGCAAAGAAAGTAGGTCGATCCAGGCAATAATCGCCGAGAACCAGAATTTCAAATGATAAAATAATGAAAAATCATGCGATGATTTCATTGTTATGAATCTGCTAGTTGAAGATGTCAGCAATTGCACTTCATAGGTTTTGGAGGGTAAGGTTGTTCTACCAGATAGTGAAAGAATCAGTTTGATTTGAGGAGTGGCCGCCGAGGAGAATTTTGATTCACGCAGTTTTAGGTCGCTCAATGACAACTGACATTTAAACTCTTATAAATCCGGACTTTGAAGCTGTATGATGTTGCGACTTCATGAATTTTGTAGAATGAGGTTTCCCTATCAGATTATGTTTTAGCTGTACCGATCCATTGAAACATCGCCGAGATCCAGGCTCTTAAAAAAGCAGGTAGAAAACCGTTTTTCAGCTCATAACTTCTTCGAAACTGCATGAATCATGTTGAGACTTCATAGGTTAGATTTTCCTCTTCAAGAGCTTTCAAATGATATATAATATGTGGGGGATTCGCGCCTCCCACGCATGTGCCCGGGTGGAGTACTTCTCATCACTATTTCTCAACTGGCGGCCTCAAGCCAATACATGTAATGGGCAAATTTTCTATGCACTGGCTAGTTTTTCTTTTCGAATGTGATAATGTAGAAAAGGAGTGTTTCGATGACCAAGAAGGAGTTGTTGCTGAACATACACTAAACCTCGTTAGAAGTGTAAGTTTTGCTACAAATTGATAAATTCTTATCGTCTCGTCTTAGTATACGAGATTACTTTCGTTGCAATTTGAATAACACATTATTTCTGGAGTGACTGAAACGTCGCGCTAGTAAAAACTATTTATGACTGCTTATCGTTAGTACCATCTAGAACCATCTCAGAAAGCCTACTTATAGTCCTATCAGTTACGAAGAAAAACTTGTTCGTGCCGATTTGAAATGAGTAGGGTGGTTATAAAGGCGTTATGCTTTTTTAAAAGCGTCCGTAGGAACAAATTGAATCTGAACCCCTATTCCTTAGATGATATCATGTTGGGGGCATATAGTTTATCAGTAATCGTCATATAGTTTACCAGTGTTTGTCCGGCTACGCCGGACTCTCATACTTTTGTTAGTTCTTTCGGCAATGTATGAAAGATCTTTTTTGGAAGGATGCTTAATGATGACATAATCAAATCACCCCAGGTCAAAAATGTCTGGCTCTAAGTATTTGAGAAACAGTAAAAATGTTTAATTGAGAGTGCTGCGACAGTAGCGTTCAAAACCTGAAATATATCAATCGTTCTGGATATGAAGTTGAAGAATTTGCATTGCGGTATTTGCATCGTGCATTACTTTCACGTGTTTGCAACTACCTCGGGTTACTGATGATTAGGAAAAGGAAAATTTCTAGTGCTCCTTTTTCTCTTACAATACCGCAAAGTAAATTCTCTATGTTAACTACAAGAAGTCTTTAGAAGTCTTTATTCTAAACACTTCATGAAAGCCTTTGTATCTCATTCAAGCAATTCTCGTCAGAAAAAATCGGCGATAGCTACCTCGAGTACAAAGGTAATGTTCCAAACAAATCATAAAAGAAGATCACTCACAATTAAAACGCACATGATACTGAGGAAAGCTCACTCGACGACACCTCAGATGCCGGCTACTATGGGAAAAGGATATAGTAAGATCTGAGCCCATTGTATATTATAGTTATTAGCATTAATAAACAGCAGCGGTTGATGAAAGGAGTTCTGGAGTTGAGCGTACCGCTCCGCAGCATAGGTCTCGAGGTCCCCCCTTACAGTCTCAAGTGTCTGTTTTATATCGGTTGGCAACCGTTATCAGATCGTTCTCAGCCATGCTAGTTGTAGAAATATGTCAACATCTGTATATGCTATCGTGGGATACCGTTCCCTCTTACAATATCACCAATTTTTCTTAGTCGACGGCACCCGAGGGGAAGTAGTCAAAAAGGCTTTCCCTCAGCTGGCAACGGAAAACTGCTGCTATTGTCTCTACAATGACTCATTTTTCAAAGACTTTGCAGAAAAGAGAATGGCTTACTATAAATCTTCACACAACATTGCCAGAGAAGGCATAGAAACTTGCACTTCTCACTTGGCACCTGAGGGGATAGCAGTAAGAAAGCTTTCCCCCTCAGTCGGCAGCAAAGACAGCTGCCTATTGCCTCTACAATAGAATGCAATTTTTTTGGCTTTCGAAAAGATTCAACTTACCAAAATTTGAATAGATTTATTGAAGGCACTAAAAACGTGGCTCCTTTAGGCCATGGGCAGAGCTCACGCGACAAAGTCGCACGATCTCCAGTCGCGACGACTTGTACGGAAGTGGCGACTGGGATGCGACGGCTGAGTCGCTCAGTCGTCGGAGGCGTGCATACCTCAGACCCGATTTCATGCAATTGCACAACACTTCACACATTGCACGTACTCTAATTCATTACTAAAAATCAGTGCTTTCGTTGACATTACTACATCATTGTCATTCAAAAGTGTAGCAGCAGACAAGGGAAGTTTGTAGGTTTATCACATTAGAATTCGACTTGATAACGATCACAACGTTATGCACTCAAATGATCAACAATCAAAAGGAAAAGTCAACGACATCGTGATTCTGGTAAATGACTCATAATCATATGACTGTTGGCATCAATTACGAATAGAAGAAGTACCAGCAAGGCCCAGTGGCTGCGGACATTCCGAAAGAACTGTTACGCGGCAAAACGATGTTTTCAGCTCTAGAAATGTTCCCATGTGCTGCACATGATAGAACGAAAATACTGTTATTACCTCATGCAAAGCTCATATTTCGGAGTGCTGCATACCATCGTCAACATAGACTAAACACATTCTTTAAGTATTCGTTGCGCAGTCGAACAGAGTAGGGCTCATAACGGATCTTTTTGGCAGCTTAACATACAGGGTGTCCCGAAAGTAAGTACACACTTTTCAATCGTCAATATCTCTCTTCCCAATAAGTCTTTTTTCGCCATTCAAGCACCATTCTGTAGAGGAGGCTTCAACTTAGATTTACAGTATTGAGCGAATCACCGACCGCTCTTCATCACTGTAGGATTACGGTAAGAACTTCCAGCAAGTAGAACTATTGTGAAATATGCCATCTGACGACATTTTTTATCAAAAAATCTGAAAAATAGTGTACTAAGGTTTTCGCGCACACTAGTTTCACTACACAACTTTTTATGAGTGTTTCCAGCTTTTCTAATGGTGTAATCACATTTTTGACAAATATTGAAAATTTGGATTTCACGGTTTACCTGGAATAACTTTAGAAAGAAGCATCACAGCATGGCGTAAATTTCATATTTGAAATCAGCAACTTTCAATACCTTAGTATAAGAGTTTTTAGCTTGTTTGGTTTTGTTTCGAGGCAGACATGGCCTCCAATGGCCTAAAAATTCTTGTCGAAGATTCTACAGTTATCTTACAGTAACGAAGAGCGATCGGTGATTCGCTCAATATTGTAAATCTAAGTTGAAGCCTCCTCTACAGAATGATGCTTAAATGGCGAAAAAAGACACAATGGGAAGAGAGATATTAATGATTGAAAAGTGTGTACTTACTTTTGGGGACACCCTGTAGAAATGTGGGGACACATTACAGTTTGGCATTTGGCTCCGCCGCCTTGAAGATATCGTGCGGACTGATCAAATAGCGCTATCCTTCGAGCAAAAAGCTAAAATCCCCATAACGCACTCGAATGGCATGGCACGTGAAAAGTAGAGAAACTCTTCCACATCAAGCGCTAAGACTACGGTAAAATAGTCGCGCATCTGACTAAGCACTTCGACACTCCGCACACCGTTATGCGGCGCGAAAAACTTTATTGGCAAGTCGTCAAGAGATAGGGGAGTAGGTAGTAGCCGTCGCCAACAGATCCGAGGATTTAGTGCGCGAGGCCACAGTGGGACAAGGAGTACTCTGCGTTGATACCACTGCTT